>CAJQUN010000045.1:2230856-2692927 GCA_907163345.1 Haberlea rhodopensis | reverse complement strand
GGGTAGATTTCATGCTTGAAAGTGTGTACTCAAAAAAATCTGGGCAGGAAGACAATGCCCTGTTTTCAGAAAATGTTGGATGAGTACTGATGTTCATGGGTGATTTTAATGCATTGGGGTTTGTGTTGGGGTGCAATCTTGATATGAATACACTCAGGGGAATGTGTTCTATTTGCTAGCATGAGTGTTTAAACATTTGTGTATGTTTTATGCTAGATCGAAGGGTGTAAATATAGGTGTTCGAAAATTCTGGGTTGGTATTCTCGAACAGAGCATCTCGATCGATCGACATTTCATCTCGATCGATCGAGCGAGGCAGAATCTTGGTTTTGATTTTAAGCGTCTTCTCGATCGATCGGGAAGAGGGGCCGATCGATCGAGAGGCCCAGAATGTTGAAAAAAATATAAATTGTTATATTTTGTTAATTTTGATATTGGATTGTAATGAGACATGTAATATTGTGTTGTACACTGGTGTAGAGCCTTCACAGACGGCTACACAACGCAGGGGATAGAGTCCCACCACACACTACTTTTTGGAAGGACGTAGCGACGTACGGGCATCCCAACGGTAACATGTATTACGTTTGTCTGTGTGACACATGATGAATGCAATGTGATGCATTATGAATTGATACATGTTATTATGCATTTTGTTGCATATTATGCATTGTGTTGCATATTGTGATGTGGGATAAAGAGATGTATTCCACGAGTCAGGGCGATCACGGTTAAGGTGTTAATGCTTACGCTTTACCGCTAAAAATGTGGAGCGGGAGCGGGGAGGCTCGCTTGCACATGGAGGCGGGTTTATACCATACTGAGCGGATGAGATACCGCTAGTATGAGAAAGCGAGGATGAGATACCGCTTATTTTGAGATTTGAAAGCGAAGAAGCATTAAAATAACTGTGATGATGACTCAAGAAAAAGAGGAAATGTCATGACATTTTCATTAGAGCCCCTACTTCAGATAGAGAAAGAGTATCAACTCTTGATTTGGCATGCACTACCACATAATCATATTCAAGGCCAAGTCCACCAAGAACTGAAGAATTTGATCATCTTCAGAGACAGGGTGCCCATAAGCTGCTAAAACGTCCACAAAAGTCTTCATCTTGCCGAGATAATCTTTCATGCTTAGATTACCCTTTTTCAAAGCTTGTAATTGGAGTTTGTACTGCATCACTCTAGCTTTAGATCTGGTGGCAAACAAATGAGTGACACAGCCCCAGATTTGTGTGGCATTGAGGCATCATATCATTTGGCTTTGAACAGCCTCTGACAATGAGCCAAGAAGAAATGAAAAAGTAATTGATCTTGCCTACACCAAGAGATGAAACTTGGATTCACCATGTCATCAACCACCACCTTCGAAGGTACTGAAGGTTCTTCAAGGATGAATATATCAAGACCCAGTCCACGAAGATCCTCAAGGATCTGTAAATTCCACGTGAGAAAGTTCTCATCGGTTAGTTTGATGGGAATTTATTTGATTGGAATGGTTAATGATCATCAGATTTGAACTGCCAGCGGAATGAGCAACGGATTCGGAAATGGTTACGGCTTCCGCCATTGTTGTGGCTCTTGATACCAAGTTAAAGAAATGAATAGAAGAGATATATCTGATAATGATAGACTTGCTTCATTAATAATGAAATTCCCTGATCACACTTATAATGACTATCAACGTATATATACAAAGCAACAACCAATGAAATTACTATAAGTATGTAATTAAATCTGTTGGTATCGTTACAACAGAAAATCTATTGTAAATATTCCTTGTAACAGAATAATTCGAGCCGAACTCGAACATGTTCGAACTTTTTCGAGCTGAACTCGAGCCCAAATTACTTTGTTCGATAGTTCGCGAGCCGCTCGCCGAACCTTAATATTTTATTAATATATTATAATTATATTATTAAATAAATATATTTCGAACATTTCGGGTATTTATTTTCGAGTAATAATTCGAATAGCTCGCGAACATGTTCTAACATTTTCGAGCCGAACTCGAACTCGAACTTTGATTCGAGCCGAACTCGAGCCAAATTTTTTAAACTATTCGAACTTCGAATCGAACTCGAATATAACTATTTCGAGTCGAATTCGAACCTTTTAAATTTTTTTGCATATTCGGCTCGATTCGGTTCGTTTACACCCCTAGATAAAATACTTAGTTGTTATTATTGTATATTTTTAATATTTTAGATATTAAAAATAAATTATATTTAAAATATGTATTTTGGAAATTGAGAAAAATCAAGTGATTATTTATATAGGGGTATTTTAGAAAAATATATAAAATATATCAACCAATATGGCTATTATGTGTTGCTCGTCTTTAATAATATTAATTAATAGATTAAAATATTGATAGATTTTATGGAAATTTTTAATTAAAATCAAAATACATAAAAAATTAAAATAATATAATCTATACAAAATATTGCATCCATTCCGAATTCCAATTCCAGATAGGATTATTCACAATCCCAAAGTAAAACAGTTGACTCCACGTCAAAAGATTCACAAATAACTCAATGGCTTTTAGGATTCCGATCCAATGGTCAGTATTAATACGCAATCAAGAAAACGAAACCAGCCGTCAGTTCTTCTCAAGGATTTAGTGAGTTCCTACGGTACACGCCTCCTTTGTGTGGTTTTTGTTCTCTTATACTCAGGTCCAAACCCTTTCCCGATTTATTTTTTAGCCGCTTCCGCCGCACAATAAGGAGGAATCAGTTTTAAGAGGTGTGCTTGTATTGCTCCACGAGCTACTGTTTTTCTTTTTATGTTGGGTTTTTTTTTTTTGGATTTACATACAATATTGGATTTATTGGGTATATGTTTTCAAGATTTGTCCCAGAAAGTGGGATTTGAGCTATATTTGATTGCTTATGTTCTTAAAATCTTGATTTTGCTTGATAAAGACAAAATCTTGGCGTTTTTTGGTTCCGTTTTACATTTTTGACAAGTGCCAAAGCCCATAACACGCATAATATCCGTGGGGATTTTTCTTAGTGAAATTTGGCAAAAAAAGTTTCTTTTTTATGGTTAATTTGGTTAAAGATCTCCCCTTTCCCCTGAAATTGATGTTTACCTTTGTTTCTTTTGTTCAAGATTTGAACTTTGCCTTTGTCTGCCTGCATTCTGAATCCTGATGTGGGTGATATTCACCTCAAAGAATGTGTTAATGGAGGCCCGTGTTTTCCTATTTGTCAATTTTGCATTTGTGATTGTGACTTTCCTCATTAATTATAATCGGAGGCCAACGATAAGTCAACATTATTCTATTCAACGTTGTGTTGTCTTTTCAACCGCATCAGATTTTATGGGGTTATTTGAAAAAAATCCCATTTTTTGTGGGATTTCTTAAACGTTCAAGAAAATATATTTTTGTTAATATCCACAACCACGTATAAATCCTTCATTGTTTTTGTGGTTTCGTGGTTTACGTGAGTTGAGCTGTCATTTTTATACACATCCTATCTTGATATTTGTAGAGGGATAAATAATCTCGATCTTTCTTTCTTTGTTTTTTTTTTGACGGAAGATAGAATCCCCTTGAAAGGGGGTATGGGGCCTTTCTCCTTGAAATTGTTTGTGTTGTATTATTTATCTTTTTAATTAATTCTTTGGATGCTAAAATAGAAATTGTGACTCTGGAAATGTTTTACTTGAAATTATTAGAGTGAAGATCTGAGTTATGTGCATTGGAAAGTATCTTGCTTGTTTCTCACCTTTTCTTTATTTGTGGCCTTTGTTTAGGTTTGGGGATAGAAAATGGCTGGAGAGAAGGATATTAAAAAATGTATGCTCTTACGGTTCTGGTCGGTGGTGCTGTTTATATTTTTATGTTATATCATGCATGTATCTGTCACGGCAGCGATTATTGGTCGTTAATGTTCTGAGTTTTTCCTTCCTTTGTTATTTCTGAGGATTTTTTTTTCTTGGATCGGAATCATACTGTTGCTGAAAATGGAATTTGTGCTTTATAGTGGCTTCGAGTCTGTTGTCTGTTTCGTAGATTATGTTGTGAACATATGGATTAATCGTCATAAGCTATTTGGGATCGATACTTTATTATTATTGAGATGAGAATATTTTGTTTCTCGACTTATGTAATTAGCTTATGATTTATCATATAATCTTGTCAATCATATACATTGTTTCTTTTGATGTATGTGCTTTATGTGATTATAATGATGCAATGCATATATATACAATTGTTTGTGCACATTTTGCAGCTGAGCAGATTGCTCCTGGTCAGATGTCTAATTCCTCCATCAAACTTCCAGAAAAAGATATGGTATGCATCTTTCGACATTGCTCGGCTGTTTAGTTTCTCATTTCTCGTTCCTTTTCTTGTAAAATTTTTCACTTATTTTTGACTTGGGGGCTTGTCTTACAATGTATAATTTTTAGTGATGTATATTACTTCATTATCCTTTATATGGCTTGTTTTTATTGTTATATAATCCACCCCATCGGTTTTTTCTTGATTCAACAATGATTTTTCCATTAGGATGTAATTAATTGTCAAACCTCTGGAATTCCCTTTGATTTTATATGATGAAAAGGTATAAGAGCTAGTGGGAGTGAAGTAAATCATTTCAGCTAACAGGGAACATATATCCGTTTGCATAATTTTTGAATTGAAGTTTGTTCAGAAATATGGCAACATATGTTCATTAAGTTGTCTTTTAGGTGAAAGATGGAAGACAATCCGACTCAGTTTCATCTGTATCTGGAGTCAAAGGAGTGATTGATCACTCGCCAGTATCAGTGCAGGGTGCCTATTATCCACCTACCAGCTGCTATGATTACTATTATCCCGGTGAGATATCAAAAGGCATTTGTCATGAAAATGTTTCTAAATTCCCCATTTTTTCGCACACATATTTTTACATTATTCATTGTCATATTGGAATTAACAAATTTGCTAAATGTTTGATTTTCCCATGTTTCATGGATATGCTTTCGGTGGCCTTTGTTTTTTTAGTAGGATTTAGTGGTACCTTTACACAGTCAGAAGACACAGGTTATTTTAACGCGGGCAGGTGGTCCTTACACAGTACGTCCTTTCATACAAACCTTGTTTCCTGTTGCTCCTCGAATTTGACTGTTATGTTTTACCAGTTATGGGATCTTGGAAGATAATCATTTTCCTCATGTCTTTTTCAACTGACAATTCTACGATTACCAGGGTTTTCAATCGGATAATAATGCTTCACTCCTCTATTATGTTCCTGGCTATAGTTCATATCCGACTGGATATGTTGGCCCTGATGGAAAACAAGCATTTAATTCGTCCGATTACCTTCAACAGCCAACCGCGTCTGGGTCAGAAGCCTTTTCAAGCTACACATATGATTCAACCTATACTGGAAATGGCTTGAGTGGGACAGCTGCTAGATCCGCAAATATGAAGTCTTTGATGGCTCTAAGTGGCTCTGGCCAGTCAAATGGATTTAGCACTGTGAAAACGAACAACAATTACTCCAATAAAACTTCACCTTTGCATTTCAATTCAAAATTCCAACAGCAGTCTGCTTCTAATTTTTCGAAGTCCATGTATCAGAACAATCCTATAAAGCCGCTAAATAAGGTATAATATGATCCCTTTAATACTCTTTTATTTTCTTGGCTATGCTTTATTTATCATGTTATTTAACTCGGTGTGGCACTTAGAAGTGGAAGGAAGAATAGTTAGCAGGTTGTCGCCCTCCTCCATCTTAAGTTTTGTATGGTCGAGTATATTTCTTCTGCACCAAAGAGAGGAAATATTTCGCCTCTCATATTAAGCATATTTCGATTTTTAATCCCACCACACCCTCTAAGTTGAATCCATCACTGATTCTACTGTTACTTCAGTGAATCTAAACTTTATTTTTCACTTATTGCAGTTTGGTTCTGGTTACCAGTCTGCTGGTCTGATGAGGGGATTTGATCCGACTGGAAAATTCTCAATGATTACTGACCAAACCGACGATTTTATATGCAACATGGTCCCATTAATTACCAATCTAATGGTAGAGTACAGAATGACAGCTTCAGGCAGAAACCGAGAGAAAATTTCAGCAGAAGTGGAGAATTTGAAAGCTCAACTGAGCTTACTCGAGGCCCTCGGGGTGACAATCGGAACAATCCCATGAAGTTGCCCACCGAGGTTGAAATGCCAGTCCCGGCTATTGAAAAGAGTGTATATAATTCGAAAGATTTTCAGATTGCATACGATAATGCAAAGTTTTACGTCATCAAATCTTACAGTGAGGATGACATTCACAAATGCGTCAAATATGGTGTATGGTCAAGTACTCGAAATGGGAACAAGAAACTAGATGCTGCTTTCCGTGAAGCGGATGCTAAAGCAAAGGAAACAGGTGAAAAATGTCCCGTCTTCCTATTTTTTTCGGTAAGCTCTTATCTTTTGTTTTTCCTTATCTATTTGTTCTCCTTTATCAGCATCTTGTTTTAGCTACAATCACTTGGTAATTTATGAGGTTTTCCCCTCTTTTACTTTCAGGTTAACGGGAGTGGACAATTTGTGGGTGTTGCTGAGATGTTTGGGCAGGTCGATTTCAGCAAAAATATGGACTTTTGGCAGCTCGATAAATGGAATGGTTTCTTTCCAATAAAGTGGCACATAATTAAGGATGTCCCTAACACGCTGCTGCGACACATTATCCTTGAGAACAATGAAAACAGGGCTGTAACTTACAGTAGGGATACTCAAGAGGTGTGCGCGCGTACTTGTTTCTTAAAATCATGATAAATATTGCAACTTGTCTCTCTGATGGACCTTGAAATTCTTTTATAATGTGTTATATGCTGCTGTCAGGTTGGATTGGAACAAGGGCTAGAAATTCTTGGCATTTTCAAGAATTACTCTGAAAAAACATCCGTACTAGATGACTTCAATTTTTATGAGAATCGGGAAAAGTCACTCAAAGCTAAGAGGAATGCCAAACAAGCTTCTCAATCTCAAACAAATGGTTTTAGAAATGGTGATTATGAGGTAAGTTTTTCTTTCTACCCATCACACAACTTAAATGGTAAAAAATTATAATTTGTGCTAGTTTTTAACAATTGGGTTTGCCGGAGCTTGTTTTAAGATTTGGAATGGGAAATATCCCTATTTATTGTCATAGAAATCTTTGACATAAATATTTTCTTGGATATGTCCTATCCTATTATCTGTCCACACCTCGATCAACTGGTCTGGCTTCCTCATTCTGCTGAAGATGAAGATTGTACTCAAACCAACAAATGATGAGAATACATGATGATATTATCATTTTCCAATATAAGGATTGCCCATATTAATCATGTAATCTTCGTCGTTTGAAAACAAACGTGAAATATGCCGTTCCTTTAGGAAAAATGAAACTGCATTCGCTTTATTACTTGTTTGCATAATCTTATCTTTTAATGGCCGAGACGATGTGATGCTATTCTGGTGCGCAGGAGCATTTGGAGGCAGGAGAAGGGGCGACAGGTGAAAATTCTGTAAATACAAACGCAGCAGATCCTTCATCTCTTGTTTCTTTAACCAAAAATCTTTCGATCAATTCCCCAACGGCGAAGAGTAGTACGTAAAATGAAGGGTACTGGCTCAAATCCGATTAGGAGAAGGTTTCGATAGTCCATTAGTTCCTATATTGAATCCAGTCTATAGGGCTGTTCGTCGTTTTTTTTACTTAGTTTGGTTGGTGTTTAGGTAGTTGCTGGCCATTGTTTTGCCTCACACAAGGAGAAGGAAATGCCTGTTTTTTTTCCTCATTTTATTGCCATTCTCATTGTTCTCTCAATTTCATGTTTTATTTCTTCAATTTTACGTGATTTAGAAATGGTTGTCAAATATTGAATGTTACTTTCTCTTCAATATCTTGTTTTTGAAATTTTGTTTTTTAAAAATTAAGTTTAATCTATATAGACTGAAATAAAACGTTATGTTGTATAATAAATATCATATCTCGAACAGAACATTCAAATAAATCAAACATAACATTGGCCTCTGCTATTACCATATTATTGTGCAAGAAAATGCATATATCACACACTACAACACTATAAATAAGCACAGGAAAATCTGCAACACAAAGGGTTGTGTGGGATTTGCAAATGATTACTTAATGCAATAAAAGAATGCCACTACAATGAGTACTCTAGGTTCAATAGACACCAATTCAATATATTGGCAACCATCTTCACATGGTATTATCAAGGTTAATTGCGATGCAACAATATTTTAACAAGGAAAATATGCTAGATTTGGAATTATTGCAAGGGATCATCAAGAAAAATGTATAGCATGGAGTAGTGAACATTTCAATTTTCCAGCGAATTGGCGACAATGCAAAATGGAGTTGAGCTGGCACGGCATCATGGATGGAGTAAAGTACTGCTCGAGAGTAATTGCGTAAATGTTGTTCAAGCAGTGAATTCCAAATAGACAATTTCTCTTCGATTGGACACATCATCGCAGACATACAATCGATGATGATGGAATTCACAGAAGCGAATATACGATTCGTTCGCAAAAATGAAAATGGATCAGCACATCTTATAGCAAAAAAAGCAATTGTGACAATATTTGGTTCATCAAACTATCTAAATTATATTCACAACATTGTAACCACTTAAAGTTTATTTTGATCAGTGGAAAATCGATTCATTCTAAAAAAAATGCTTAGAAAAAACATATTATTGTTATAAAAGAAAGTAAATTACTAATCACATTAAGACTATATCAAATGAATTACATGGGTGATCTATTCATAGGTTACGGTATTGAGTTTGAATCAGTGTCTATCAAATCAAATCCGAATTGGAGATAAACTGGTTTACTTACTAGTTACAGTTTCGATCGGTTTGAATCAATGTATGATGTCAGTACGATGTAGTATCTTTTTTAAATATATATATATATATATATATATATATATATATATATATATATATGTATCATTTATTTTTAAATAGTTTCAAGTTGTTCATAATAAAAGAAATGTTATAACATCAACATAGCTTGTCCAACTCTAAATAATCACATTAAATCAAACATAAAAGGAAAACAATAAAACATCTCAAAAACAAAAAAAATAAACAATGTAAAAAAAAAAATCCCAAAATCTTATGAAAATATTCAAAAATATGTGATTCACGTTTTTTATAATTTATGATAAATAAACCTATTTGTATGTAATTTACTAGACAATTAGCTTTTCATGGTTCTTTATCTGAATATATAAATTTTGTTTTACTTTTTCTAAGATAATCCTTAATTTCCTCTTCTTTCATATTCCACCATCAAATTGGGATTTTCATAACTATATACATTTATTTGTACAAAAGAAACGACAATTCATAAGTTGAAAACGTAAAAAAAAAAAAAAAACACTTTTCTTCTTACTACAAGATGAAGTTCTAAAAAAATATATATATATTTCTTGTTATTAAGATATGCATAATGACAGAACTCGAAACTATTATTTGTCAATGAATTAACAATTTTTTTTAATCGGTAAAATAATTATGTTTAAAAGATAATTATAAGTTATACTCTAAATAATACACAAGGAATTAGCAAACTGAAACATTGATAAGTTTAAAATTGCAATTTGCAAACCCCTAAAATATTTAATTTTATAATTAAAGACATTTATATATAAAGATGTGGGCGGATTGGATGGGTAGGAGGGAATGTCGCTTTAAAACTTGACCTGAAGAAACCCTATGATCGAGTTTCTTGGTTATGCGGGCTTTTGGTTTTGGTGTAAGGTGGATAGATATGGTCTGGCGATTTGTATCTAATTCATGGTTTTCGATCATTATTAATGTTGCCCATTGCGATTTCTTCGAAGCATCCCACGGCCTTCGTCAAGGAACCCCTATCTCATGCGCTATTCATTTTGGTTGCTGATTATTTGTTTGGATCTTTAGCAATTTGATCGGTAGGCCGGGTTTCTCTGCTCTCAAAGTTCCTCGGGGATGTCCTCCTATTACTCATTTAAGCTACGCTGATGATACTATACTTTTTTTCCTTCGCTACATCTGCTTCTGTGAAACTTGTGAAACTTATTATGCATGTCTTGGGTAAATATGAAGCAGTCTATGGACAAAGCTGAAAAAGTTGTTTTATGGTCCATGTGAATCTGTGTCCATCACGCATCTTGGTTATTAATCTTCTTACTGGCTTCGGTAATAAACAAGTCTCTATTAAGTATCTTGACTGCCCCCTTTTCCCTAGTCGTTGTAAGATTGCCTATTTCTCAGTTATGTTGCAGTCAGTGATCAAGAAGGTCATTTTATGGAAAAACAGTCTGTTTGCCTATACAACTATTCTCCACTGCGGCTCTTCGTAAAGGGGCTCTTGCGCTCCTTGATGTGTTTGCAAAATTCCATTGGAGTGATTCTGGATCTGGTTCGAGATCATTGCATGAATGTAAAGACCTTTGTAAACCAGCCCAACAAGGGTGTTTAGGTTTCCGAGCCCAGAATGAGGTTTTCAAAGCTTTCTCGATGAAACTTTGGTGGAGATTTTGTTTGCAAAATTCATTGTGGATAGATTTTATGACAGCTCAATATTGTGCTATTGTACATCCTTGTATGGTTGATGTGCTCGCTTCAGCTTCTTCCTCGTGGAAACAGATGCTTTTAATTAGGGAGAGAGCATAACCTCTCTTGGTTTCGTGTTTGAACCCGGGGGATTCAAATTTCTGGTTTGATAACTGGTTGGGCACTGATGCTCTTTGTAATCGAGTTCTGATGTGCCTAGAAATAGACACGTCTAGTGTATATAATTGTCTAAATTTGGTATGTTTTAATTGAATGAAGCGATAGATCGCGCCAAGAATCCAAGAAAAATTAAAATCTTTATTTCTTTTCTTCCTACTAGGATTTCAACTCCTTCATTCTCCTCCTATAAATACCCCACGACCTCTAGACCTTACATACACTTTTTTATACCCCAAATATCAGATTTTGGGAATTGAATATCCAATGATGAATATTCATATGAAAGTTGAATCTTGTGTGAAAAATCGATGATTGAGATAGTAAACCCCATAAAGTCGATCGAATGCCAAAAATCACATTTCTTTCATAATTTAAGTCATCCTATTCTTAATCTTGCATAGTAGTTTAATTCATAGCTTTTTGATTTTAAATTCGTAGTAATAATATCAACTTCAAAACCCCCAATTTATTTCTTTTTGCATACGTTAACACAAAATTCATCATTTCTCGTGGGATCAATCACTACTCATACTAATACATTCTTATATTGTTAGTAACTGAGAGGGGTTAATTTAGGCTTATACAATAAGTGCTACCAAATTCTCAGTGTTTCAGATCACATGGTTAATCATTTTGTACATCAAGGCAGATGGAATCAGGATTTGTTGAAGGATTGGCTGCCTCATGATATAGCTTTAGAGATCCTTCAAATTCATCGACATCTGGGCCAAGACTCAAATTATCCAATGTGGTATGTGAACCATGTTGGTGTTTTCTCGGTTGCTTATGCCTTTTAGGTAGTGCAAAGTCAGGGTGTCCAGTGGCAGATTTGGAGCTCAGCCATTCCAATTAAGATCTCTTTATTTATGCTTTGTGTGTTAAAAGATTGACTCCTGGTTTTCTTTGAATTGCACAAGTTTGGGGTGCAAGGTCCTTCAAAATGTTTCTGTTGTACTGCCCCTCACCAAGAATCCTTAGATCACATTCTTTGGCAGGGTGATTTAGCTTGTGTCATGTGGCGTTTCTTTGGCATATCTACTGGTATTTCATATCTGGGCTCTTCTTTGAGGCCGAGTTTAGCTGCTTGGTGGTATAAACCAATCAGAAATAGCATTGTAGGGGTTCGTGTATCAAATTATCCATTTCTTTGTGATCGCTATTTATTTAAATAGAAAATTCCAGTGCATCGATTTAATACCGCAAGTGCACGGTGTCAAGTTTTAGTATAGTAGATGAAAAGTATAAGTGTCGAACCCACGAGGACTAGAAAGTAAGTACCACTTTCAATTAAATTAATTATATTTAGCCTACGATTATAAAGTGATTATCAAACTAAATTGACTAAAACACAATAATTAACCAAATAATGAAAAAATACGATAAAAACAATTATCAAGACGTCGGTTCACCCGTGTATTCCCCACAATTTTCCTATTAATTAAGATTCAAAATTCTACGTTCTAAGGTGACGAGTTTTTCTATTGCATTTGTTATACTATGATCAAGCTATAAACAAGTCTAGTGTTAATGTTACAATAAACCACTCTCGTGTCCTTATTGAACGATTAATACCGAAAAATGATTTGTGAAAACTACTAGCCTTCGATTTTTGTAAATCTATAGCTTTCACACGTGTGGTAGATTTTACTTGGTCCGTCTAAACCTAAAACCCACAGCCTAATCTATGTCGTATCGTAATCTCGTATGGTCAAGTCAATTACGATTACCAAATTCATACAAAAGGTAGCTAATCTCTTGCAAGCATTAAAAACATAAATTATGCACAAAGATTGTAAAAACTGAATGAAATTAATATTCAAATCGCAGGCTCAAACACGGGATCCCCTAGTCTTGATAAACAAGCCTAGCCAACTATCGTCATCAAATAACAATGCATAAATATGTTTTTCAAGAATCTAAACATCAAAATCTGATAATAAAAAACAAGATTAGAAATACAAATAAACAAGGTCGTCACTCCGTGCGTTTCTCCGTCGTTCTGTCTCTTGTGTCGCTCTTGATCTTCAATGGCTTGAGGTGTTTTGGATGGATGTGGGATGAAGGAGGCTGCTCCTAGGTCTGAATTATGGTGTGCAAAAGTTTAGAAATTCGTGTAATAGGTCCCTTATATAGTGGAGTGGTTGGATGGAAGTGTCCTTTGTTGGACCAAACTAAAAAAAAAGGAATTTTTTTTCAGAAATCTTCGTTGGGCGATCGATTGAGCATGACCTCTCGATCGATCAAGCGCTCTTCCTTCGCGTTACTCAAACTTTTTGCCTTTGACAATCAATCGAGTCATGCACGGCGATCGATCGAGCAACATTCACTTTTGTTGGTCAAAAACACCTGATACGCTCGATCGATCGAGCAATGCTTCTGGAGCGACCGAGGCTTTAAATTTCCAACTTCGTGCTTCGTTGACTCGATTTGGTCCTTTTTCATCATTTTAGCTCATTTCTTCCACTTTTATGCACTTTCACCTAGATTCCTGAAAGCAACAATATATACCAAAAAGCATAAAATCGTCCACGAATCAACACGAAAATCAATACAAAATTATAGCAAAATAAGTGTAAAAACTACACTTATCAACTCCCCCAAACTTAGACTTGATCGTCCTCGAGCAAGCAATAAGATCAAAATGTAGAGTTCAACATTGATAATTCAAATGGATCAATTCATGGTTACTAAATAGTTCAGACATCTCACTCACAGACAGACAAGAATCAATCAACAAAGTGAACAAGACGTGTTTTCCCCTATATCAAGCAACATATCACAGACTCAGAACGTGCGCGTGTGTTATTGCCAATCTCAAGTTTCATACACGCCATCAAGATCAAATTATGCTAATTAACTCAAAATCATGATCATCGTTGAGCACCCCATAGGCCTATTTTCAAATAACTTCTCCACTAATGATAGTCACTCCCTAAACTTGGATCAAAATGACTTTTTAAGCTTGTAATGTTAGGCATTTGGTGTCGGTTTCAAAGAAAAGATAGGATAACACAAAGAAGAGAGTATAATATTGTAACTTTCATATTTCAGCACATATCAAGCTTCTCTTCTATTTTTTTCCTAGCCTTGGCCACTTTCGGTCTTATTTATATAATCTTTTCTCAAGGCTCTTTCTTTTCTTCTTTTCCATTTTCTCATTCATAACATTTTTTACTAAGCTCATCAAGATATAACAATTCATGTGCAATAAATGAGATTCATTATACTCCCTTGGGGTGAGGATAATTTTTTTCATTTTAGGCTCATAATAGGGTATGTATAATGAGTTGTCGATAAATGTTGAATGGGGTCTAATTATATGCAATGCATATACCATTCTTTTTCAATAAAGCTCAAAATGGGACACTAGGGATTTGTATAGACTAGGTAAGTTTGAAAGGCTCAATCGGTCCAACTAGGAATTCAAAAACAAAGCAAAGGGAAAGAAAAAGTTCTTGATTTATAGTTTCAAGCTGGGTTTTTTTACCAAATTGCTTTAACGGCTCGAAGTATGTGGATTAGTGTCATCTACGTTGTAGTGCCTCAACTGCTCATCATTGACCACATAAGTGCCTAGAGTATGATCACTTACCTTAATTGCTCCATGAGCGAAGATAGTAGTCACCGTGAATGGTCCAACCCATGAAGCCTTTTCGCTTGCTTTGAAAAATACGCGGTGGTGGCGCTTTGTGGAATTGGACTGTTTCTCCCTTCATGAACGTCCTTCTCTATTTTTGCTTCTTTGCCTTCCTTGGTTTCACAGTGTCATGGCTCTTGCCTTCTTCAGTCTTTAGCTCGGTCTTCACCTTCACCTCCATCTCATCAGTACCTTGCACCACACCAACAGGCAAAGTGTCAATCACGTTAACTTTCAAATAATCATGTTCGTTGTGTGCGTGTGTTGAAGATTTAAACATATTAAATGTAACTTGATCCTCTCCTACACGGATGATCAACTTCCCTTCTTCAACATCAATGATGGCTCTTCCAGTAGCTAGAAATGGGCGCCCCATAATCAATGGCATGCTCACATCTTCTTCCATATACAACACGAGGAAGTCCACCGGGAAAGTGAATCGATCTATCTTGACAGCCAGATCCTCAACAATTCCTAGTTGGTAGGTGATAGACTTGTCCGCCATTTGTAACACCACCCTTGTGGGTTTCGGCTCTCCCAATCCTAGTCGCCTAAAAACGGATAAAGGCATTAGGTTAACACTTGCACCTAAATCACATAACGAATTAATAGAAGAAATAGCCCAATAGTGCAAGGAATAGAGAAACTCACTGGATCTTTCAACTTAGTGGCCGACTTCTTTTGCACAATAGCACTACATTCCTTGGTCAAAAAGACAGTCTCATGATCTCCCAATTTCCACTTCAATAAATGGTATATCTATATGCAAATTCTTAAGCATGTCTAAGTTAACAAAAACGTCATTTCATTCAATCGAAAGAACAACGACACCTCTTGAATTAATTCATACGGATCTATGTGATCTAAAGTTTGTGAAAATAGAGGCGGGAATGTACAAAAGTACTTCATAACTTTTATTGATGATTGTACTAGATATTGTTATGTCTATTTGAAAGATAAAGAATGTTCGAAGTGATATATGTGGAGAATATGGAGCACGTTTGATGAATTTTGTTCCATTCATGGAATTATTCATCAAACCACTGCCCCATATTCACCACAATCGAATGGTATCATCGAACGTATCGTACTCTGAAGGAGATGATGAATGCTATGTTGATAAGTTCTGATTACCTCAAAACTTGTGGGGGGGAGGCAATCCTACCAGTCAACTACATTGTGAACAAAATACTACACAAGAATAATGATGAAAATCCTTATGAATTATGGAAAGGTCACAAACTTTTCTATAAATACTTAAAAGTGTGGGGTGCTTGGCTAAGGTAGAAGTATCAAAACTAAAGCAAGTAATGATTTGGCCCAAAACAATTGATTGTGTATTTATTGGTTATGCTAATAATAGTAGTGCATATCGTTTTTTTGTATACAAATCTGAAATAAGTAATGTACAAGAAGGTAAAATCATTGAATCAAGAAATGTGGTATTTTTTGAAGAAATATTTTCTTACAAAACAAAAAAGGAAATAGGTCCTAAGAAAAGGATGTTTGAAGTAGATAACGATGACTCAAGATCCACGACGTAGCAATAGAACCAAAGTTGCAAAGTATGTTCTTGACTTCATGACATATGTGTTAGAAAATGAACCAAGGTCAGTTGGCGACACATTATCTAGCCCCGATGCTCCTATGTGGAAAGATTTTATTAATGGCGAGATTGACTCCATAATGCAAAACCATACGTGGGAATTGGTGGTTCTTCCACTCGAAAGTAAACTATTAGAGTGCAACTCGATTTTGAAAAAAAAATATAAAACTGATGCTTCAATTGATAAGTACAAGGCAAGACTTATGGCAAAAGGATATAGACAAAAGAAGTCCTTGATTACTTTGACACATATTCTTCAGTCACAAAGATAACATCCGTTAGAGTAATAATAGCTATCGCTGCACTAAATAATTTAAAGATACATCAAATGCATGTTAAAACGACATTCCTCAATGGGGAACGTGAGGAAGAAATCTACATGAAACAACCGGAAGGGTTTGTGGTTCTCGGACAAGAGGAAAATGTGTGTAGACTCGTTAAGTCATTGTATGGGTTTAAGCAAGCGTCAAAACAATGTCATGAAAAACTCGACAAGACCATGTTGTCAAATGGTTTCAAAATTAACGACTGAGATAAATGTGTATATTTGAAAGACACACCTAAATCATGTGTGATAGTATGCTTGTATGTTGATTATATGCTCGTAGTGGGAAGCAATTTAGAAATCATCAACTCAACAAGGAAAATGTTGACCAAACATTTTGAAATGAAGGAAATGGGTGAAGCAAATGTATTACTTGGAATTAAAGTCTCCAAGACATCCGAAGGACGAGTGCTGACGCAATCTCATTATGTTGAGAGAATGCTGGAGAAGTTTCTCGCAAATGACACATCATCGATGAAAACACCCTACGATCCGAGTTACACTTAGTTAAAAATAGTGATGACCCTGTCATGCAATTGGAATACTAGAGAATAATTGGTAGTCTAATGTATATCATGAACTGCACGCGTCCTGACATTGCATATGTTGTTGGTAAACTAAGTAGATTAACTAGCAATCCAAGCAATAACCTTTGGAAGGCATTGACAAATATACTTAAATATTTAAGGTACATCTTAAGTTATCGATTGCATTATACAAGATATCCTGCTGTGAGCGATGCGAATTGGATATCGGACACAAAAGATTCAGAGTCCACAAGTGATTATGGTTTTGCCATTAGAGTGGATGCTGTGTCGTGGAAATCTACCAAGCAAACTTATATCTCTAGATCCACTATGAAATCTGAATTCATAGCCTTAGATAAAGCGGGAGAAGAAGTCGAATAGCTTAGAAGTTTCTTGGAAGAAATTCATTGCTGGGTAAAACCCCTGTTTG
Source organism: Haberlea rhodopensis (assembly GCA_907163345.1). Classification (NCBI taxonomy): domain Eukaryota; kingdom Viridiplantae; phylum Streptophyta; class Magnoliopsida; order Lamiales; family Gesneriaceae; genus Haberlea; species Haberlea rhodopensis. The sequence goes on along the minus strand of CAJQUN010000045.1, from coordinate 2,675,657 downwards.
CAATTAAGATACATTGTGATAATCAATCTGCTATAGGAAGGTCACAAAATAGCATGTATAATGGTAAGTCTAGACATATATGTCTTAGACATAATACAATTAAACAGTTGATCTCTAATGACATTATATACATTGACTACGTGAAGCCAAAGGAGAATATTGCGGACCCGGTTACATAAGGTTTGCCGAAAGTTCAAATAATCAAAATCTCATAGTAATTACTCAACCTTGTTGACTGGAGATTCAAGATCTATGTTCAGAAGGGACAACCAAATTATGAGTTTGTATAAACATCTTGGAGATTAACCTCCAATCCATTCATATGATAAGGGGTGTAGCTTGCAAAAAAGATACGAGGATAGACAAAAGACAATTTAATGATTCCTAAGACATATAAGAATTTGTTGGAGTATAGCAAGATACTCTTTTAGGAGATCACCTACATTAGTGCGAATTGTGGCCGCTTCAAAGAATGAAAAGCACTTATGAAACCAAGCATGGTCGAAGGTTGAAACGGACACAACCATAAGAAACCAATACGAATGTTAGAATTGTTACGATGTGTGTTCAATTGTCTAGGTTAATACCAACGACTAAATAGTTCAAGACTATTAATTCACTATTAAGTCATGTAAATCTGATTAGTTACTACTACGGAACGTTCAAAGCCGCAAAATACCTCTCCTGATGCTATACCAATTTGCTAAATGCTCTCATTTGCATTCATGCATTAATTTAACTCATGTGGGGGATTGTTGGAAAAAAGATGTGTATTGAATTACAATTAAGCAACAGAGACCAAACGAGATAAATCCATATCCACGATCGATCGCCATGTGCTGGCACGATCCATCGCGACATGGAAAAAATATAGACACCAAAATTTTGCCTAGAGCGATTGATCACGCCTGGCAGAATTTTTGATAAAGAGGGCTCGATGTGTGCGGTTTCAGCAGATGGGTGCGTCCATTCTCACTTCAATGCGTTTTTTCAACGAATTGGTGCCTCCAAATGGTGTCCCTAAGTGGCACAACTTGGTCTAGTGTATATAGAACAACCCTTGGTTGAATTAAAAATGAATTTTCGAAATCTACATCAAATTCAAGAGCAAAATTTTGTGCATTTTGTTCATCCAATTCCTTGTCCTTATTTGAGTGTTTTTAAACCTTGTGGTTTGAGGATTTGTGCTTTGAAGTGCTTCTATCACAAATCATAAGTCGTTGTATCTTGTGATCTTAAGAACCAAGATTCCAAATCTCGCCTCAACATTCTTAATCTAAAACCATTGTTGTTTCGCTTACTGCTACCCAAAAGATACAAATCCAGAAATTTTTCTAATACAACAAGTTGAATACAGATGGATGTTCGAAGGGGAATCCAGGCGTTTGTGGGGCTGGAGGGGTATTAACAAGGGATGATCATGGCATTTTGATCTTTGCTTTTGCTACCCCTTTGAACATTGCCTCGAGTGTTAAAGCTGAAGTTGGAGCTCTTTTGCTTGGGGTTAGGTTTTGCTTATCCCGAGGTTTTATGATTTTTCATGTTGATGTTGACTCACAGGTATTGGTCCAAGTACTTCGGAAGGAAATTGCTTTGCCCTTGGTCTGTGTGTACAGCGATAGAAGAGTTATATCTTTCGAATCACTATTATCACATTTTGCACTATTTCAGATAAGCAAACCAAGTTGCAGATGAGCTCTCCGAGGTTGGCTCGATTTCAGATTCCCACGTTTTAATCGACTCAGAGGCCTCGTTGCGGTGTCAAGCTCGTGATGATATTAAAATGGATAGACTAGGTCTTCCTTCTCTTACAATGTGTAAAAAACGCTAGATTATCGGTTTTGGTTAATTTCCCATGTATCTTCTTGGAAGCAAGGCTAATGTCCCCCTCCTTCTTTGGCCTTTGGCAGTATAATATATGGTTGTTATATAAAAAAAAACTATGATCCTAAAATATATATTTGATGAAAAGTTGCACTATTTATTTTTAATTATATTTCAGATTTTTAATTTAAATGAAGTGGAGACAAGGTAAGTCTTAAGAAAAAGGGCAAAAAATTCTGCTAAATCCCCACTGAAAAATTATTTCTCTAATTCAAAGCATTAAATTGGGCTCCAAAATAAACCAACTAATTGAATTATAATAAAAAGTTAAAAGATCGGTAAATTTTAAATGCTGGTTCAATTAAATGTGTGAAGTAAAAAAGTTCATCTATTGCATATTTTTTCAACAATGATTCATGGTTGTTAATTTTGAATATCAGTTAATAAAAAAATGATTATATCATTTCTTTTAGAAAATCAAAAATAATATGCTTAAAACATTATTCAAATCAATTGTCAAAAATTGCAAAAATAAAATCCGTAAAATTCATAATTTAATATGGTCTATATGTTTTCTATAGACTTATATACCAAAAAGCCATCTTATAAAGACACTATATGTTAGGATCGATTTCGGGGGTGGGTTGACATTCTACACCTGTGATGTCCGGGGATTAATGATGTTAATCCCGGTGTGGTATTAATCCTTGATGGATTTTTAATTGTGGCAATTAGGAATTAATTGCGGTTTTGGGTCTCCCGAGGTTGTTAAATCGGGCATTTGGGACCGCTGGATCCAAATGTTGAGATTTATTCTCATTTTGGTGGAAAACCTGTGAGTTGGGTTTTAGTGGGACTTGGGGTCCGGGGTGCCTTATGTTGGGTCCAGTCTTGGGATTTAATGTTGGAGAGAGAGTTTTTGTAAACATATGATTTTTAATGAATCATGATGTAATTGTGGGGGTATTGGTATTTTGGGGCATTTTTGCTATATATACCAAGTGGACTCGGTATTCCGTCATTTGGCACGGAATCTTTCCCTCTCTTCCCTCTCTCATCGCCCAAACCCTTCTCCCCCATTTCCCTTTTCTCCCTTGGAGAGAAATCGCGGGTAGCTTGGCTCGGAGACCGGTTTTCTCGAAGATAATCAGGTATTACTCTTCCCCTCGTCATGGTCTTCGTTTTGGTAGTAGTATTGTAGTGTTTGGTTGGGTGGTGTTTTGGTTATGGAATTTGGGGGTTTTGGTTGAAAATCAAAATGTTGGTTTTAAGTGTTTTTATTGAGCTTAATTCGTGTATTTGTGGTGTTTTTTGAGTTTGGGGTGCTGGTTTTGAGTTTGGGTGTGAAAAACACGATGGAAGCTCGAATTTTTTTGAAAATTGCAGGTGGCGATCGATCGCCGAGGTGGGGCGATCTATCGCGACGGGCGGCTGTTGAAAATCGAAGATGATGAACAGTGCAGGCGATCGATCGCGTGTCCAAGGCGATCGATCGCGAGCATGTTGGCGATCGATCGCGAAGGGTGGCGATCGATCGCGAGTAGGCGCTTTTGGCCACTGGTTGGAGGCGGTCGATCGCGATGTTTGAGGCGATCGATCGCCGCTTGCAGGATGTTGTTTTTTTAAAAATTTTGGAAATGTTGGGATTTTGGAACCGAGGTTTAAAGGCGCCGTTTCCGGGGCAATGTCTACATTCCAATGGGAATGCTATGCTTTTAAAATGGATTGGTTGAGGCCAAAGTTTAATAAAACGGAATTCCCGGTTGAATTCTTGGTTATCTTTTAAACTTGATAAATGGTATATTTTGGGTATTATGCATGTTTAGCCGGGGGGCTTTTATTTTGGTAATCGTCATGGATTGACGATGGGTTTTGAGGTTTGCAAACGTGCGTGGGCACGTGATCGCATGCTTATTCTTGATTGTGAGTTGTTTATGTGTTTTAGCACATATTTCTCGAGGCATGGGACTCAAGCAAGGTTTGGCTTGGACTACGGAGACTTAAGGTACGTATGACGTACGAGCATGGCCTATATAGTGTTGCAACTGTAAAATGCATGGTGTGTGATAATTGTACTAAATGGGTATTGGAACATATGGTGTGTGATAATTGCGTTATATGGACATTGAAATATGTGGCACGTGGTAATTGCATCGGATAGGTATTGAAATGCATGGTGCATGAACTGCATGATATTTGCTATAAATGGATAACAATATGCATGGTAAATAGTATTTGCGTCCAATGGTTATACATTGGGAACCATACGGTGCCGCTATTGAGCGAGCAATGATTTGGGATGCGATCGCCGTTGAGAGACCATCGGTTATGACGCCGCTATTGTTGAGCGTGCGCGAGGTTTAGTATGCCGCCATTGTGGAGCGAGCAATGAAACAAGAATATGGAATTATTGGTTAGATATATGTGATATTTATGGTCCTTTACATTATGTTTTTACCATATTGATCATGGAAACTGGCATGATAGAATGGTATTAGTTAATTTATGTGACGATTAACTGGCTTTGGGAATTTGATGAGTTTGGTTATTTTGAGAACAGGGACAATACAGGGGATCCCGGATGAGGGTGTTACCATCCAGGGAGTATCATTTAAATTATAGCATTTACATTCTGTATTTGAATTGCAATGTTATGCTTATTGGGTTGGTGGTATCGGTATGCTCACCCCGTGTGGGGGCTGTCTCTGTTGGGGCAGGTAACACAGGTGCAGCAATAGCATTGGAGTTGAGCTCGGACTCTTGATAGAGGTACTTCCAGGATCGAGGTACCAGAGCTGGTTGAATAAGTACACAGATCCAGTGTTGAGATCGAGCTGTGCTTGGGAGGTGCTTCCAGGATTGAAGTACCAGTAACGGTATCTGGTAGAGTGTTTTATACATCAGATACACGCTTATTCATTGGGTGCTCTTATGTGAGTACATTTTACGTGTATATGGAATGTATAAATGGGTTACGGCTTCTCTCTGTTCATTATGGTTGCATGCAATTAACTATGGAATTGCTAATGAACTAAGAGCTTGTTAGTGTATTATGTGGGTGCATGTCATATGAATAATCTTGGTTGGGGAATCTGAATATTATGTGAATTGAATGCAAGGAATTTTCCGGATAGCATACGGTGTTGCACTTGCACGTGGTTTTCCCCATGATAGTATGATTATATGCACTAATGGTATGGCTTAATACACTAATAACGGGTTAAGGGCACGGGGTTCCTTACAACACCCGAGTTCAATCAACTTGAGTTTCAATCGCTCATGTTCTTGAAATAATTGCACCGAGAGATTATATCGATTTCGGTTACGAAATCGAGCGGAAGACACTTGACATAACCCGCTCTAAAACCGATTAATCATTTGAAAGATATTTTAAAGGTATGCAAGAAAATATGTAAAAACAGTAAGGTAAATAAATGCAGTAAAGTAAATAGCACAAGCATTTGTTTCTGGAAGTTCGAAGCACAACGCTTCTACGTCTCCCCTTCTTCTATCTCATGGAAGGATACACTAGAAGACTTTGATTTATACAACTCTTTGTACAAACCGATCCAGTTGGCATTCCCCATCCAACTAGAACTCCTAGCAACTCAACTATGTATGTTCTTTAATGTCTTATATACAAAGACCTCACATCCAGTTGTGATGAATCACCAACTGTCACAATGGTATTCACTCTTCTATTTTAGATCACAAATACAATCAATAGAGTGAATACAAAGGCACAAATGATTCCATAATGAATCTGATACAGCAAGGTAAGAGATGCCAAAGGTTTGGGGGCTCCTCTTCATTTAGCAGCTTTTGTCTTTAAAGTTCCCCAATTGAATCCCAAGTGGGTTTGCTTTGGAAGGCTTGAATTGATCTTCAATCAGTTGTTATTGAGCTTCCAGATCATGTATATATAGTCCCAAGTAATGATATATACGTTAGATATAATAATATAACCGTTGAGACAGTTTTGGTAAGCTTTCAAACATTGCAACAGTCATATTCTACTTTCTGGCTATTTTTGGAAGTCCGCTGCTCGACGCCGCTGCCCGAAGTTCGCTGGTCGGGTCTGCTGGTCGAGTCCGCTGGCCTCTACTGGTTCAAGGTCCGCTGGCTCAAGGCCTGCTTGATAGTGTCTATTAGTACTGTCTACTTGTAGTGTCTACAGGTAGTCTACTGGTTCAAAGTCCGCTGTCCTCTACTGGTTCGAACTCCGTTGGCCTCTACTAGTTCAAGGTCCACTGGCCTAAGATCTGCTGGTTCAATGTCAACTGGCCTAGGGTCTGCTGGCAATGTCCGCTGGCCAAAGGTCTGCTGGTACCCTGCTATCCAACATCTGTTGTTCTGCACTCTTGGTTATAGCTCTTGATTCGTCGATTTCTGGCAAAGTGATCTACATGAAAGTTGTAGCCATTTCTCTTAGCTTTCCATGGAATCAAGAATCGCTTTATTTTGAGTTTGTATGGGAGAGTTAAGCTCGAAATATGATGTGATGCTCCTGATGTAAGTTTGCTGGATGCAGCAGCACATGTCGTGACTTGCAGAATCTTTTTGGCCATCTTAAGGTCCTATTCAATCTTTGACTTTCAGAGATGAATTGTAGATCGTTGTCTTAGCTTTCCAACCATACTAAATCGTCTCGTTTTGATAAGCGAGCTGAGAGTTATGGCCGATATACCATAGCTGCTCCAATCTGTCCGCTGCTGTTTCAGCTTTGTACCAGCAGACACTTGCAGACATATTTTCGTCAAGTAACTATTCGTATCTAGTCTGCTGGCCTGAAACACAACTTGTAGATAATTGAGTTGGCTATGCAACCCATTTGAAAAAGTAATTCATTTCGATGTACGAGCTATGAGATATGATCAATTTATTCAGTAGCGCTCGAGGTCTACTAGATGTATCTAATGGCCCAGTAGACCTTTGCTTTTGTCTACTGATCCAGTTTACTTCAACCCATTTCTTTTCTAATCCTCAAGCTGTAAAATATCATCTATGAACTGCACACTTGATGAAATATGTTAGCAACACAATAACAAGTTTTGTTAACATCAAAACCGAGATTATTCGGGTTCCCAAAACCCAACAATCTCTCCCTTTTTTATGATAAAAAAACTTGAATAAAAATATGAACATTAAAGCACAATGTTGTATAACAAGAAACCATTTTTAAAAACAACATATTTCTCCCCTTTTTTGTGTGAATCAAAAAGGAAAACAAATAAATTTACTTCCCCTCAAGGATCGAGATTAAACTCTCCCCCTTAATTTTTAAAAAGTTTGAAAATTAGATCAAGTGAGGGGCAAATGGGGTAGGCTAACATAAATTTAAAATAAATTGCAATGCATATTATTTTTTGAACAAAAATAACATCTTTTGATGATGGAGCATACTTGGCAATAAATTTGAATTTCTTGACAAAACTCAACAATGTTCATTTCGTCTTTTCGGTGGAAGCACACTTAGGCCAACTAGAACTAATAAACTGCTTTTCCTCGAGCAAGTTTTGTAAGGACCCCCCGTGCCCTTAACCCATTAATAGTGTATTAACCCATGCAATTAGTGCATACAATCATGTTATCAGGGGGGAAGAGACTACATGCAACCATGACATAAAATACCATCTATAAATTTCTTGCATCCTTTCATTAAATAACCAGCTTTTCCCAACCAAGTCCATTTAACATATCAGCACCCTTGTAATACACCAACACATTTTCAATTCATTTTGCAATTCCTAATTAATTGCATGCAATACATAGATGAAAAGAGAAAAGCCCTTGCCTTTTTATACAAACCATATACACATAATAGTGCTCGCATGCGATCATCGAATAGGTATACGTGTATCTAATGTATAAATATCAGACTCAATACCAGCTCTGGTACTTCGATCCTGGAAGTACCTCCAATCAACAGCTCGAACTCAACTCCAAAGCCATCGATGTACCTATTCACCTGCTCCAACAGAGACAGCCCCCACACGGGGTGAGCATATCAATACCACTAATCCAATAATCATAATATTACAGTCCATAATTTACAGAATGTAAATGCCATGAATTTTAAATGATACTCCCTGGATGGTATCATCCTCATCCGGGATCCCCTGTGCTGTTCCTGTTCTCAAAAAAATAACCGAAACCATCAAATTCCCAAATGCAAGTTAGTCATTACATTGATTAACTAATCCGTTCCTCATATACCGATATCATAATCAATAGAATCAAATCATTAAACAATGATTACAGATATTCCATATATCTCAATAATGGTTCCATAATTCTATTTCATCGCTCGCTCCACAATAACGGCACTTTAATCTCACGCACGCTCAACAGCGGCTGCGTCATAACCGATGTTCGCTCAACAGCGACATCATACCAATCATTGCTCGCTCAAAAGCGGCACCATATAATTCACAATGCATGTCAAGTGATTGCAACAACCATTTATTATTCATGCCCATGACAATAATATATATCTATGAATGCTCGTACGTTACACGTACCTTATGATTCCGTAGTCCGAACCAAATCTTGACTGAGTCCCGCGACCCGATGAATTATGTGCTAACACATAAATAACTCACAATTAATCACAAGCATGCGACCACGTGCCCAAGCACGTTCACAACTTCAAAACCTATCTTCAATCCATGACGATTAACCATTTTAAAAGGCTACGGGCTGAGCATGCGTGATACCCAAAATATTCCATTTTATAAGTTCAAAGGTTAACCAAATACTAAATCGAGTATTCATTTTTTATCAAAATTAGGCTCCAACCATTCCATTTTAAAAGTATAGCATTCCCAATGGAATGTAGACATTGCCCCGAAAATCGGCTAATTAAACCTCGATTCCAAAATCCCGACATTTTCCAAAATTTCGAAAAAAACAAACAAAACAGAGCCGCGATCGATCGCGCAAGTCTACTACCCAAAATAATGCATGCCGCGATCGATCGCTAGATCTCGCGATCGATCGCCAAGACCCCCGCGATCAATCGCCTATTATTCGCGATCGATAGCCATGACTGTTCATCGTCTCCCAAAAACCAGTATAATGTCGCGATCGATCGTCGCCAAGCCGCGATCAATCGCGACCTGCGAGTTTATGAAAAATTCGAGCTTTAATGTGGTTTTTCATACCCAAACTCAAAACCAACACCACTTACTCCTTCACCACCTCAAAATACTCCATTTACAACCAATAAAACACCAAAAACACAACTTTGGATTTTAACCAAAAATCCCCAAATTCCAAATCCAACCCAAAACCTAACCAAAAGTCCACAATATTAAATCGAAGATAAGGACGAGGGGAAGAATAATACCTGATTATCTTCAAGAAATTTGGCTCCCGAGCCAAGCTTCCAGCCATTTTTTCTCCAAAGAGAAAAGAGAAGGGTTTTGGGGGAGATGGGGCGCGAAGAGAGAGAGAGAGGAGAGAGGAGAGATTCCGTGCAATGACGGAATACCGAGTCCACTTGGTATATATAGTACCAAGGCTCCAAAATACCAAGTCCTCTACAAATACATCATGACTCATTAAAAATCATTTGTTTTCAATAATTATCTCTCCAATCTCAATTTCCAATACCAGCCCCAATACAAAGTACTCCGGCCCCCAGATACCACCAGAAACCCAATTCCAAGGTTTTTCACCACGATGAGAATACAATCTCAACCTTTGGATCCAAAGATCCCAAATACCCAATTTAACATCCTCTGGTGTCCCAACACCGCAATTAATTCATAATTGCCACAATTAAAAATCATTTAAGGATCAATACCACACCGGGATTTATACCATTAATTCCCGGGCATCACAATTATCCCCTACTAATAAAATTTCGTCCTCGAAATTTACACATGCATACCTCACGTACAGACAAGACCACATAATCCAAACGGATTCACAACGTCAAATCGTGAGCGCATCACGTACGACACACCAACTGCGAGGACCAATTTTGGAATGGAGTAAACCTCTCAAGCCATCACAAATCTTAACAGACGTCAACATACCTCGACGTGAGCTAACCTAGTAGTCAGTCGGCCTCAACTGCAATTCAAACGAATCATCCTTGATTCTGACATAGATATCATTCCATGATATCTTCACCACTTAGTTACGAAGGAAACCACTAGTATACAACAGTATACAAACACTAAACCCGGTTTTCGTTTCCCAAATCCATCTCTGTCAAAGGAGTAGTTGCATCCCTTTGCACAACGGATCGGGCAACACAAAACACATCTCTAAAGATGTCTACATCCGTGTGTTCCAAGAAATCACATATTGGTCCAAACACACCATCGAGACTCCACAAGGTCTCAAGTTCTACAGAGGACATGCAAGACAAACTATTGCATTCTCGTCGCCTGTGTCGACAACGACACTCAACAAATCCAAACCTGGCCATCCCTCGTTTACCCTAGGATTCAACAATCCTAACACAGGGAGGCTATCTAATTATCCAGTACAGAATTTCCATAACCCCAATACAACAATCCCTCCTCAGAGGAAGTTAACCGAACCTTACGGTCATTCCTCAGAAGACATCGTGCTATTGAGATTACCAATCTCAAGGTGCCACAATCTCTCCCCGGAGATTCATCCATCAAAGCATACTAATCCGATGCTCGACAATAAAATGCTGGCATCCATATACACACACCGGTATACATGCCTAAGCACCGACACCACATGCATACTCAATGCACTCGGCTTGGGTATCTCTAATCATACCCACCAGCCCCAACTACAACTGTCAATCCTCAGTTATTCTCACACCGTGGAGAATAATGATTGACGAACCAATGACCAATGGTGCGATTCCAACATCAACACCACCCAAACCGACTCAACGAATCTCCCAAGGATTCCCAATAGGTAGGTATATCAATACCGCCTTCCTCACAATGAAAAATGTCATGAACCCATGACCCTCCAACCTCGAACCACTGTTCGGAAAACCTGGATATATATTTATACCAAAATATGTCCCGGAATCAATAAATACGCAATGGTTCAAATAGTGCATCCTTGCCACTATTTCCAATGTAAGACCCATAAACACAACGTATACCCATACTAATGATGCTCTGTACTAATGCCATAGTACTCCACATCTCGAGCATCTCCCCAGAGACGTATCCTCGTATGTCTCACCGAAAAAAATATAAAGCCCTTACCTAGTCCCACACTGGTAATGCTTACCGTGGCTGATTCAAAATCAACCTTCGACCAATACCAGTTGTCTCCATGACAGTACGATCCAAATCCCTCCAAGAGATACAATCAGTATAGTAGTGCCACCCCACTAACTATATCCCACAATTCCAATTGTGTCCTCCATTGCATTCCATATGCAAGGATGCTCAACCAGAGCTAACAACGACTTGTCAACACTCACGTTGGTATTCCCAACAAAATTGAGCTGTCCCGATATAAGTCTCTCAAAACATTTGACGTATAAATGTCCCCGTGAGGTATTCTCTGTCTCAAACCTCATGCCACAAAGTGACCACCGAATCTACCATAAGTCCTCATCGTGTCATCATACGATTCACCAAACTCGGTTCCAACGAGCAGTATAATAGCTACATCAAGCTCATCATTGTACTGCACAATAACCATCTTACTTGGCTAGCCCATCGTAGCCTCCTTAGGTTTATACCAAACCTACCAACATATTATACGTTCCATCCGGTATACCATACCATTCAATCAATTAGAGTAGTGGGTCATCACCCGATATTTCTCTAATACCAATGTATAACGGACATCCCGGTGTCCTTACTCAACCACAATGCAATTCTAATTCATTAGGATTTTATTCCACACCCTCACGGGTGGGTGTGACCATGTCTATCACACATCACATCGACAAAAGCGATTAGTTTCCTCAATAACTACTCCTATCACCAGTCACTTGGCCATAACCATAACGAGTATACCCGAAGGTACCACTACTCGTAAAATATTTACCTCAAATACGTGTTGCGGTACACTTCATGTACGGCGCATCCAATAATTCATCGAGCAAACCTACTCGGCATAATGGTCTTGTCAACCAGTGACTCAGACACTACCCTGTGCCCACCATTGGCACTCAAACCATACTACTAAATACATACACCTAACTGCATTTTTTCATCGTAACGGCATCCGTCCACATAGAACATCCTCTATGTCATCGTCATCATGTGACGGTACATGTCAACATATGACATCCAAAATAACTTGGACAAAATAGTATAACACCTCAATTCATTGCTAAAAAAAAAGCGGCATACCTGTCTACGTCGCCCAACAGCGGTACGCAATTAGCACCCATCGCTCGAAGGCGGCATAATCTCGTGCTGCGTACATAGTGGTATTATCCATCGCTATAGAATCGGCGGCATGAACCCTCACCATATAATCAGTGGCATGAGACATCGCTATATAATCAGCGGCACAAACCCTGGCTGTAGAATCAGCGGCATAAGTCATCGCCATACAATCGGCAGTAAGAATCATCGCCATAGAACTGACGGAATGAACCGTCGCTATCAATATACCTGGCGGCATGAACCATCGCCAAAGATGTAGCGGAATGAGCCATCGCTATATATATACCCGACGGCAGGAACCATCGTCAATAGAATAGCGGAATGAACCATCGCTATATATACCCAGCGGCATGAACCATCGCCAATAAAATAGCGGAATGAACCATCGCTATATATACCCGGCGGCATGAACCATCACCAATAGAATAGCGGAACGAACCATCGCTATATATACCCGGCGGTATGAACCATGGCCAATAGAATAGCGGAATGAACCATCGCTATATATACCCGGCGGCATGAACCATCGCCAATAGAATAGCGGAATGAACCATCGCTATATATACCCGGCGGCATGAACCATCGCCATTAGACTAGCCAATCCCTAGCCTTGTTATAACTGTATTTTAATGCACCTCGCTTGTCATGACCGCGGCACTAATACCCCTCGCTTCGACATATCAGCGGCATCGAATAACCTCGCTTCAAATGTGACATGCGGCATTTACCATCGCTTCAACATTTAGCGGCAAATATGTTTCCTCGCAATGATATGACAACGGCAAGTATTCTATCATCGCTTCAAATGACAGCGTCAAAGCATTAAAATCATCACTCGCATATAACAATGACTCATGGGGTATGCATCAAGCATCCATCTATACCTGCAACCACAATGCATAATCCAATATGTATACAAAGTAAATGTGAATCACCAATGATAGTCTTGTTACAGTGTATTTTAATACACATCGCTAGTCATGACCGCGGCACTAATACCCCTCGTTTCGATATATTAGCGGCATCAAATAACCTCGCTTCAAATGTGACATGAGGCATTTACCATCGCTTCAACATTTAGCGGCAAATATTCTATATTCTTTCCTAGCTACGATATGACAGCGGCAAGTATTCTATCACCGCTTCAAATGACGGTGGCAAAGCATTAAAATCATCACTAGAGTATAACAACGACTACACATGCCATGCACTAAACATCCAATACATGTATGCAATCACAATGCATAATCCAATATGTATACAAAATACATGTTACCGTTTGGTACCCATCAACCATGGCCTTAGCCCTCCATGCCAAAACGTCCCTACAGGAACGACCCCAAACCATGAGCATATAATAATCCATATTCACCACAGTATGATTATAATGAGTAAATGCATAAACCATAAGTACAAAGTACTTCCTGTATTCCAATGCATTTAAAGATGTTCCCCTTGGTTGTCCCTGTACCACAACTCATAAAATAATCAACGGATTATATTACGGTTCTATAAATGGCATGCCATATAATTATCCCATTAACATGTTCCTAGGCCAGCCCCAAAGAGCAAATCACTGCTCTGCTACCACTAATGTAAGGGCCCCTGTGCCCTTAACCCATTAATAGTGTATTAACCCATGCAATTAGTGCATACAATCATGTTATCAGGGGGAAAAGACTACATGCAACCATGGCATAAAATACCATCTATAAATTTCTTGCATCCTTTCATTAAATAACCAGCTTTTCCCAACCAAGTCCATTTAACATATCATTCATCCTTGTAATATACTAACACGTTCTCAATTTATTTTGCAATTCCTAATTAATGCATGCAATACATAGATGAAAAGAGAAAGACCCTTGCCTTTTTATACAAACCATATACACATAATAGTGCTCACATGAGAGCATCGAATAAGTATACGTGTATCTAATGTATAAATATCATACTCAATACCAGCTCTGGTACTTCGATCCTGGAAGTACCTTCAATCAACAGCTCGAACTCAACTCCAAAGCCATCGATGTACCTATTCACCTGCCCCAACATAGACAGCCCCCACACGGGGTGAACATACCAATACCACCAATCCAATAATCATAATATTACAGTCCATAATTTACAGAATGTAAATGCCACGAATTTTAAATGATACTCCCTGGATGGTATCACCATCATCCGGGATCCCCTGTGCTGTTCCTGTTCTCAAAATAAGCGAAACCATCAAATTCCCAAATGCAGTTAATCATTACATTGTTTAACTAATCCGTTCCTCATATACCGATACCATAATCAATAAAATCAAATCATTAAACAATGATTACAGATATTCCATATATCACACTAATGGTTCCATAGTTCTATTTCATCGCTCGCTCCACAATAGCGGCATTTTAATATCACGCACGCTCAACAGCGGCGGCGTCATAACCGATGTTCGCTCAACAGCGACATCATCCCAATCATTGCTTGCTCAAAAGTTGCACCATATAATTCCCAATGCATATCAGGTGATTGCAACAACCATATATTATTCATGCCCATGACAATAATATATATCTATGAATGCTCGTACGTTACACGTACCTTATGATTCCGTAGTCCGAACCAAATCTTGACTAAGTCCCGCGACCCGATGAATTATGTGCTAACACATAAATAACTCACAATTAATCACAAGCATGCGACCACGTGCCCAAGCACGTTCACAACTTCCAAACCTATTGTCAATCCATGCCGATTAACCATTTTAAAAGACTCCGGGCTAAGCATGCGTGATACCCAAAATATTCCATTTTATAAGTTCAAAGGTTAACCAAATACTAAATCGAGTATTCCATTTTTATTAAAATTAGGCTCCAACCATTCCATTTTAAAAGTATAGCATTCCCAATGGAATTTAGACATTGCCCCAAAAATTGGCTAATTAAACCTCGATTTCAAAATACCGACATTTTCCAAAATTTTGAAAAAAAACAAACAAAACAGTGCCTCGATCGATCGCCGTTCAGGCGCGATCGATCGCGCAAGTTTACTGCCCGAAATAATGCATGCCGCGGTCGATCGCTAGATCTCGCGATCGATCGCCAAGACCCCTGCGATCGATCGCCCATTATTCGTGCTTGATCACCGCGACTGTTCATCGTCTCCCCAAAATCAGTATAATGTCGCGATCGATCGGCGCCAAGCCGCGATCGATCGCGACCTACGAGTTTCTGAAAAAGTCGAGCTTTAATGGGGTTTTTCATACCCAAACTCAAAACCAACACCCCCTACTCCTTCAACACCTCAAATACTCCATTTACAACCAATAAAAACACCAAAAAACAACTTTGGATTTTAACCAAAAATCCCCAAATTCCAAATCTAACCCAAAACCTAACCAAAATCCACAATACTACTATCAAATCGAAGATAAGGACAAGGGGAAGAATAATACCTGATTATCTTCGAGAAATCCGGCTCCTGAGCCGAGCTTCCAGCCATTTTTTTCTCCAAAGAGAAAAGAGAATGGTTTTGGGGGAGATGGGGCGCAGAGAGGAGAGAGAGGAGAGATTCCGTGCAATGACGGAATATCGAGTTCACTTGGTATATATAGTACCAAGGCTCCAAAAGACCAAGTCCTCTACAAATATACCATGACTCATTAAAAATCATCTGTTTTCAATAATTATCTCTCCAATCTCAATTTCTAATACCAACCCCAATACAAAGTACTCCGGACCCCAGATACCACCAGAAACCCAATTCCAAGGTTTTTCACCATGATGAGAATACAATATCAACCTTTGGATCCAACGATCCCAAATACCCGATTTAACATCCTAGGGTATCCCAACACCGCAATTAATTCATAATTTGCACAATTAAAAATCCATTAAGGATCAATACCACACCGGGATTTACACCATTAATTACCGGGCATCACAAGTTTGGGTTGCAAGACCTATACCACTGCGATCCTATATGAGTCTAGTTTGTAACGTAAGAAATGGTTTGTCACTTGGACATCCGAGCAAGAAGTTATGCCAATTTTTCCAAAGTCGCTGCAAGCTGCCAGAAAAACTAAATGCTTCGAAAATCTTTAGGAAAAAAATTCAAAATAACAATTTTGAACTAAAAAATGCGTTTAGAATAGAGTGAACGAAAATTTAAACATTTAAAATAGATTTTAAAATTTTGTGAAAAATGAATGCAATGAAATTGATTTTTATGCTAAAAATTTTCATACACCATGTTTTTAAAAATTATGCTATGAAAATAATTTCATGCTCATGAGAAAGTTTTCTTAAATGATTTCCGTCTAAAAGGTTCCAAGAATGACTCGCTCTGATATTACTTGTTAGGATCGATTCCGGGGGTGAGTTGACATTCCACACCCGTGTTCAACTAACTTGAGCTTCAATAGCTCATGTTCTTGAAATAATTGCACCGAGAGATTATATCGAGTTTGGTTACAAAATCAAGCGGAAGACACTCGACATAACCCGCTCCCGATTAATCATTTGAAAGATATTTAAAGGTATGCAAGAAAATATGTAAAAATAATAAGGTAAATAAATGTAGTAAAGCAAATAACACAAGCATTTGTTTCTGGAAGTTCGAAGCACAATGCTTCTATGTATCCCATTCTTCTATCTCATGAAAGGATACACTAAAAGACTTTGATTTATACAACTCTTTGTACAAACCCGATCCAGTTGGGCATTCCCCATCCAACTAGAACTCATAGCAACTTAACTATGTATATTTTTTAATGTCTCACATACAAAGACCTCTCATCAAGTTGTGATGAATCACCAACTGTTACAATGGTATGTTTTAGCACACAAATACAATGAATAGAGTGAATACAAAGGCACAAATTATTCCATAATGAATCTGATACAGCAAGGTAAGAAGTGCCAAAGGTTTGGGTAGTGCTATTCATTTATCAGCTTTTATCTGTGAAGTTCCCCAATTGAATCCCAACTGGGTTTGCTTTGGAATGCTTGAATTGATCTTCAATCTATTGAGCTTCCAAATAAAGTATATATAGCCCCAAGTAATGATATATACGTTAGATACAAGAATATAACGGTTGAGACAGTTTTGGTAAGCTTTCAAACATTGCAACAATCATATTCTACTTTCTGGGCTATTTTTGGAAGTTGGTTGGTCGGGTCCGCTGCTCGACTCCGCTGCCCGAAGTCTGCTGGTTGGGTCTGCTGGCCTCTACTGGTTCGAGGTCCGCTGGCTCAAGGTCTGCTTGATAATGTTTACTTGTAGTGTCTATTGGTAGTTTACTGGTTCAAAGACCGCTAGTCTCTACTGGTTCAAAGTCCGCTGGCATCTACTGATTTGAAGTCCGCTGGCCTCTACTGATTTGAAGTCCGCTGGCCTCTACTGGTTCGAGGTCCGCTGGTTCAATGTCCGCTGGCCTAAGGTCTGCTGGTACCCTGCTATCCAACATCTGCTGTTCTGCTCTCTTGGTTATAGCTCTTGATTCCTCGATTTCTGGGCAAAGTGATCTACATGAAAGTTGTAGATCTTTCTCTTAGATTTCCATAATCATGATTCGCTCGATTTCGAGTTTATATGAGAGAGTTATGCTCGAAATACGAGGCAATGCTCTTGCTGTAAGTTTGCTGGATGCAGCAGCACATGGCGTGACTCACTTACTTGCAGAAGCTTTTTGGCCATCATAACGTCCGATTCAATCTTTGACGTCCAAAGATGTTTTGTAGATCTTTGTCTTAGCTTTCCAATCCATACTGAATCTTACCATTTCAATAAGCGAGTTGAGAGTTATGGCTGATATACCACAGCTGCTCCAATCTGTCCGCTGTTGTTTCAGCTTTGTACCAGAGACACTTGCAGACATGTTTTCGTCAAGTAAACCTTCGAATCTAGTCTGCTGGCCTGAAATACAACTTGTAGAGAATTGAGTTGGCTATCCAACCCCTTTCAAAGCAAGTCGTTTTGATGTACGAGCTATGAGATATGATCAATTTAGTCAACAACGCTTGAGGTCTACTTCATGTATCCACTGGTCCAGTAGACCTTTGCTTTTGTCTACTGGTCCAGTTTACTTCAACCCATTTCTTTTCTAATCATCAAGCTGTAAGATATCATCTATGAACTGCACACTTGATGAAATATGTTAGCAACACAATAACAAGATTTGTTAACATCAAAACCAAGATTTCGGGTTCCCAAAACCCAATATATATATATGTATATATATATACAACAGTATTAGTATACATCATTAGGATTTATAACTGTAGTCTATCTACGCCATTAGATAAAATGATTAGTTGTTATCATTGTAAGTTTGAACAACCTTCTAGTTCGTAATGAATGGAAGAAAAATTACAGTTGTCTCTAAATTGATTTGACATAAAAATACATAGCAGAAAATGTAAACGTTTTTTTTAAAATAGAGAGGAGTTAATAATTTGTTCAAATTAGAGGAGTCTATATATAATTCATTTTTTTTAATATAATAATTTAAATCTGAATGGTTAGTAACTTAATATATTAAAATATTTATGTTATAACCAATCCCAAAAAATTTATTATATATTAAAAATTATTAAAAATTATTATAAAAATATTAAAAATTGACTTAGTAATTACATATATATTTTTAAAAAAAATTCCGTTAAACTCGGTGAAAACTGTGGACCAGTCAAAACCCTAACCCCCTCTCATTTTCTTGTCACCGAGAGGTATGACCGACGAAAAATCGAGTCCGTTGATTGCGCAGACTTCGAGGGAAGCACGAAATCAACGGCCAGTCAAACGTGAAGTTTTCTCCGACAGGGAGGAGGAAGAACAAAAGAGAGTAATAATTGAGAAGGACATGAATCCGAACCCAAGGATTCAGAGATATTTGTTGGCGATTGAGTACATTGGATCTCGATTTTCCGGCGCTCAACAGCAGGCATCTTGTAGAACCGTTGTCGGTGTTCTCGAGGTTATTTTGTATATTTTTCTTGCAATTAACGCTTGTGAATCTATTCAGATGTTGAGCTGGAATTAATGTTATCTAAAAGTTAATTTTGTCGGTGTGAGACTGATTTTAGATATAATTGTAGGAGGCGTTTAAAAAATTTATAGGTCAGCCAGTATCCGTTTTTTGCTCTAGTCGAACTGTGAGTGTTTCTGATTTTTTAGTTTTTACCTGCTTTTGTTCCATTTTCGTTGATTTTTTCTGGTATTCTTTCGTAATGCATTATGCTAATTGTTAGTTCTAATATCAGTTTTTTTGGATGATTTAATTCTAGGATGCAGGTGTTCACGCATTATCGAATGTATGCCATGTAGATGTTGAGAGGATAAGTAAAAGAAAACCGGGTGAAGTTGTAAGTATCTTGTTTTCAAACTGGGTCTTTCTTTGTAATCATGCTTTAACTTATCATATGGCAGTGTGTGGCACTTGTACATAGTATTTGACTGCTTGTCTAAACCTCGGAGATACTGCTCGGCTGCTGCTGTTGTAAATAATGTTTAACTAACCCCTGACTTTTAAGGCTTTCTTCATCCTTAAGCCTGCAGTAATCTGAGTGGTGAGCTGGTTTATGTTCGTGATCATGCCATCTCAAATGTTTGAGCTCGTAACTCGAGTCAATGGCATATAAGGCACACACCAACAAATGTAGGACCGGAGCGAGTATCAGAGATTGACTATCAAGTATTTCAACAGAGAGAAACTACGACATCCCTTGCTTCTTGAAACTATGAGATGACATTCACTATGTTTCCTACTAATCGCCTGGTTTTTCTATGAATGGTCCGTGATATCCTGTTATCAATTACTCTTTCTAGTGAAAGATTTTCTTCTTTGCACGGGAAAAGAGAAAGGGAATTGGTGGCACACTAACCCCAGAGAATAGTCACCTAGTTTTTTACTATATTGTTATTATGCTAGGAGAGATGAGGAAAAAGAAGTATAGATAATATTACATAGTGGTGTTTTGTATTTAGTGGATAAAATATTCCCTTTTATGCTAAATTTTCTATTCGAATTCATGAAAATAATCTAACTTCAGGTATTAAGTAACTTTTTTTTCTGTGCTGTTGCAGTTACCACCCCATGAGCCTTCAGTAGTTAAAAGAGCTGTCAATCATTTTTTACAGGTATGAATTTGTTATTTCAACAAATCCAATAAAAATACTTCGTTGGTATGCCATTTTTCAATGTACCATTGTTTCTTCTGGTTAAATGCAAGGTTATTTTAGCAGCAAATAAATTACTTGTTTCTTCCTTCTTCCTTATTTGCCGAGGACATGTTGATGGCATCGTTACTTTTTGGTGCTTACTATGTCTTGCGTTATTGAAGGAAGAAGGAAGAAACAAGGAACTTGGAATCACTCTCAGTTTGTCATAACTCGAAAGATCCTTCTTGATGCGGATGGATTGTTGCCACTTTTTGATGCTTCCTCTGTCATGCGTTATTGAAGGCAGGATTTTGCATTTGTCTTTAGATATAAATTTTAAAGTGGATTGCTTCTTCAAAAGTCAATTGTAATTCTTTTATGCAAAGTTGGTCTATAATCTTGATCTTGTTGTAATATATTACTAATAAATTTCTCTTCTGGCTTTCCAATTGTTTTGCATCTTTTGAGTTGAGATATTGATGATACATATGCTGTTTTGTATTGATGCAGAAGAACGAGGGTGATATAATGGTGTTAGATGTTCATTGTGTTCCAGCTGATTTTCATGCTCGCTACAGAGCACAGGAACGCACGTAGGTATCAATCAACACATCTTTTGTAAATTGCTGCTGAACCCTAGAAATTAAGATGTGCATGTGCCCTCACTTGGTATAGTTAGTTTAATTGTTCCTAATTATATGATATATTATGATTAAGTGCTTCAGATTACTAGTGAACAAATTTGTGGAATTATGTCAAGTTATTTCTTGGTTGAATTATTTTACCTGGCAAACACAGCAAGGTTCAAGTTGTTAAATATTTAACTGGTAGGATGCGGCAGGGAATGGATTTTATCACCCCAAGCTGCTGACGTTTGGACAGCCTGTTGGAATTTAATTTGACCTATATTTCTGTTTGACCTTTTAAACCGTCTTGGTATTATTGTCAGGTTATTGAGCCCAGAGTGCCAATTCATTGGTGATGTGTGGAGCATAAAATTTGAGAATTGTTGTATCTGCTATTTTGATACAGGTACTACTACAGATTGCTATCTGGGAATGAGCCTTTGTCAACCTTTGAGAAAGATCGAGCTTGGCATGTACCTGAGGAACTTGATCTAACGGCTATGCAGGTTGACTAGCTATTTCCATATTGCATGTTTTCTGCAATATCTTTTTCTTTTATGTTTTTAATAACCAATTGGTTTCTTTTGATTGTTATCCAGCAAGCATGCCAGGTACTTTTTGGACACCATGATTTTAGTTCTTTCAGAGCTGCTGCATGCCAGGTTTGCTGTCTTCTAGCTTTATTTCTGAAACTCACTCCAGGATCTCTCTTTTTAAATGTCAACTATCTCTTATAGACATACGCTTGTAGAGAACACATATTGCATTGTCGATACTTCCTGTACCTTTTTTTATTGGTTGACAGGCTAAATCACCTGTCAGAACGTTGGATGAACTAACTGTAATGGAGGTTGCTTCAAGCCCATGTTTTCCATCAGGGTTGAAGAGGGAACTTAGTGGAGATACTAATCAAGGATTTGGCTCACGAAAAGGGCATAGATGCTTTGTTGTTACTGCACGAGCACAGTCTTTCCTTTACCATCAGGTAGTTTTAATGTTTCGTTGGAACTCGAGTGAATAAGAGTTGCTAATATAAGTTGCTGGATTAAGACAATAAGGTGTGTGTGTCTCTACACACATGCACACTGATTGAATAAGAAAAGTTGCTTCTGGAAATGGTTGGATGGAAAATATGTTCAAAGAATTTTGACCTAAAGAGATCATCCATGAATACACATTCATGTTAAATGATCAAAATCTAAAGCTCATTTTATTTTCTTGCGGAGAAAGGATTCAATAAAATATCTTTGTATCTAAGTAGCGTTTCATTGCCCAATCCCGGAATTATTCAATTCAGTTAAGGTGGCTATTAATATTTACTGTACTACATGAATTGTGACATGAAGCTCTGTTGATTTTGTATGTATCTTGTGTCTCAAAAATATCAAATTTTGAACAGGTTAGATTACTTGTTGGGGTTCTGAAATCGGTGGGCACAAGTGATCTCACCATTATTGATGGTAAGGCCGTGCAAACACTTTCATGACTCTTCAAATCTTCTATTAATAGTGTAGTTTTAGGTGGAAAGATTATGTGAGAAACATTGACTTCTCATTTTCTGAATAATCAAAGTTTAGGAATACATAAATAAATATATATATATAGAGTCCTATCTTATCTAATGCCTTATCTACTAAATTTAAAAGAATGAAAGCTAAACTCCTATCTGATAAACTATTTATCTAATCAACTCCTAGATTACAAGATAATATCTTATAATTTAAAACTCAATCTTCAACACTCCCCCTCAAACTGGGTCATAGAGGTTGATAATGCCTAGTTTGTGACTCAATTCTTCAAAGTGAGGCTTGAAAAGTGCCTTAGTCAAGATGTCAGCAATTTGAGCTTGCGTTGGAACATATTTGAGGTCAACTGTTCCCTTCTCGATCTTTTCAGTTATGAAGTGTCGGTCTACTTCAATATGTTTGGTTCGATCATGATGGACTGGATTTTTGGATATGCTGATGGCGGTCTGATTGTCGCACATTAGTTCTAGAGATTGATGATCTTCAAGTTTTAGTTCAGCAAGTAATCTTTTTAGCCACATCCCCTCACAAATTCCATGAGCTAATGCTCGAAATTCTGCTTCAGCACTGCTACGAGCGACCACTGATTGTTTCTTACTTCTCAAAGTCACTAAATTTCCCCAGACGAAAGTACAGTACCCAGAAGTGGAGCGTCTGTCTGTTAGAGACCCGGCCCAATCAGCATCACTGTAAGCTTTGATTCCTCTCACTGGAGTCTTTCGGAAGAGTAATCCTTTACCAGGTGTCTGTTTTAAGTATCTTAACACTCGATATGCAGCATCCATATGTTCTTCATTTGGGTTGTTCATGAACTGGCTGATGACACTGACAACAAATCCAAGATCTGGCCGTGTGTGAGATAAATATATGAGTTTTCCAACGAGTCGTTGATATCTCCCTTTATCAGCTGGGGGACTATCCTTTTTCATTCCTATCTTGATGTTTGGATCCATTGGTGTATCGACTGGCTTGCAACCCAACATGCCAGTTTCCTTCAAGAGATCTAAGACATACTTTCGTTGTGAGATTGAGATGCCTAGAGATGACCTTGCTACCTCCATTCCCAGAAAATATCTGAGGTGTCCAAGGTCCTTCATTTCAAATTCTTTTGAGAGTAGGGACTTCACATGATTGATTTCTTCTTCATTATTTCCAGTAAGGACAATATCATCCACATAGACTATGAGGACGGTGATCATGTTTCTTTCAGAGTGCTTTACAAACAAGGTATGATCGGATTGGCATTGGACGTAGTCATCTCCTTTAAGGACATTAGTGAATCGATGAAACCAAGCTCTTGGTGATTGCTTGAGTCCATATAAGGACTTCTTCAATTTGCATGCCTTTTTGGAAGTTTCCTTTGATTCAAATCCAGGTGGGATATCCATATACACTTCCTCCTCAAGATCTCCATTAAGGAATGCATTTTTGACATCTAGTTGATATAAAGGCCAGTCTAGGTTGGCAGCAACTGATAAGAGGACACGAACTGTATTGAGTCTAGCCACTAGAGCAAAAGTTTCTTGATAGTCAATCCCATATGATTGTGTGTATCCCTTTGCCACAAGACGAGCTTTGAATCTTTCTATGCTTCCATCAGATTTATGTTTGACAGTAAAGATCCATTTGCAACCAACTGTTTTCTTTTCTGGTGGGAGATCAGTAACCTGCCACATATTGTTCTTTTCTAGAGCTTTTATTTCATCAAGTACTGCTACTTTCCATTCTGGATTATCGAGAGCTTCTTGAATAGTTGATGGAACCTGAACCTGGGCTAGATGTGAAACAAAGGTACGATATGCAGGAGAGAAACGATCAAGGGAGACAAAATTACATATTGGATGTTGTGTGCAAGTTCTCACTCCTTTCCTTAAAGCAATAGGCCTATCAATATCATCAGATACACATCCAGAAGGGTTATCATCAGTGTCGTCCATACCTTTATTACCTTCGTCGATGTTTTCTGAATCTGGCAGCGGGGAATGCCGTTGGACAGGTTGAGTTTGCACTGGTTCTTGTAGGTTCCTTTGGCAAGACTGTTCTTTTCGAGAAAACGCTTGAAGTGGTCGAGTTGGGTTAGCTGGGTACCTGCTGATATATGGGATTGGAGTCGGGTCAGAAACTGGATTGGTAGATGGCTCATTGTGGATGAAGGCTGTTGGTTCGAGTAGAGGTATGGATGGCATATGATTTGGAGCTTCAATGTTGTTGGAAGACTCCCCCAGAAGCGAAGAGTGTGGGTAGTGGGGTTGTGATTCAAAGAACGTGACATCCATGGAGGTGTAGAACTTCTTTGTAAGAGGGGAATAACACTTGTAGCCCTTTTGGTGTGGGGAGTAGCCAAGAAAAATACACTTGACAGCGCGTGGATCAAGTTTCCCACGATGCTGTGAGTTTATATGAACAAACGAGGAGCAACCAAAGACTTTAAGTGGAAGATTATGAATTAAGTGACTGGTTGGGTGAATGTCTAGAAGCGTCTGGAGTGGTGTTTTGAAATTAAGGACACGAGATGGCATCCTATTGATGAGATAAGTGTCTGTGAGGATTGCATCACCCCAGTGGAACTTGGGAACGCTTGAGGTAAAGAGCAGAGATCTAGCAACCTCGAGGAGATGGCGATTATTCCTTTCGGAGACACCGTTTTGTTGTGGGGTATCGACACATGAGCTTTGGTGAACAATACCCTTTGTATGCAGAAAATCCCATAGAATGGAATTAAAGTAATCACGAGCTCTATCGGTGCGTAAAATTTTGATCTCACAATGAGAATTGGGTTTGGATCATGGCATGGAAAGTTTTGGAAATTTGTGAAGTTTCAGACTTATCCTTCATCAAGTAAATCCATGACACACGAGTATGATCATCCACAAAAGACAAGAACCAACTAGTCCCATTAAGATTCTTAATACTAGAGGGCCCCCAGATATCGCCATGAATAAGGGAGAAAGGGGCAGATGGTTTGTATGCACGTGGTCTGAAAGTCGTACGAGTGTGCTTAGACAATTGACAAATATCACAGGTAATGGAAGCAGAAGTTTTATTAATGAATAAATGCGGAAAACGTTTTTCTAAATACAAAAAATTAGGGTGCCTTGGACGATAGTGCCATAAAATAAGTTCACTGTCTTTATTGCTAACAGAGGAAGAAACAGTTAAAGCAGGAGAAGAGAGGTGCTAGGTGGAATTCTCGTTGGAGCAGTCTTTTAAGGAGGTGCAGCCCATCACATAGCTCAGCACTGCCAATCGTCTTCCCCGACGCCAAATCCTGAAAAAGGCAAGAAGCGAAAGTAGCCAAACACATGAACTTATGAGTGAGCTTACTGACGGATAATAAATTGCAATGAAGATCAGGTACGAATAGGACGGAATGTAAGGTAATATTTGGCATTAAACAGATAGAACCATAGCCAGCCACAGTCGAGCATGTGCCATTGGCAATGCGCACAGTATGAGAGGATGTACACGGAGTGAAAGTGTTGAATAATGCCAAATTTCCAGCCATGTGATCTGAAGCACCAGAATCCATGATCCAAGAGGTGGATAAAGTATGTTGTGAGAGTAAAGCGTATGGAGGAGTACCTTTAAGAGTCACATTACCAGAATCCATAAGGGAAGGGGTTGAAGTGGTTGGACTAAGCAATTTCTTTAGCATCTCCAACTGGGCTTTGGTGAACGGTATCTGGTCCGAAGGTGGAGAAGCATCGTTGACGCCAGCATGTGCTCGTCGCTCGCGGGCTGGTTTCCAATCCGCTGGTTTCCCATGAATTTTCCAGCAATTTTCAATGTTGTGTGTTGGCTTCTTGCAATTTTCACACCATGGACGACCAGCTTTGCGACCCGTTGATGCATGAATGGGATTGAAGTGGTTGGGTGAATTCTGAATGGCAGCATTAGTGGTTAGAGCAGATCCATCAATATGTGGAATTCCCGAAGGTCCGAGCATGACTTTACGGCGACTTTCCTCATATCGGACCGCGGAGAAGATTGTACGTAGACTTGGCAAAGGTGTAGTGCCCAAAAGTCGTCCACGAACTTCATCCAGGGTGTGATTGAGCCCTGATAAAAATTTGAAGATGCGTTTTTGTTCAACAATTGCAAGCTAGCGTTTGGCATCGTCGGGGCAGTCCCATTCATGGACTTCAAACAAATCCAATTGCTGCTACTTACGAGTAAGAGATGTAAAATAACCAGTGACCGATGAATCCCCTTGACGAAGCTCCTGGAGAGTGTTTTCAATGGAAAATAATTCCGATGCATTATCCCGGGAAGAGAAAGTATCACGTGCAGCTTCCCATATATCGTGCGCTGTGGTGTATAAGAGAAAATTTTCTCCGATTTCTGGCAGCATAGAGGTGATAAGCCAAGACATGACCATGCTGTTTTCTGAGGTCCAGGTGCGGAAGGTAGGATCTGTTGAAACCGGACAGATGGAGGAGCCGGATAGAAGATCGTCTTTTCCTTTGCCACAGATGAACATCTTAACAGATTGAGACCATTGAAGGTAGTTGTTCCCATTTAATTTGTGGCAGAGGAGAGGGACGGAGGAGTCGGAATTGAGAGGTGCGATGGGCACCACAACAGCGTCCGATTGGAGCTTTTGATCGGAGAAGAGCCGTCTTTCGTCATTGATGTGTGGCAAAGAAGGACGAAAAGTTACGGTGAATAAAAAAATCCGAACAGAGAGAGGAGAAGAAATCTTTTTGGCTCTGATACCATGTAGTTTTAGGTGGAAAGATTATGTGAGAAACATTGACTTCTCATTTTCTGAATAATCAAAGTTTAGGAATACATAAATATATGTATATAGAGTCCTATCTTATCTAATGCCTTATCTACTAAATTTAAAAGAATGAAAAGATAAACTCCTACCTGATAAACTATTTATCTAATCTACACCTAGATTACAAGATAATATCTTATAATTTAAAACTCAATCTTCAACAAATAGGATTTCATATCCTCTTTCATCATGTACATAATAAATAAATGGTGAACATCAATAAAATAATTGAAAATTGATGTAAAGACCTGCGGGTCACTAGCATGCATCAAATTGGTGTAGAGTACAATCATGAAACAAAAGATCTGTGTTTCTTTCAGTCGAGCGAATTCTCGAAGCAAAGGATGTGAGTGCTGCAAGTCCTATGGCACCGGCATGTGGTCTATACCTAGGACATGTGAAATATGACCTCCCTTCAAAACATGAATAGAAGGTAAAATGCAGGTTTTCTTGGCCGCAGAGATAACTGTCACCTGAGTATTGATTCCCATATACGAAGAGACTGAATGAGCTACATTAATGCCCGGTGACCCATGTACGATATTTAAAATGGCTTCCTGGTGGTATTGTCTAGAGATAAACCTCTTTAGAAATTAGAAATGCCTAGTATACTAGAATATGATTTTCTGATTTTTATATATTTGGAATGAGGAACTATTGTTCTAGTAAATCTGATTAACATTTCATGAAAGCATTTGAATTTTGTTCGTATTGATTTCATATCCTCTTTCATCATGTACATAATAAATAAATGGTGAACATCAATAAAATAATTGAAAATTGATGTAAAGACCTGCGGGTCACTAGCATGCATCAAATTGGTGTAGAGTACAATCATGAAACAAAAGATCTGTGTCTTTCAGTCGAGCGAATTCTCGAAGCAAAGGATGTGAGTGCTGCAAGTCCTATGGCACCGGCATGTGGTCTATACCTAGGACATGTGAAATATGACCTCCCTTCAAAACATGAATAGAAGGTAAATTGCAGGTTTTCTTGGCCGCAGAGATAACTGTCACCTGAGTATTGATTCCCATATACGAAGAGACTGAATGAGCTACATTAATGCCCGGTGACCCATGTACGATATTTAAAATGGCTTCCTAGTGGTATTGTCTAGAGATAAACCTCTTTAGAAATTAGAAATGCCTAGTATACTAGAATATGATTTTCTGATTTTTATATATTTGGAATGAGGAACTATTGTTCTAGTAAATCTGATTAACATTTCATGAAAGCATTTGAATTTTGTTCGTATTGATTTCATATCCTCTTTCATCATGTACATAATAAATAAATGGTGAACATCAATAAAATAATTGAAAATTGATGTAAAGACCTGCGGGTCACTAGCATGCATCAAATTGGTGTAGAGTACAATCATGAAACAAAAGATCTGTGTTTCTTTCAGTCGAGCGAATTCTCGAAGCAAAGGATGTGAGTGCTGCAAGTCCTATGGCACCGGCATGTGGTCTATACCTAGGACATGTGAAATATGACCTCCCTTCAAAACATGAATAGAAGGTAAATTGCAGGTTTTCTTGGCCGCAGAGATAACTGTCACCTGAGTATTGATTCCCATATACGAAGAGACTGAATGAGCTACATTAATGCCCGGTGACCCATGTACGATATTTAAAATGGCTTCCTAGTGGTATTGTGTCTAGAGATAAACCTCTTTAGAAATTAGAAATGCCTAGTATACTAGAATATGATTTTCTGATTTTTATATATTTGGAATGAGGAACTATTGTTCTAGTAAATCTGATTAACATTTCATGAAAGCATTTGAATTTTGTTCGTATTGATTTCATATCATCTTTCATCATGTACATAATAAATAAATGGTGAACATCAATAAAATAATTGAAAATTGATGTAAAGACCTGCGGGTCACTAGCATGCATCAAATTGGTGTAGAGTACAATCATGAAACAAAAGATCTGTGTTTCTTTCAGTCGAGCGAATTCTCGAAGCAAAGGATGTGAGTGCTGCATGTGGTCTATACCTAGGACATGTGAAATATGACCTCCCTTCAAAACATGAATAGAAGGTAAATTGCAGGTTTTCTTGGCCGCAGAGATAACTGTCACCTGAGTATTGATTCCCATATACGAAGAGACTGAATGAGCTACATTAATGCCCGGTGACCCATGTACGATATTTAAAATGGCTTCCTAGTGGTATTGTCTAGAGATAAACCTCTTTAGAAATTAGAAATGCCTAGTATACTAGAATATGATTTTCTGATTTTTATATATTTGGAATGAGGAACTATTGTTCTAGTAAATCTGATTAACATTTCATGAAAGCATTTGAATTTTGTTCGTATTGATTTCATATCCTCTTTCATCATGTACATAATAAATAAATGGTGAACATCAATAAAATAATTGAAAATTGATGTAAAGACCTGCGGGTCACTAGCATGCATCAAATTGGTGTAGAGTACAATCATGAAACAAAAGATCTGTGTCTTTCAGTCGAGCGAATTCTCGAAGCAAAGGATGTGAGTGCTGCAAGTCCTATGGCACCGGCATGTGGTCTATACCTAGGACATGTGAAATATGACCTCCCTTCAAAACATGAATAGAAGGTAAATTGCAGGTTTTCTTGGCCGCAGAGATAACTGTCACCTGAGTATTGATTCCCATATACGAAGAGACTGAATGAGCTACATTAATGCCCGGTGACCCATGTACGATATTTAAAATGGCTTCCTAGTGGTATTGTCTAGAGATAAACCTCTTTAGAAATTAGAAATGCCTAGTATACTAGAATATGATTTTCTGATTTTTATATATTTGGAATGAGGAACTATTGTTCTAGTAAATCTGATTAACATTTCATGAAAGCATTTGAATTTTGTTCGTATTGATTTCATATCCTCTTTCATCATGTACATAATAAATAAATGGTGAACATCAATAAAATAATTGAAAATTGATGTAAAGACCTGCGGGTCACTAGCATGCATCAAATTGGTGTAGAGTACAATCATGAAACAAAAGATCTGTGTTTCTTTCAGTCGAGCGAATTCTCGAAGCAAAGGATGTGAGTGCTGCAAGTCCTATGGCACCGGCATGTGGTCTATACCTAGGACATGTGAAATATGACCTCCCTTCAAAACATGAATAGAAGGTAAATTGCAGGTTTTCTTGGCCGCAGAGATAACTGTCACCTGAGTATTGATTCCCATATACGAAGAGACTGAATGAGCTACATTAATGCCCGGTGACCCATGTACGATATTTAAAATGGCTTCCTAGTGGTATTGTCTAGAGATAAACCTCTTTAGAAATTAGAAATGCCTAGTATACTAGAATATGATTTTCTGATTTTTATATATTTGGAATGAGGAACTATTGTTCTAGTAAATCTGATTAACATTTCATGAAAGCATTTGAATTTTGTTCGTATTGATTTCATATCCTCTTTCATCATGTACATAATAAATAAATGGTGAACATCAATAAAATAATTGAAAATTGATGTAAAGACCTGCGGGTCACTAGCATGCATCAAATTGGTGTAGAGTACAATCATGAAACAAAAGATCTGTGTTTCTTTCAGTCGAGCGAATTCTCGAAGCAAAGGATGTGAGTGCTGCAAGTCCTATGGCACCGGCATGTGGTCTATACCTAGGACATGTGAAATATGACCTCCCTTCAAAACATGAATAGAAGGTAAATTGCAGGTTTTCTTGGCCGCAGAGATAACTGTCACCTGAGTATTGATTCCCATATACGAAGAGACTGAATGAGCTACATTAATGCCCGGTGACCCATGTACGATATTTAAAATGGCTTCCTAGTGGTATTGTGTCTAGAGATAAACCTCTTTAGAAATTAGAAATGCCTAGTATACTAGAATATGATTTTCTGATTTTTATATATTTGGAATGAGGAACTATTGTTCTAGTAAATCTGATTAACATTTCATGAAAGCATTTGAATTTTGTTCGTATTGATTTCATATCATCTTTCATCATGTACATAATAAATAAATGGTGAACATCAATAAAATAATTGAAAATTGATGTAAAGACCTGCGGGTCACTAGCATGCATCAAATTGGTGTAGAGTACAATCATGAAACAAAAGATCTGTGTTTCTTTCAGTCGAGCGAATTCTCGAAGCAAAGGATGTGAGTGCTGCAAGTCCTATGGCACCGGCATGTGGTCTATACCTAGGACATGTGAAATATGACCTCCCTTCAAAACATGAATAGAAGGTAAATTGCAGGTTTTCTTGGCCGCAGAGATAACTGTCACCTGAGTATTGATTCCCATATACGAAGAGACTGAATGAGCTACATTAATGCCCGGTGACCCATGTACGATATTTAAAATGGCTTCCTAGTGGTATTGTGTCTAGAGATAAACCTCTTTAGAAATTAGAAATGCCTAGTATACTAGAATATGATTTTCTGATTTTTATATATTTGGAATGAGGAACTATTGTTCTAGTAAATCTGATTAACATTTCATGAAAGCATTTGAATTTTGTTCGTATTGATTTCATGTTTTGAGTTTGTTCATTTTCTTCCACCGACCTTCCAAAAAGAATCTGCCATGCACCCCTGGTCATTGGCTTTGGTTCATTTTCGAAGAACCAAGGAAATACTTCTGGGAAATAAATTGGGGAATGTGAGATATATTCAAAGGAGGCATACTTACCACATAAATTTTATCATGTCAGAATGTGTTGCTTAATTTTTTAAGTTCATATACTATTTTGAAGTATTGCATTGAAATGCGATATAATTTTAAATTTATTTTTGAGAATGATGAAAAATTTGATTATAAAATAATATTGTCCAAGTGAATGTGGAAATGAGGTGAAAATGTATTTTTGATAAAAAAAATAAATTACAGAACAACAATGGCTGATCGTGTGAGACTTTATATGTATGATTCTATTGTACCCAAAACTTAGGCATGGCATGGGGACTCCCTCGTTCAGCTAACACCAACCACCCTAAATACTAGAAAGTTGGTACGATTCTTAAATCAGTAGCCTGTTGCAATATCGCAAGAAAATGCATCAAAACAACAATCCACAAGTAAACTTTTGATTGTTTCACACATGCATAATAACGGTTTGGATGAGAATGAAAATATTCACATCCAATTATTGCTAACCCAATGGCAAGTCTACTCAACCCATAATAATGATCTTTGATGACTTTTTGCTGTGATAATTTGCCTTTAACAGGTATCTCACGCCTGTAAGACACTCCAGAAACTGCAAATATGTGCTCTGTTTCTCTTGTAATATGGTGGGGTTCTCTGAAGCTTCAATATAGTATCATTTGGCGTTCCTTTCCATAATAGCACTCATATAATATATCCCACCTCTTACAGGCATAAAGCAAAGATTTTAGCCGCACTCATGGAGCAGAAAAAATTGACTTAGGGAACAGAGATACAAATTAGAAGGTAAGAGCACAACAAAATATTTGAACCTTTATTTCACGTATTGTTGAAATAATCCATCAAATAAAAAGTTATAGTGATAACATTCAAGAAAAAAAGATCGTTGAAAAAATCTTGAGAAGCTTGCTATAAAAATTTGAACATAATGTGGCTGCGATTGAAAAGTCAAAAGATTTGTCAAAACTCACGATGGTGGAGCTAATGAATTCTTTAGAAGCACATGAACAAATGATGAATAAATTTGCCGGCCTTTCCATCGAGCAAGACTTTAAGTCCAAATTCAATATGACGGAGAAGACATTTGGAAGATGGAAAAATAAGCACATCCCAAGAATTTCAACAAAAAAAAGGAGAAAATAAAAATTATAGATATTGTGGACGTGGATGAGAAAAACCACGATTTAACAACACCCAAAGAGGCGATGGTAATATCAATCCTAAGCCTTCATGTTTTATTTGCAAAAAATCGTCGCGGATCAAAAAGTTGTTGTGGTAGATGCAAAAGTTGTAAAATTCCAATTTACTCATATAAAGACTGTTGGCACAGACAAAAAATGAAAGAAACGAAGCCAAGTTCACAGATAAAAACGATCAAAAAACATGTTTATTCATATATGAAACCAATAATTTATTGATTATTGGGTATTTGGATAATGGTTGCAGTAATCACATGACATGATGATGTGACTATAAATAAGACACATATAGTATGTTTAATTGTCTATGATTTGATGTATTTTGATGGATAAATTGATGCATATGCTACATAATCATATGTTTGTGTAAAAGTAGGTGGAATCGAGGAAATGTAGCTAACAATGGTGAATAAGAACCAAAAAATGAATTGGAATTGACAAGGAATCAAAGTAGAACAAGAAAATGCATAAAATTGCGTTGAAGACTCGAGATCCATCGCCAATAGACTAGAAATCGATCACCTCGGGCACAAAATTATTCAACAAAAAATTCATCATCGCGATCGATCGGCAGTTTGGAGCGATCGATCGCGAGCCCGAAAATTTTGAAAAAAAGAGACAACCGATCGATCGCCAGAACAAGGAAACATGATTTTTTTGCCATATTTTGGAGATTCTAACCTACCTACTAGCCTTCCTTTACATACCACATGAATTATTGAGCCTCATATCAGACTTTAATCATAGTTTAGACCTTAGATTATAGTTTGAAAATTTTTCTTTCATAGTTTAAAGGCGGCTACGAAGATCAAGACAAAGGCGAGAGTGACGACCTCGACGAGCGGTGATCCTTATAGTTTGTCTATGCTTTTCTATATGCTTTTTATATTAGATTTGATTGTTTTTAATTTAGTCATGAGTGACTTAACAATTTTGATTCTTGGTTGAAGACAAAACCTTGGAAGTTGTGGAAGAAAAAATCTTGAAATTTATGTTTTTCATGAGATTGATGTTCTTTTATTGCTTTTTTGAGTATCAAGTTTTTCTATGATTTATTGCCATGATTGTTGTGTTTTGATTATAAGATTGACCATCTAGTGATTTTTACGTACAATTTAACGCTTGGCCTTTGAAGCAACTAAGATTAATGATTGCCTGTTGTTGGTGTTGTTAAATTCTTAGGAAAACACTTGACTAGATTAAACATAGACGCCTGGATTATGTTGTCTAAAGTTTCATCATTCTTACTAGTTTTGAAAGTTATTGTTAATATTATCTTAACTGTTGTTGTTTTGATTGATTTAACGATACTGGTACCCTTAGAATGTTTGGCCTATTTTTAACTAGGCATAAGGTAAGATAGGAGTTGGATATTCAATGATGAATGTTCAAGTAAAAATTAAATCTTTTGTGATAATCGATGATTGAATCCATCATTCCAAGGTAGAGTCGATTGAAAATCAAGAATCGCTTTTCTCATAATTTAGTCACCTTTGTTTAATCTTGCTTCCTAGTTTAATTCATAGATTTTTCTTACTAGTATTTTAACTAATTCCAAATCCCCCATTTTTACTATTTGTTTTCATAAATTAACACAAGAATACATCATTTCTCGTGTGATCGATCCCTACTCACGCTACTATATATTTATTGATATTAACTTCAGAAGGTTTAATTTGGGCGTACACGATAAACGCTACCAAATTTGGCGTCGTTGCCAGGGAAGGCATTGTTTATTTTTGTGTTAATTTTTTTCAACTATCCCACACTACTACTTTGGTTTGTTAATGAGTACAGGTGAATCATCTGATCACGAAGATAATTTTCAATACGACACGATGACAGCGAATCAAAGCTTGAGACAACTGACCAATCCTATCTTGTATCAACAACCCCTGTAATGCCTTTATATGACACATATCTGTTTTATCTGGTTATTGGATAATGATGAAATAATTACGGTATAAAGTGGACTCGGGTTCGGGTTGAACCGAGTATGAATGACAAAATGAAAAGAAAAACGGACTACTTGTTATATGGCAATGAATGAAACATAATTGGGAAAGATGAAATGATGTTCACGTGTGATAAAGCAAGCATGGTATGAAATAGAACCAATTGTATGGCATTGCTAGACTTGTTATCATACATGTTGGATATATGAGAAGCATAGTAGAGATGTGAATTGAGAACATAGATATATATGTATATGTTGGTGCATGTATTGTTGTATAGACAAGAGAACCAATATGCATGAGGTGTGTAGTAGGATATGACTCTGCTATGCATTTAACATGCATTTGAGAGGAAGTTCATTGGAATGTGCATTTGAGTTGGAGGTTACTATATATGTAAAATCAGATTTCAGACACATAACACACCTCAACTCACCTAGTAAATCTCTACACTTTCTCTCTAACACGCCTTGGAGTTGATTTTGGAGTTGGACTTGCAAGAACAACAAGGAAGTGAATAACTTGGTAAGGAAAGTAGAACTTCCATGGTTTGTGATCCTAGTTGATGTATATATGCTTAGTTTATAAAACTTGAAGCATGTGAAGTTACTACTTTTATATGAATTAATATGAGTTTTAATATAATCATTTGAGGTATAAAATGATGGAAAGATATTTATATGATGCTAGGTTATCTAGTGTTTAAGTTTTTATGGTCTGACTTGAGGTGTAGGAGAAGCACCAAGAAGATAGACATGAAATCGCCATTGTCTTGGATTTTTGTTGTCGATCGATCGATCGGTAAGATCGTATTGAAACAGGGGAATGTGTAAGGCAGTTCATGTAGCGATCGATCGCTAGGATGAATTTGTTGAAAAAGTTATATTTTCTAGAAAGTTTGATGTTGAAGCCTAGTTTAACATGATATATTGTTGATATTCATGTAGCACCATCATAGGGGACATGGCAGAGAGACAGTTACTCATTGACGCCTACACTTATATATGTTGTACATCACAACAGATACGTGTTGACGTACGAGTATTGATAATCCATTTATTTTATTAAGATATGAGATTATTATGAATATCAGATATGACTGGTGCTGTGATGCACAATGCTGTTGAGGCATGTGATTGGTGTTATGATGCCACGATAGGTATGCTAATGTTGAGCATATGCTTTGGCATGAGGTTGAGATTGATGCCACAAGAGGTATGCTAATGTTGAGCATATGCTTTGGCATGAGGTTGAGATTGATGCCATGATAGGTATGCTAATGTTGAGCATATGTTTTGGCATGAGGTTGAGATTGATGCCACGATAGGTGTAGGGACCCTAGTTCCTTAAGTGCGGATTAAAGGCGTAAATAGAGTAACATACATCTAAAGAGTATAAAGTTCGTGTTGATGCCTTGAGCTGTTAAGATTACAGTGCCAAAATAAAGTTTCCAAAAGGGATTAATTACATTCCCAACTAATGAATGTTAATCCTATAGCTTTACACTACTCCTAGAGTAGAAACTATACAAAAGAATTATGCCTGCTACCAAGAGCACTCATCACAAGCTCACTGCATCAACCCGCCTTAGCCCTTCCGCCCAAAAGTACCTACAGGAACAACCCCAAAACCATGAGCATGGATATAAATCATATTCACAATAATATGATTGTAATATAAATGCATAAACCGTAAATACGAATCACTTCCTGTATTTAATACATTTAAAAGCTCCCTTTGGTTGTCTCTGTACCACAATCATAATCAATGGATTATAATACCAATAATGTATGTCATGACATGCATCCATTCCATGTATACCGTGTTCGATTTCCAAGTCTTATTATATCAGTGGCATAATACCCCTCGCGTTAACATGACAGTGGAAATACCTCACTTAGACAATACCAGCGGCACTAATATCCCTCGCTATAAATATGACAACGGTCGTGTTCTTCGCTTCATATTAGCGGCAAATATTCTCTCATCGCCACGGTATGACAGCGGCAAGTATTCACATCGCTACGCCACTGGCGGCAAGTATTCTCCATCACTGGAATATAATCTCGACTCACAATCACATGCACCAATGCATCCAATATACACATGCAACCACAATGCATGACCAAACCATGTATGCAATCCATGATGCATAACCAAGACCAAGTATGCAACCACAATGCATAATTAATTCCATGTGTGCAACCATAGTGCATAACCAATTCAATGCGTAATAATACGTTTTTACCATCCGATGCCCGTACTTCTCACTACGTACCTTAGTTCCAAAAGTGGAGATGTCGTGGGACTTTATCTCCTTTGTTGTGTGGCTACCTGGGATGGTTCTACACATTCATACAAACCAATATTAGAAGCCAATTTATGAACCAATACCAAAAATCCCATTAAAATAACCCAAAATTCAAAACACCACATTTTTAAGACTCGCGATCGATCGGCCATCACGCTCGATCGATCGCGTGCTGACCATCCAGCGCCCAATGCCTCGCTGCCCGCCTCGATCGATCGAGATGTCCTCACCGATCGATCGAGAAGTTGCCTCGATCGATCGGGAGTTCTTCTCGATCGATCGGGAAGACTTCAAAAAAACCTGCCAGAAGCTCTGCCGTGCTCGATCGATCGAAGGTCATGCTCGATCGATCGAGGAGCTCTGTAAATGTGAGAAATCGCCATTAATGTGCACATAACCCTACCAAACCACATTAACTCCACAACACCTCAATCCAATACATCAAAAACACTAATATAACTTCAAACGACCCTCAACAAATACATACTCCAAAACCTAACCAAAAACACCATATAATCAAACAAACCCACTTTAAATCCCCAAAACACAAACCCTATTCTTATCAAAATACAAGAGAATAACACTAGGAGGGTTTATACCACTTGAAGCTTCAAACTTCTTGCAAGAACCAAACAAAAGCAGCTTTCCCCAAGTTTTCTCTCCTCCTCTCAAGCCAAAATCGAAAATGGGGTTTGGGAAAGAGGTTGGGAGTGATTTTAATTGATAGTGGGGGTTAAAGAGGAAAGTGGGGGTATAAGTGTTGGGACTAAAATATCGTACCCCAAAATTAGAATTGATGTATAAAATATTCCAACATGATATTTTAAAAGCATTTTCCAAAATGCACCAAAACCTCAATTAAATACATGCTTCACCAAATAATTATCAATCATCACATTTAAACCATGATAACACCCAATTTCCCAACATGCATAACATGCACCCTAAAACGCACCACCGGGTCACGGCTACCATGTGACTAAGCATTTCACCAAGATAATTAATTCCAACACATAATTTAATTATTACCATAAATAATCACATAAACATAATTAATGCCCAATTTGCATATAATTATTTCGGGGATATCGCAATACTCCCCTACTTATAAGATTTCACCCTCGAAATCGCATGCACTTACCCAAACAAAATTAAACATAAAATCACATACCAGAAAATAGTTCCGGGTAGTGCTGCACCATATGCCGCTCCGTCTCCCATGTGGCCTCCTCGACACCCCTACAATCCCACTGAACCTTGACCATCGGTATCACTTTGTTCCGAAGTCTGCGATCAGCTCTATCCAAAATCCCGACTTGCCGTTCCTCGTAGGACACATCAGAATCTAACTGTACCTCAGAAGGCTGTGATAGGCTTAGATTTTAAGTGTTTTTAGCTGTAATTTCTTACCATTTTTAGTACTTTTTCCTGGATGATATTACACTTCTTGGTGTTTATTTGCTTGTTTCAGGAAAATAGGTTGGAAATGGAAGAAATGAGCTAAACTGAAGAAACGGGTGAAATCAAGGCGAAAAAGAGAAAAAAATGAAGAGTTTGGATTTTCAGAGTTTCGATCGATCGAGATTTTATCTTGACCGATCAATCGAGGCAGAGACTTCAGCAACAAATTTTGAGAATTGTCGATCGATCGGAAAAATATCTCGATCGATCGAGCGAGGCAGTGAGTTTAAACGCTGAAGCGAACAGTGCACCGATCGATCGAAAAAACCTTTCGATCGATCGAGACGCGATTTTCTGAAAATCTGATTTTCCAAAATTAACGTGATCTTCGGTGGTTTAAAAAGAGAATCTCTTCCATTCCATATGATATCATATCAGACTCGATTTCCACCACCAAGGAACCCTAGTCGCCGCCTAGAAGAGCCAAGAGGAAGCCATCTTCTTCCTTCTTCATCCAAGCTTAAGCGTACCATTTCCGGAGTGCAAGGAAGGAGCAAGAGAAGAAATCACGGTGCAACGCACGGATTCATTCCAGCCGTTTATCGTATTT
Source organism: Haberlea rhodopensis (assembly GCA_907163345.1). Lineage (NCBI taxonomy): Eukaryota > Viridiplantae > Streptophyta > Magnoliopsida > Lamiales > Gesneriaceae > Haberlea > Haberlea rhodopensis. The sequence goes on along the minus strand of CAJQUN010000045.1, from coordinate 2,636,265 downwards.
CTAAACTTTGATTTATTTAATTTTCATTTTCATTTGATGTTTTTGAGGTCGAGAGACAATTAAACTTCTTATGTAATTGATTTGAATTGAATCTAGTTTATTTTATTGAGTTTTAGTGAAATTGTGTTTCATTTATTGATTCGTTCGTGTTTGAGTGGATTAAGTTCTTATGTTCATGAATTAAACGCTTATTAAGATCAAAGCCTAGCTAACTTTGGTTGAAATCTGTGAGTTATAACCGAGATCGAGAGATAACGTTATAATACGCTACATTAATTCATGATGTATGTTAAGATTGAGATCGAGAGATGAAATCGCATACGTGAGCACTTTGAATCGAGAGATTTAGAGTAACGAGGTTTTGAAGATTTATGCAATATTGGATTAGTAAATAGGTGCACGAGAGTGACTTGTTCTAATTTGATATTAGTTTCTTTACAGCTCGAGAGAGTGTATTGAATATCATTGAAAACCTTTCACCTTAAGAATCAATTGTTTAGTAATTTCCTATTCAAACGAATCTTCGAAGAGAACATAGTTGAACGAAAAACGAGATAAATTTCTCGAGCGAATTACCTTTGCATATCCGGAACCCGATTCATTTCATTTTATTCTCGTGTTTTAGTTCTAATTTCCGCATTAGTTAGTCTACCCCCATTTTAATCGTAGGCTAAATATAATTTTTCTAATTTTATTTGGTACTTATACATTAGTCCCTGTGGATTCGACAACCCTTACTTTCATTTCACTATACTAAAACTTGACAACCGTGCACTTGCGGTAGAATCGCTTCACACTACACTTTGAAATTTTCTGTTTAAAAATAAAGCGGTCAAGTTTTTGGCGCCGTTGCCGGGGACTAATCAGTATAATATCATACGAGATTAGTTAATTGTAATTTAGCCAATTCTTTATTATTTCGTTTTTGTTTTCGTTAGTTGTTTTTGGTTTTTGATTTGTGTATTTTTGTTGTCTCCTTTTGTCTGATCCAGTACAAGAACCACTTTTCTAGTGCATGCTCAGAAGAGAGGAGCTCATTCTCGAGCCATTTGATCCGGAAATAGAGAGAACTCTACTAAGAAGATTACGAGAAGCTCGAGCAATGGTGTTGGGATCGGGGTAGTGTTTAGAAGGGGGGGGGGGGGTTGAATAAACACTAGATACAATTTCGATTTCTTTTTCTGGTTAACTGTAAACTGTTAAATATTACAGTTGCTTCTCAATATCAGGCAAGTTAGTAGACACTTGTTATAGTGCGGAAGACGTCTACAAAACTTGTGAGGAATAAAACTGAAGTAATAAAGCAATAAACGAATAACACGAGAGTTGTTTCTGGAAGTTCGAAGCACAACGCTTCTACGTCTCCCCTTCTTCCTTTGCAGGAAGGATTCACTAGAAGACTTGGTTTACACTTTTACAGTATACAACCTTCTTAGGCACTAACACACTTGGCCTAAACTCCTAGCAATCACACACTTCTTAACTTTTTGGTTACAATGGATTCTATGACACTCTTTACAGAATACACTTTCTAGCTTTGAGAGTTTTTGAGCAGCAGACTTCAATTTAAGATAATCTGTCACAGATTCAGTTTTGCTGTTTGTCTGCTCTTTGCTGAACGTTTGGAATATCAGTCGTATGACTTTAGTGTTTGCTTTGAAGTATATCTCTTAGTTGAAAATCGCTCAGCACTTCTTCATTCTCTGCTTGGATGTATTTATAGGTTTGGATGACCAACGGTAGCCTTTCTGTATATGGAAGAGATTAGCTTTCCAATTTCATATTGTCTTCTTTCCTATTTTGTAAAGCAACGGCTCTTTTCACTCTGACGGTAATGGTGGCGGAGATATAGCAGGGTGCGCCGCTCTGTTGTACCTTTGTCAGAGAATGTTGTACTGATTTTGTCTCGTTGCTTAGTGCTCTAACTGGAAGCTCAGACTTCTGCTGGTTCTCTTTGTTCAACTGGTCGTTCATCCTCTTATGACCAGTTGATGTCCTTGTACAGTGAGAGACTATTCAGTTGATAGTTGTCCAGTAGATGTCCATCCAGTTTAAGTTTATCCGGTTGATAGCTTGCACTGTTGATGTCTTCATCCGGTTGATGTCTATCTAGTTGATGTCTTATCCGGTTGATGACTTCATCCGGTTGATGTCCATCCAGTTGATGTCCATCCAGTTTATGACTTCATCCGGTTGATGTCCATCCAGTTGATGTCCATCCAGTTTATGACTTCATCCGGTTGATGTCCATCCAGTTGATGTCCATCCAGTTTATGACTTCATCCGGTTTGTAATTACCAAAACTTTAGAAATCGTTTTCCCAACAATTTCCCCCTTTTTGGTGATGACAAAACTAAGCAAAGATCTATTTCCAGTTTGAGTAAATAAGATGAGAAACCTGAAATTACTTGAAGACATAATGGAAAAGAAATTTTCATTAAATATAAGCAGATTACAAGTTGTAATCAAACTGGACAATTGAGAGAGATTCATCTTTATTTAAGATGAATTCTAATAACTTGACTAGAATCTAAGACCAATTTAGTTTACATAATTTAGCTGATACATGACAAATCTTTAAACAAGTATTGTAGACCCGGAGAGCTTCGATCCACCTGGTGTCAGAGAGGAAGAGCTCGATCCACCTTGTTTCAGAGAGGACCTAATAAGAATACTCTATCTCTGTCGGTCTACCTTGTTTCAGAGAGAAGGTCGGGAAGAGTCATACGTATATTCATCAGGCAGCTTCATGGTTCATGGATTCACCTAATGAGAATAGTCTATCTCTGTCTTCCCCCTTTTTGTCATCAGCCCCCAGACATCTGCTGTTAGTAGTTCCTGACTGATGAGGAGCACCAGAACAGGATCAAAGCGCTGAAGCTTAACAGAGCTGGGTTAGATAAGTAATCAACCCATGAGGGGTTGATTTAGATAAGTAATAAACCCATGAAGCGGAAAAAGATCTAACAGAAAACCAGGGAATTTTGAATAGCTTGAAAGTAAGCATGTTGAGTGAATGTGTGTTCTGTGAACAAACAAGAGTCGCTATTTATAGAAATGAAAAGGTTGCAATTAATGTGAATGTATTTAAGTGGAACAGTAAACACAGAGAAAAAGTCAATAAAAACAGTAAATAGATAAGAGTAATTAAAGGAGGAGTCAGAAAATGATACTATTTGCGCCCGAACCAATGTTTGGAATAGTCGCGTTTTTCGGCAGGCGGTTGGCGTGGACTCCGAGATCTTGGTTGAGCAGTTGGTCTGGACTGAGTGGATGCTCCAGTTGCAGGGGATGAATGAGCAGCTGAACTTGAAGCTCGCTGCGTTGAGGGAGCAGTTCGGCTGGGTTCAGGTAATCTGCGAATAATTTGAGGAGCTGCAGGCAGACTGTTGCAAATATCTTGAATTTGAGAGGCAAATGCTGCCTGCATTGTGGCCAACTGATCGGTCAATGTTTTCTTGGAGTCGTCAATCTTTTCTCCAAGAGCCATTGAGGTGGCAGCATGAAGAGATTCATTGTTTTGATTGATCTGAAGACGCGCCTGACCAATTCTAGTAAAAGCATCTGCCACTGCATTCTCAGCAAATGTTTGAAGTCTGGTGACGGTAGTCGTTAAACTACTTAAGTCCCGGTAGACTTGCTGGAATTGTGAGTCCGTGTGCTGCTGATGAGTGCCTAGAATGAGAGTTGCAGTTCGTTCTTCCTGTTTAAGCTTATGAACATCGCTGGCTAGAGCTGATATGGCAGTGGATAGATTGGCTAGCTGTGCAGCAATGTTCGGAGGCTCGTCCATAGGGTTGGTAAAGACAAAAAAATGTTCAGAAAGCTCTTGAACCATGGACGGATCTGCAGCAATCAGTGGAGCGTCAGTAGTAGGGACAAGAGCGCTGTGGTGAGCATCGTCAACTGCAGCGGATGGCAACATAGAAGCTTCAACAATTTGTGCAGCTGGAGACTCTGAGATAGTGACAGCCAATTGGGCAGTTTCTTCATTTGGTGGAGCAGCCAAAGTAGTTGTGGGTTGATCAACCACAGCAGCTGACATCTGGGTGTGATCATTTGAGTGGGAAGACTCGCTAGGTTCATGATTGGGAGAGGATATAGTAACCTGCTGAACCACTGTTTGTATGACTGCATCCACATTGGTGTGATCAACAGCCATTGGCTGAGGCTGTTGATCATTGTGAGAGCTGGGAGGAGAGGAGACGCCGAGAGCAGTTGGAGAGGAGAGTTCTTGAACCGAGGAGGCTGCCTCCAAGGCAGTTGGTGCGGCCTCCGCTCCAGGGGAAGTAGTCTCCAGAGCAGTAGAAGTGAGCTCCACAGAAAATGGGACAATCTCCAAATTTGCAATGACGGAGTGTAGATCCTGCTGATCAGGGCTGGCAACAGTGTCAGTAGTGGAGCAAGAATGAATACCAGTGGATATGCGAAGGTCATGAAGAGCAAGCTCAGCCATTTCGAGCTTGGGTCCAAGAGCATTTAGAACAGCTCTATCATGATTCGCTGTTCCCGAATTACCATCAAATAGTTGAAGACGAGTTTCAACCAGGGCCTGAAGTTCACCCACATAGATCATCAGGCTAAAAACATCTCGCAGCTTCAAGCTTGTTTCAGGGTCTGAGATTTGAAGATATGCTAGTATTTTGTTCTCATCTGCCCTAGCCTGATCCAGAATTTGATCAAAATCATCTAGTCGAACCTTGATACGGGCCTTTACCCATCGATCAAAAATCTCCAACTGTGGTTGCAGTTTGGCTTCCACTGTATCCATTACCATTTGAATCTCGAAGGCAACAGGAGTGGACACTGGAGCCGTAAGAGATTTTCCTTTTCCAGCAGGGGTGGTCTTGGGATGACAGTATGGACATAATGACTTGGGTATCCTGAAGCTGATAGAGCCCGGTGCTTGCTGAGTGCTCACCAGTGCTGACTGAGTGTCAGCTGGAACCACCGAAGGAGCAGGCACCATGGCTAAGGAAGCAGTTGGTTCCTCAGTTGAAGGGATGGCAGGGCTGGGTTCTCTATCAGGATTTACATCTGTAGGACCGGCGGAGGAGATAATGTCGGAGGCTGCAATGTCTAGTTGTCGGGCGGTCTGAGGAGCAGCTTTTCGTGTTCTTGGCTTCTTAGGAGGCGGAGGAGGGGGAGAAGACTCAGCGGATTCCGATACAGTCTGTTCAGAGTCACTGATTACCTGAGTCAAGCGACGCTTTTTCACTCCTCCTTCTCTGCCACTGCGTTGGCGATGAAGCTGAAGATACTTATGAGTGATGAGCCTCCCTGGATGAAGGTGAGAAAGAGCCCCTGTCTTAATGTTTTTGCTCTCAAAAAGACTGCTGAGTGGGAGAGCAAAACCTGATTGACCCTTGCCAGATGCTACCAGACTAGTCAGTATTTGAAATAATACAGCTGACCAGTTTATCTCCAACCCTTTGCATATAGCGCTCATAACGTCAAACTTCTCAGGGGTAATTATATCAAATGATCCTGCCTTACAGAGGAGCCCCTTTGAGATTATGTCAGCTAGTTGTCTATAATGACTCTTCATCAATACTTTCCGGAAAGGCGGTCGTGGAAGGCGATGAGTAGAGTCCGAAACTGTGAGACGCATCTCTTCTCTTAGTTCTGCCGGAATAGTCGAAAATCAGTGAGTCCGGTAGAGGGTAGGCACAGGTGAGTGGCAAATTCTGGTTGGGTGATGGTGACTGATTGTCCAGAGACGGATGCCACCACGGTGTCATCCACAACTTTGGTCTTGTAGTTCGTTCTTGTAAAAGGAAGGGGTCTGGCTCAAGATTACCAGGAGTCCGGAGGTATCCAGCCTTTGTATCAACTCTTTGGTTTCATCATCAGAGGATGTGGATATTGAATGAAAATCGACGTGAATAGCATTGGTGATGAAACTTGGCTGAACCTTCTTCGACATGTTGAGTGTGTAGGAGGAAGAAGCAGCAGCAGTTTGTTAGAGTAAGTTTTCTGAAAGAGAAAAATAATCGCAGTGATTTGTTGGAGAAGAAGAGTAGTGAAACTAAAGGCGGTGAAAAAGGAAGTATATGTAACGTCGTACTGTAGATGAGCGGACACATGTATACGTGGCGATCATCTAACGGTTTAAAAAGATTTAACAAATAAATGAAAGAAAATGATTTAGGCGGGAGTGAAATAATTTATTTTTAACCAAAAGTAATTTTGAATTCCGACGTTCATTAGGTTAATAAGTATCGAGGGTTATTTTTGTCAAAGCATATTTGGTAACATCAACTGGTATGTAGGGTTCGACTGGTAGGAAAACATCCACTGGTTGTGGAGTCCTACTGGTTCGGATACACCTACTGCAGCTGACCATTTTATTACCAGCTGAGCTTAAATAACCATGATAGAATTATAACAGAAATTCCCCCTAAATTTATGCACAATAAACTAACTAATTCCCCCTGAACTCATTACCCAAAACAAAATAATCAAGAAGTAATTTCAATTAAACCAAGAATATTTCGAAAGTAAGAAAACTTAGCGTCCGGTAGGGGCTTTGTGAAGATGTCTGCTGCCTGTTGTTCTGTAGAAATATACTCCAGCCGAATTTCTTTCTTCATGACATGATCTCTGATAAAATGATGACGGATGTCAATATGTTTAGTACGAGTATGAAGAACTGGATTGTACGTTATGGCAATGGCAGATGTATTGTCACAGAAAATGGGAGCCTCTGTAGACTCAATTCCATAGTCTCTGAGTTGTTGCTGAATCCAGAGCAGTTGAGCACAGCAGCTTCCAGCAGCAAGGTATTCTGCTTCTGCAGTGGAAGTTGCAATGGATGTCTGTTTCTTGCAACCCCATGATATCAATCGATCACCAAGGAATTGACAATACCCACTGGTGCTTTTCCTGTCAATTTTGCATCCAGCATAGTCAGCATCTGAGTATCCGATAAGATTGAAGGTTGAGTCTCTTGGATACCATAGACCGACATTCTCAGTGCCTTTCAAATATTTTAGGATCCTTTTGACTGCAGTGAAGTGCGACTGCTTGGGATTTGCTTGAAACCGGGCGCACATACACACTGCAAACATAATATCTGGTCGGCTGGCTGTCAAATATAGTAAAGATCCGATTATGCCTCGATACATTGTAACTTCGACTGGTATTCCTGAATTATCCAAGTCGAGTTTGGCAGATGAGCTCATTGGTGTAGCAGCAGCTGAGCTGGTACTCATTCCATATTTCTTCAGTAGCTCTTTAGTGTATTTAGACTGATTGATCAGGATTCCTTCACTAGATTGCTTGACTTGCAGTCCTAAGAAAAATGATAGTTCTCCCATCATGCTCATCTCGAACTGGTCCTGCATAATTTTAGAGAATCTTTCGCACAATTTTGAGTTAGTACTTCCGAAAATAATATCATCAACATAAATTTGAACAAGCAGAGTATGGTCTCCCTTTGTAAATTTAAAAAGGGTCTTGCCCACCGTGCCAATAATAAAATTGTGTTCTGTCAAATATTTTGATAAAGTTTCATACCAGGCACGGGGAGCTTGCTTTAGACCATACAAGGCTTTATTGAGACGGAAAACATGAGATGGCTGCTGATGGTTTTCAAATCCAGGAGGTTGTTCAACATAGACTTCTTCCTGGAGTTTGCCGTTAAGAAATGCACTCTTAACATCCATCTGATAGACTTTAAAGTCTTTAAACGCAGCAAATGCAAGAAATATGCGAATTGCTTCTAGTCGAGCTACAGGGGCAAAGGTTTCATCGAAATCAATGCCTTCTTCCTGTCTGTAGCCCTGTGCAACTAATCTTGCCTTATTTCTGATTACTGTACCGTTTTCGTCTAATTTATTTCTAAACACCCATTTGGTGCCAATTACAGTGTGATGCTGTGGTCGTGGTACTAGATACCATACTTTGTTTCGCTCAAACTGATTTAGTTCTTCCTGCATTGCTTCTACCCAACTTGGGTCTAATATAGCGTCATCAATCTTCTTCGGTTCTATATGAGATATGAATGCAGCATGAAGAAATTCATTAATCATTTGTCCTCTGGTGCGTAGAGGAGCAAGAGGGTTACCGATGACCTGCTCAGGTGGATGATCCTTCTTCCACCGGAGCGAAGGTCCAAGAGGATTGAGTTCTTCAGTTGACTGGATGTGAGTAGGCAAATCAGAGGTTCTGATTAACTCATCTTTCTCATTTGTTCCTTCTGCTGCAGCAGGGGTAGATACTACTGTTTCATTTGAAGCTGGCTGCAGTGCTTGTTGGCCAGCAGACTCTTCTGCTTGAGCTTCAGGAACTTCTGGTTCTAAGGAGCAGTCAGTCCTGCTTCTGTAATCAATCTCATCATCAACATTTTCGTCAATGTAAGTACTTTCCAGTCGATTACTCAAGTTGTTGATTTGTATATCAGTATACAGTCAGTAGGTTCATCAAATTTTACATGCACTGATTCTTCTACATTAAGAGTTCTATTATTAAATACTCTGAATGCCTTACTAACTGTAGAATAGCCAAGGAATATTCCAGCATCAGATTTGGCATCAAAAGCGGTGAGATGAGTCTTTCCATTGTTGTGAATAAAACATTTGCAACCAAACACATGGAAATAGGAAATATTTGACTTACTGCCATTCCAGATCTCATAAGGGGTTTTATTTGCTCGCTTATTAATCATTGATCTGTTCTGCGTATAACATGCTGTGTTGACAGCTTCTGCCCAAAATCTCTGCGATATTTCTGATTCCGCGAGCATAGTTCACGCAGCTTCTTTCAAAGTGCGGTTCCTACGCTCAACAACTCCGTTTTGTTGAGGAGTTCTAGCTGCAGAGTATTCGTGTTTAATACCAAGGTCATCTAGATATGATTCGAGTGATTGATTGGTGAACTCAGTACCTTTATCACTGTGAATTCTATCTATCCCACACGATTTCTCATTTTGGAGTCTTTTTAGTAATTTGATCAGCTTTGGAGTAGCCTGATCTTTGCCACTTAGGAACAAGACCCACGTGAAACGAGTGTAATCGTCTATTACCACTAGAGTATACTTCATTCCCCCTAGACTTGTTACTGGTATAGGACCAAATAGATCCATATGCAGCAACTCTAGGCACCGAGAAGAAGATTTACTCCCTTTGTTCTTAAAGGAGGATCTGATTTGCTTACCAAGTTGGCATGCTGCACAGATCTTGTCTTTTGAGAACTCAATTTGGGGCAGTCCAACAACTAGATCAAGTTTACGTAGACTGGCAATAGTTTTAAAGTTTAAGTGACTCAACCGTTTGTGCCAAAACCAATTTTTGGATGAATTCAGAGCAGCTAAGCAAGTAGAAGAGATAGGCTGATTAAGATTCCAATCAATTTTATATGTGTTATCATGCCTTCTACCTACAAGTAGTATACTACCATCAATAGATTTGATTGTGCATGAGTGCTGATTGAATTCTACGGAATGACCATTGTCACACAGTTGACTTATGCTAATCAAGTTGTAGCATAGATTTTCAACTAAAAGAATATCTTTAATGATGATGTTACCGTAGATAATCTTACCCTTACCCACGGTTCTACCTTTCGCGTTGTCTCCAAAGGTTATTCTGGGTCCGTTGGAGTCCACCAGTTCAGACAATAAGCTCGCATTCCCTGTCATATGTCTAGAGCACCCGCTGTCCAGAAACCATTCTGAGCTCCAAACTGGATGCATTCTAGTTTCCTGCAATTAAAGCGATAGAATGATTGGTACCCAATCCTACTTGGGTCCTGGTAGGATTAGTCCTTTCGGAACCCACACTTGTATGACCCTGAATGACTTAGGTCGGTGTGTGTTCTGAAATGTGTGTGCATTTATAGATATAGGTGATGATTTTGACTGTGGAGTGTGATAATATGTGTATGCATGTGCTTTTGGTTTGTAGTTCCTGTTATTTAGCATATACCTCTTCTGGACAGGTTTACAGTTGTAGTACCAGTTGGGTTTAACCTCTCTAGCTGCTCGACCAGTGGGTTTAAGTTCATTTCTGAACTTTTGCCTCGGTTTAGCCTCTTTGAGTGGTTCTACATAACCGATACCTCTGTGCTGTGCCTGTTCCTTGATGAGTGTTGCTTTAACAGGTTCTTTAACCAGTTCATAAGGGTCATATACTGTGCTAGATCTTACAAAGTTCATTGATTGAACCTTGCCTTTTGTAGACACAGTTGAGGTTCATTACCAGATGAACTGCTGTCATTGCTATTATAGCCTATGCCTGTTAAATCACCAGCAAGCCTTATAGACTCAAGCATTTCATCCTTTCTGGTAGTCGACGCATTCCAAGTGCTAACCAGTTTGCTAAGTTTCTGGTAAGCATTCTTGGCGTCATCTCTTTCCTTCACTAGGAGACTGGCTGTTTCCCTTAGGCAGTTCAACTCCCTTGATTGTTCACAATCAAGCTTGTTTTCATGCGTTTCAGTTTGGGTTGTATGCTCAGTCTTATAGCTTTCAAAAGATTCATATAGCGTCCGATACTCATTTATCATGTCCTGCAATGCATTGGTGAGTTCACTATGTGTAAATTCAGATAGGTTTGATTCATGTACCTCATTTTCATTATTTGCAATTAAGCAGTGGACTTCCTCGTCTTCACTCTCGCTGGATGAGCTAGTTAACTCTTCTGATTCTGATTCAGAATCAGCCCATTTGCTCTTACTTTCTTCTGCCATCAAGACCTTTTGATCTATGTCCTTTTTGGATGATCTTCTGGTTTCTTTGGATTTTCTGTAATCCTTGGATCCTCTTTTGTGATCATCCTTCTTGGGTTTAGGACAGTCCGCAATGAAGTGCCCTGGTTTGAGGCAGTTGAAGCATACTCGCTCTTCTTCTTCTGAATTTCCTTTGGAACTCTGCCTCCGAGGATATGATTGATACGATCTCTGATTCTTCTTCATGAATTTCCCAAATTTCTTTACAAACATTGCCATAGCATCATTACACATCTTTTCTGGAGTCATTTCTGTAGGAGTGGGCAGAGACTCCGATGCAGTGAGAGCTTTTGTTGGTTGACTGGTACTTGGTTCATCTTCAACCCGAATGCCTAATTCGAATTCATAGGCTTTTAAATCAGCAAACAGATCATGTAGATCTATTTTGTTGATGTCCTTCAATTTTCTCATAGCAATGGTCTTGACATCCCATTCTCTTGGTAGACCTCTCATTACTTTGAGAGTGACTTCTCTGTTGGGTAATTCCTTACCCAGACTGTTTAGTTCATTGATTATTCCAGTCACTCTTTCATCGTACTCGTTGAGAGTTTCTCCATTTATCATTTTGATATGCTCAAACTTCTGTAAAGCCACATTAAGCTTGTTTTCTTTGGTTTGATCATTTCCTTCACAGAGTTGAGCAATCTTCTCCCAGATTTTTTTGGCTGTAGGGCACATCTTTATTTTGTTGAACATATTTTTGTCCAAAGTTTTGAACAGAATGTCCTTAGCAATGTTGTCTAGATTTGCTTTTTTCTTGTCTTCATTTGACCATTGAGATCTTTCCTTTTCTACCATTTGTGGATCACCACTTGTGATAGAGGCAGCTGTATTGATTTTCATGATCTTCAAAGGTCCTTCAGTGATTACATACCACATATCATCATCTTGAGCACTTAGATGTGCTTGCATACGGATCCTCCAGTCATCATATTCGTCTTTCTTGAACATTGGAATCTTGCTGAATGAGGCCATCAGTTTTTGGTAAATGATAATTTCTCAAGATTGAGAAGACCTAAGCTCTGATACCACTTGTTGGGATCGGGGTAGTGTTTAGAAGGGGGGGGGGTGGGGGGGGGGGGGGGGGGGGGGTTGAATAAACACTAGATACAATTTCGATTTCTTTTTCTGGTTAACTGTAAACTGTTAAGTATTACAGTTGCTTCTCAATATCAGGCAAGTTAGTAGACACTTGTTATAGTGCGGAAGACGTCTACAAAACTTGTGAGGAATAAAACTGAAGTAATAAAGCAATAAACGAATAACACGAGAGTTGTTTCTGGAAGTTCGAAGCACAACGCTTCTACGTCTCCTCTTCTTCCTTTGCAGGAAGGATTCACTAGAAGACTTGGTTTACACTTTTACAGTATACAACCTTCTTAGGCACTAACACACTTGGCCTAAACTCCTAGCAATCACACACTTCTTAACTTTTTGGTTACAATGGATTCTATGACACTCTTTACAGAATACACTTTCTAGCTTTGAGAGTTTTTGAGCAGCAGACTTCAATTTAAGATAATCTGTCACAGATTCAGTTTTGCTATTTGTCTGCTCTTTGCTGAACGTTTGGAATATCAGTCGTATGACTTTAGTGTTTGCTTTGAAGTATATCTCTTAGTTGAAAATCGCTCAGTACTTCTTCATTCTCTGCTTGGATGTATTTATAGGTTTGGATGACCAACGGTAGCCTTTCTGTATATGGAAGAGATTAGCTTTCCAATTTCATATTGTCTTCTTTCCTATTTTGTAAAGCAACGGCTCTTTTCACTCTGACGGTAATGGTGGCGGAGATATAGCAGGGTGCGCCGCTCTGTTGTACCTTTGTCAGAGAATGTTGTACTTATTTTGTCTCGTTGCTTAGTGCTCTAACTGGAAGCTCAGACTTCTGCTGGTTCTCTTTGTTCAACTGGTCGTTCATCCTCTTATGACCAGTTGATGTCCTTGTACAGTGAGAGACTATTCAGTTGATAGTTGTCCAGTAGATGTCCATCCAGTTTAAGTTTATCCGGTTGATAGCTTGCACTGTTGATGTCTTCATCCGGTTGATGTCTATCTAGTTGATGTCTTATCCGGTTGATGACTTCATCCGGTTGATGTCCATCCAGTTGATGTCCATCCAGTTTATGACTTCATCCGGTTGATGTCCATCCAGTTGATGTCCATCCAGTTTATGACTTCATCCGGTTGATGTCCATCCAGTTGATGTCCATCCAGTTTATGACTTGATCCGGTTTGTAATTACCAAAACTTTAGAAATCGTTTTCCCAACAAATGGCCGACAATAACGAAGCATAGAACCCTAGATCAATGATGGACTTTGCACAGCCGGCATTTCATGGATCTTTATCCAGTGTAACGAGGCCGACGATTCAAGCAAACAACTTTGAGACCAAGCCTGCGATTATCCAAATGATACAGCACTCTGTAATGTTTGGGGGAGATGCCACGGATGATCCGAACAATCACATCTCCAACTTCTTGGAGATCTGTGACACGTTTAAACATAATGGCGTCTCCGACGACGCCATCAGGTTAAGGCTCTTTCCTTTTTCATTACGAGACAAGGCTAAATCTTGGTTAAACTCATTGCCTGCAGGATCAATTACAACATGGGAAGGAATGACAAAAGCTTTCTTATCGAAGTACTTTCCGCCCTCAAAGACGGCAAAGATGCGGAACGATATCACCACGTTTGGGCAGTTCGACCCCGAGACGTTATATGAAGCGTGTGACCGTTTTAAAGATTTGTTGAGGAGATGCCCACATCACAGTCTACCCATCTGGCTGCAGGTACAGACTTTCTATAATGGTTTGTTTTCTGCTAACCGTTCAATGATAGATGCAGCATCTGGGGGATCAATTATGCGGAAGACACCGGAAGAAGCATATGAACTATTGGAGGAAATGGCGTCCAATAGCTATCAGTGGCAGTCAGAGAGGAACACGCCATTGAAACCAATAGGAGTCCATCAAGTGGACGAGATTACTGCTATTTCGGCTCAGTTGGAAGCTATAAACCGGAAGATAGAAAGCATGAGTGCAGTAGCGATGCAAGTTCAAGCTATCTTCTGTGATTTATGTGGAGGCAGTCATCCAAGCATGGAGTGCCAGGCAGGTAACCAATTTAACCAATCTACTGAAGCTGTGAATTTTGTAGGGAACAGGCAGCAGAACAATCCATATTCGAATTATAACCAACCGTGGAGGAACCACCCAAATCTGAGGTGGTCAAACCAAGAGAATGTGTTGAATCCACAACCACAGCCGGGGTTCACACAAAAACCGAGTATGGAGGAGCTAATGGCAAAGTTGATTTCGTCAACGGAGGCGAGGATGCAGAATCAGGATGCATCGATCAAGAACCTGGAAGTACAGATAGGGCAGTTGGCCACATTGATTTCTGGAAGGACGCAGGGTACGCTCCCGAGTGATTCTGTGAAGAATCCAAAGGAGCAATCAAGTTAACAGACGAGGAGGTGACAGTCCAGCTTGGAACTATAAATTAAGAACTTCCTTCCTCTTTAATTTGTTTTTAGTTCGTCATTTTAGTGTGGTTATTTTTAATTTGTTTTTAGTTTTTCCGTGAATGAGTCCGTGAAATTTTGTTGCAGATGTAAAAGCAAGAAAGATGTAGGCGAGGCAACCCGAGAGGAAATTTTTTTTGAAAAATTCGATTTTTGTCTTCTGGTGTTGGCGATCGATCGAGACAAAATCTCGATCGATCGCCCGGAAATTTTAAAAGGGGAATTTGGTCACTGCCTCGCTCGATCGATCGAAAGAAAATTTCGATCGATCGAGCGAGAGAAAATTTTGAAAAATAAAAGGGCATCGACGCAGCTTTCTGCACAAAACTTCAAAAAATTTTCCCCTCCTCTTCAGCAAATAACCAAATCGCCTCATCAAATCTCTCATCCTTATTCTCTTCATATTTCAATTTGCTTCAAGTCTTTGAAGTAAGAATTATTTTTTATGAGACTTTCTTTGCAGATCTGAAATTTTACAAGCCAAATTGGGTAGAAGTGCATCAAAAAGAGAATTCCACGTCAAGGACAAATTTCTTCAAAGATCAGATTTTTAATTGGTAATTCGTTTCCAATTTCATATCTTTTCATATATTTTGGTGTAATTATGTTGTTGTAGTTGAATTAGGGTAAGAAGAATCAAAGTTTGGGGGATTTGTTGTTGTATTGCGGGGTGTTGTTAGTGCTGTATTTTGGGTGTGGTGTATTGTGCAGTTAAGCGAAATAATTGAGAACAACTTAGCAAGCAAATGGCTCCAAGAAAGAGGTCAAAGCAGGCAGAGGCTTCACAAAAGCAAAAGCAGGCGGAGGCCACCACTTCTGAGCAAGAGCATGATGAACGGAAGTTTGTCAATGCCACAACAGCTGAGCTATATCCCAATTATCATAAGAAACCCCTCAGTCGTGAAAGGGGCATGAGCATGGAAAAGATTGAATGTCCTGTCATTAGGGCAGTCAGGCGACGAGGGTGGTTTCAGTTTGTACAAACACCGGTAGATGCTGTGGTCCCACTAGTGAGGGAATTCTATACAAATCTTCGAGTCATCCCACCAGTGCACCTAGCAAATGTTTTTGTCCAAGGGACGGATGTGTTGGTAGATCAAGCAGCAATCAATAATATTTACCGGATGCCATTCGTACACAACTGTGCGTACCAATCTTTCCGAAAGAGTATAATCAATTATGATGAGGTACTTGCAGTTATTGGCATGCCGGGAGTAGATTGGCAGCGGAACGATAAGGGAGAGCCACAGGTGGTTCTCAAGAAGCATTTGACACCAGAGGCCCAAGCATGGTTCTCATTTGTCGCCTCACAGGTCATGCCTTCGACACACACTTCTGAGGTGACAAAAGACAGAGCAGCCCTGATATTTGCCATTCTCACAGGACAGGATGTGGATCTGGGTGAGATTATTAGTGATCACATCCATGAGATCGGTAGCAGCCCACCTACCTTCGCACTGCCGTTTCCATCCACTATCACTGCTTTATGTCAGAGATGCGGAGTGCAATGGGGGGAAGACGAGGAGTTACTGCCACCGAAGATCCCGATTGTTGTTGACGGTCCACCACCACCTACAGGCCGAAGAAGAGCTGTACCACGACCCTCGGACACCGGACATGCTGAGCATCATCATCATCTGCTGCAGAGCTTACACGCATCACCTTGAACTCCCTTCACAGGGATCTCCAAGACATTCGCCTGGAGCAGCAGAGCATCCATAGCATGCAGCGGGACATACATAGCATGCAGAGAGCATTGCAGATGGACCATGAGCAGGTAGCTCAGCGTCTGATGGAGTTCATGCACTACCAGAGTGCGTGGAACACTGCCATGGCCCAGGGCTTCCCAGGATTCCAGTTCCCGCCAGAGCCACACTTTGCACCATATCAGCCGCATGCACCCCCACCTGCTGAGTATCCACCATTTCCACCATACCAGGGCGAGGAGCATCACTACCTAGTTCCCCCTCCGGAGCATGATGAGGACGACGATCAGTGACGATCGTCGTCATGGTATGTGTTTTGCCTTTACGCTTATTTGTCTTGTACATTGAGGGCAATGCACATATTAAGTTTGGGGGGGTTTGTGTATTTGTATATATTTTGTTTTTGCATGTTTGCTACTTGTTTTGTTTCTTTTCCTTGCATAACTGCACGATTATGAGACTAATTCGTCCTTGAGCACTATACACAAAATGTTTTTTAGAAAATGAGTGAATACTTGAGAACTGATGAATTAGATTTGCAATGGTAATTCATGATGAAATAAATCCCCATCTAGATAGGAGTCATGATAATTTTTAACTTGTTTGTATATATCCTTTGTTGAGCTTATGTCAAAATTGAGGAATAACTTGAGCACGTTTGAGTCATGATTGAGTGAAGTATGTATTGAATAAAGTGAAAACTTGTGTTAACTATGATTAGTCTTGAGCATCTTAGAAAACTATACAATTTATTTGAAAGCACTTTGAGGCGAAATTTTATAATTAGGAACTTGACTTGGAGATGATTTAGGCGATCTTTGGACCGTTTGTGCCTTTCTAGCTTACCTTGTGTACATCATTCCTTAGTGTCCCCTATTGAGCCTTATTGAAAAAAAGAATGGTATATGCATTGCATATAACTAGACCCACATTCGACATTTTTGGCTAACTCATACTACCTACCTTGGATTGAGCCTAAATGAAAAATTTTATCCGTCCCTAAGGGAGTATAATGAATCTCATTCATTGCGCTGAATTGTTACATGTAGATGAGTTCATTGTGAAAAACAAAATGAAAAAAAGAATGAGCAATAAGAAAAGATGTAGAGAAAAGCCTTGAAAAAATGAAAACATTCAAATAAGACCCAAAGTGGCCAAGGCTAGAAAAAGTTGAAGAGAAGCTCAATGTTGTGCGAAAAATTGAACTGATTCTATTATACTCTCCTATTTGCTTTCATCCTACATTTTCTTTGGAGCCGACACCAAAAGGCCTAACACTATAAGCTTTTAAAGACCTTCTGATCCAAGTCTAGGGAATAATTACATTAGTGGAGAAGTGCTGGATAGTAAATTTGTAGAGTAGTCAAAAGTAATCTTGACTCTGAGTTTTTATGGCACATTTTGATCTTAAAAGATATGTATATAACTCATGTTTGACAATAGCACATACGCACGTTCCGATGTTGCGATGTATAGTTTAGCTTAGGAGAAAATGCTTCCTGTTGAACTTTGAATGATTCTTATTGATGTATAAGTGGGATTGCTGAGTTTTTACAGTGAGTTGTAAAGAAGATTCTTTCAAAGTATTAAGTTTGACTCTAATTTTTTTGAGCTTTTTGCTTGCTCGAGGACGATCAAGTCTAAGTTTGGGGGAGTTGATAGGCTTAGATTTTAAGTGTTTTTAGCTGTAATTTCTTACCATTTTTAGTACTTTTTCCTGGATGATATTACGCTTCTTGGTGTTTATTTGCTTGTTTCATGAAAATAGATTGGAAATGGAAGAAATGAGCTAAACTGAAGAAAATGGGTGAAATCAAGGCGAAAAAGAGAAAAAAATGAAGAATTTGGATTTTCAGACTTTCGATCGATCGAGATTTTATCTCTATCGATCGATTGAGGCAGAGACTTCAGCAACAAATTTTGAGAATTGTCGATCGATTGGAAAAATATATCGATCGATCGAGCGAGGCAGTGAGTTTAAACGCTGAAGCGAACAGTGCACCGATCGATCGAAAAAACCTTTCGATCGATCGAGACGCGATTTTCTGCAAATCTGATTTTCCAAAATTAACGTGATCTTCGGTGGTTTAAAAAGGGAATCTCTTCCATTCCATATGATATCATATCAGACTCGATTTCCACCACCAGGGAACCTTAGTCGCCGCCTAGAAGAGCCAAGAGGAAGCCATCTTCTTCCTTCTTCATCCAAGCTTAAGCGTACCATTTCCGGAGTGCAAGGAAGGAGCAAGAGAAGAAATCACGGTGCAACGCACGGATTCATTCCAGCCGTTTATCGTATTTCTAAACTTTGATTTATTTAATTTTCATTTTCATTTGATGTTTTTGAGGTCGAGAGACAATTAAACTTCTTATGTAATTGATTTGAATTGAATCTAGTTTATTTTATTGAGTTTTAGTGAAATTGTGTTTCATTTATTGGTTCGTTCGTGTTTGAGTGGATTGAGTTCTTATGTTCATGAATTAAACGCTTATTAAGATCAAAGCCTAGCTAACTTTGGTTGAAATCTGTGAGTTATAACCGAGATCGAGAGATAACGTTATAATACGCTACATTAATTCATGATGTATGTTAAGATTGAGATCGAGAGATGAAATCGCATACGTGAGCACTTTGAATCGAGAGATTTAGAGTAACGAGGTTTTGAAGATTTATGCAATATTGGATTAGTAAATAGGTGCATGAGAGTGACTTGTTCTAATTTGATATTAGTTTCTTTACAGCTCGAGAGAGTGTATTGAATATCATTGAAAACCTTTCACCTTAAGAATCAATTGTTTAGTAATTT
Source organism: Haberlea rhodopensis (assembly GCA_907163345.1). Taxonomy (NCBI): domain Eukaryota; kingdom Viridiplantae; phylum Streptophyta; class Magnoliopsida; order Lamiales; family Gesneriaceae; genus Haberlea; species Haberlea rhodopensis. The sequence continues at coordinate 2,617,497 of CAJQUN010000045.1, read as the reverse complement.
CCTATTCAAACGAATCTTCGAAGAGAACATAGTTGAACGAAAAGCGAGATAAATTTCTCGAGCGAATTACCTTTGCATATCCGGAACCCGATTCATTTCATTTTATTCTCGTGTTTTAGTTCTAATTTCCGCATTAGTTAGTCTACCCCATTTTAATCGTAGGCTAAATATAATTTTTCTAATTTTATTTGATACTTATACATTAGTCCCTGTGAATTCGACAACCCTTACTTTCATTTCACTATACTAAAACTTGACAACCGTGCACTTGCGGTAGAATCGCTTCACACTACACTTTGAAATTTTCTGTTTAAAAATAAAGCGGTCAGGCTGCAATACATGTGACAGATCCGGCTCATATTTTCGCAACATAGATACGTGGAATGCGTCGTGAATACCAGATAACGACGGTGGCAAGGCCAAACGGTAAGCCAAGGTACCGATGCGCTGTAAAATCTCTTACGGTCCAACATACCTTGGAGACAATTTCCCACGCATACCAAACCGCACAACACTTCTGAAAGGTGAGATCTTCAAAAAGACCCTGTCTCCCAACTGAAACTCCAACGGTCTCCGCCGTTTATTCGCATAGGCTGCCTGCCTGTCCTGGGCTGCCTGCATTTTCTGACGGATAACCTTTATCTTATCCTCCATTTCTTGAATCAGTTCAGGTCCTCCCACTGCTTTACTGGTCAAGTCATCCCAGTACAATGGCGACCTACCACGCCAACCATACAGAGCCTCAAACGGAGCCATCTCAATACTCGCCTGTTAGCTATTATTGTAAGAGAACTCTACCAAGGCCAATGAATCTTGCCATGAGTCATCAAACTCTAATACACAAGCCCGTAGCATGTCCTCGAGCATCTGTATAGTACGCTCAGTCTGACCGTCTGTCTGGGGATGATATGCTGTACTCAACCTCACCTCAGTACCCAAAGCTGACTGAAGACCTCCCCAGAAATGATATGTGAACCGTGGATCTCTGTCAGATACAATAGACACTGGAATCCCGTGTAGTCTCACTATATCCCGAACATACAACTGAGCCACCCTCAAGTATGTGTACATCATACTGTAGGGAATGAAGTGAGCTACCTTCGTCAGCCTATCAATGATCACCCAAATGGCATCACAACCCGAAGTAGTCCTCAGCAAGTGGGTCACAAAGTCCATAGATATGTGCTCCCACTTTCATTCCGGTATCTCTAAGCTCCTTAGCTCACCACCAGGTATCTGCCTCTCTGCCTTAACCTGCTGGCAGATCAAACACCTCTTGACAAAAGCGATCACATCACGCTTCATCCGTTTCCACCAAAATTGATCACAAAGATCCTTATACATTTTTCTCCCTCCTGGGTGGATACTAAATCGGCTACTATGAGCTCGCTCCAAGATCCCCCTACGCAACTCCGGCGTAAACGGAACTACCCATCGGTTACCGAGTCTCAAAGAACCATCGTCAGCCACTCTGAATTTTGATGGTTGTCCCTGAAGTGCCAATGATGACCATCTCCGAACCTCATCATCCATTTTCTGGGCTTTCCTGATGTAGGGTCTTTCTACCTTAACATGATTATAATAACGTATTATGGACTAAACATGCATTAATAACAACTTAGGGTTCCGGTTGTAGCTTTGAGCTAATAGGATTACAGGCCAAAAATGAAGTTCCAAAAGCTAAATAATTACATTCTCAATAATGAATGTTATAGCTATAGATTTACACTACTCCTAGAGTAGAGACTATACAAAAATCCTGTGTCCTAAATTCTTAATGCTCCTTGTAGCTCACTGCCTCAACCCTTCTATCCAAAAGTGTACCTACAGGAACAACCCATCATGAGCATGTACATCATTACTTAACATCATAAGATAATGGCATATGAATAAATGCATGAAATAACCGTTAACATGTACTTCCTGGTTAATCGCATTAACCCACTTTTGTTGTCCCTGTTTCAATATTCATGCATATAATCATTTGATCTTGACATAAAAGATTAACATCATACTTCACTTATATTCCCATAATCAACAATGTTAATTAGAAATGGGAATGTCCGGGTCTTGTTATGTCAGCGGCACAATTGGCCCCCTCGCTCGACATATAGCGGTACTGTGATACCCCTCGCTACACCTTGATAGCGGATGTATCTCCTCGCTAGCTATGTCAGTGGTAAGTACATTTCTCGCTTGCCCATAACAACTACCGGAACACTCTACCATTCCCAATAACGTAGTTTAACATACATCATCATCATCATCATCATATCATCTTTACTTATCATATACATCATAACATCTCTACTTATCATAAACATCATAGCATCATCATATTACATAATTACTTATGCAATCATTGCATAGTCATAGTATAAAAGTGTGTTTTACCGTCCGATGCCCGTACGTTTCTTACGTACCTTAATTCCAAAAGTGGAGAAGTTGGAGAACTTTATCTCCTTGAAGTTGTGGATACCTGGGATGGTTCTACACAACCATACAAATTGATATTAGAAGCTAATTATAGTCCAATATCCAAAAATCCCACAAAATAACCAAAAAACACACATTTTTCATCTCGCGATCGATCGCCGCCCAGGCCCGATCGATCGCGAGATCATACTGGCCGTTTCTAAAATTTTTAGCCCTTGGCGATCGATCGCCACTTTTGGCGCGATCGATCGCCAGCCTCGTCGATCGATCGCCCAAATGTGGCGATCGATCGCCAAATGTTACTGGCGCCTACTGGTTGCGCGCGATCGATCGCCAAAAACGGGCGATCGATCGCCGCTGCCTGTGCGCGGAAAAACACAGTTTTTGCACTACATTTTCTTCCCCATCTTCACCAACACTTACACCAACAAACCAATAACATAAAAACGCTTCAAACCTTCATTTTACATCATTAAACACCTAAAAATCCTACACCCATCCAAAAATCATACCAACCCAAAGTAAACCCATTTCAAACAATCAAAGCCCATTTCAAAATCAAACCAAACATCATAAAAACTTTAGGAAGGATTCCATACCTCTTGAGGAATCCAAATCCTACAACAAATCCCACAAACAAGACTTTTGCAAGAACTCCTCCTTCCTCTCTTGTTCAATTTCGAAAATGGGAATGGGTTAGGGTTGGGGATGGGAATTGGGGATTTAAAAGTGATGGGAAAAAGTGAGATAAAGTGGGGGGTATAGTGGGGTTAAGGGGTTATAAAGGTTAATTAAAAAATGTACCCCAAAATTAACATGATGTATAAAATACCTCAACATGGTATTTTAAAAGCATTTTACAAAAATGCAACAAACTTCCACTAAATCCATATCTTCCACATAATTAACAACCAATACAAATAAATCATGTTAACACCCCATTATCTAACATGCATAACATGCACCCTGAAATGCAACCCCCAGGTCACGCCTACCATGCGACTAAGCATTTCAACAAGACAATTAATTTCAACACATAAATCAATTATCACCATAATTAATCATATAAACATCATTAATGCCAAAATTGCATATAATTAACTTCGGGGTGTCCCCTACTTATAAGATTTCGTCCTCGAAATCGCATGCACTTACCCAAAATGAAACTAAACATAAATAACATACCAGAAAATAGTTCCGGGTAATGCTGCACCATATGCCGCTCCGTCTCCCACGTAGCCTCCTCGACACCCCGACGATCCCACTGAACTTTGACCATCGGTATAACCTTGCTTCGTAATCTACGATTCTCTCGATCTAGAACTCTGATTGGTCATTCTACCTAGGATACATCTGAGTCCAACTGTACTTCAGTAGGCTGTAATACATGAGACGGGTCTGGCTCATACTTCCGTAACATAGAGACGTGAAAGACATCATGAATACCAGATAAAGACGGCGGTAGAGCCAAACGGTAGGCCAAAGTACCGATACGCTGTAATACTTCATATGGCCCAACATACCTCGGAGATAACTTCCCCCGCATACCAAAACGAACCACACCCCTGAAAGGTGAGATCTTTAAGAAGACCTTATCTCCCACTTGGAATTCTAGCGGTCGTCGTCGCTTATTGGCATATGCTGCTTGCCTATCCTGGGCCGTTTTCATCTTCTGGCGTATCAACTTAATCTTTCCTTCCATATCCTTAATCATATCCGGTCCTCCGACCGCTTTACTAGTCAAGTCCTCCCAATATAGCGGTGACCTACAGCGTCGTCCGTAAAGAGCTTCGAATGGAGCCATCTGAATGCTCGCCTGATAGCTGTTATTATACGAGAACTCTACTAGTGGTATTGAATCTTGCCACGGAGTATCAAACTCCAATACACATGCCCTCAACATATCTTCGAGCGTCTGTATAGTACGCTCCGTCTGGCCGTCTGTCTGAGGGTGATAAGCTGTACTCAGTCTCACCTCTGTGCCCAAAGCTGCCTGGAGACCCTCCCAGAAATGTGAAGTAAACCTTGGGTCTCTATCAGACACAATCGAGACTGGAACCCCATGCAACCTCACCACATCCCGTACGTATAATTCGGCCATCTTTAGATATGTGAAAGTCATACAGTAAGGGATGAAATGAGCCACCTTCGTCAGCCTATCCACGATCACCCAGATCGCATCAAATCCAGAGGCCGTCATTGGCAAGTGGGTCACGAAGTCCATAGATATGTGCTCCCACTTCCATTCAGGTACTTCTAAACTCTTCAGTTTGCCACCAGGCCTCTGCCTCTCCGCTTTTATTTGTTGACAAATCAAGCACTTCTTTACAAAGGTGATGACGTCTCTTTTCATCCTCCTCCACCAAAACTGGTCACACAAGTCCTTGTACATCTTTCTCCCACCTTGATGTATGCTAAACCTACTGATATGAGCACGGTGCAAGATCCCTTGATGCAACTCTGGTGCCCTCGGCACTACCCAACGGTTACCAAGCCTCAAGGAACTATCTTCTGCCACTCTGAACTTTGATGGCTGTCCCTGAAGTACTATCGATGACCATCTCTGAACCTCATCATCCAACCTCTGGGCTTTTCTGATAGCCTTAAATATGTCTGGCTCAGCCAATAAGGTCGAAACTCGCACCGGCGACGTGTCCACATCGAAATCATAGCCCAGATGGCAATAAGAAGTCATCATAGCTGATAAACTCATGGCATCCTCAGCAGTACTCTTCACCTTCCGACTTAAGGCGTCTGCTATCAAGTTTGCTTTACCAGGATGGTACTCAATTTCACAATCATAATCCTTGAGTAAATCCATCCATCTTCTTTGTCGCATATTCAATTCAGCCTCTGTGAACAAAAACTTCAGGCTCTTATGGTCTGAATAGATGGTAAACGTTGTACCATATAGGTAATGCCTCCAAATCTTCAAGGCTACTTCTTCTTGAACTACTTCCTCGGGCATATGGATGACTTCTGTGTTTTTTCATCTTTCGCCTTTATTGGTAGTTTCCAATGAATGTAGGGATATCATTTCCCGTACAGCAAAGATGAGCTATTTTGTTGATTCCTCTGAGCTTCTTGAAATTCTTTTGGAGTTTTGCTTGGTAGCACCACTCCGCAAGCTTTACTTTGAGAAATGACATTCTCCTGGACACCGTCTCGATTGCATGAGGCGTATACTCCTGGACAAGCATTTCTCTCCATGGGCTCGGAATTTTGGCAAAGAACAGTTCTACTGCAATTTTTCTGTTATCTTCGCCTTCCATCGATACTCTGTAAAGAGTTTGATGTACTCGTCTACATAACAGATTCATGTAGTTCCAGGCTAATTAGACCTTTTCTGTATTTTTTAGCCTTCTCTTCCTCCATTCCTTCGAAGTAACTTACTCCAATGAAACAGATTTTAAAGAATTTTGCCATCTTGTCCACGATCTCTTTCAGGGACTCTCCGGCTAAAACTTCTTCCTTGGTACCTGAGTCTCCCATATCCCAGGCAATCTTGATTGTTCCTTCCAGACTCATTTTAAGAAATAAAATGAATCCTTCTTTCCTTAAGTCAAGGGTTCCTGCTGTTATTCTCATTGCTGAAGCCCATTCATCAATAGGAACTTCTCTGTTTTTGAAATCCAAGATATCCATGTTGAGCATAAGTTCATATGGATGGATTGGATCTAACTGAGATTTCCCGTAGGGCGTCTGATGAATATCTGGCCTTCAGGAACGGCTCCTTGTTCCAACTGGGGGATCTAAAGATGCTGAAGAGAAATCTTCCCTGTGTGGCATACTTTGATCACCTTCGGGTGGGTTGTGTGACCCGAAACTCTCTTGTGGTGGAGGTCTTTGTATAAGCTCTCATGTCTTGAAGTCTACGAGATTTAATCCCGCAAATGAATCAGCAAGATCACGTAGATCTTCCAAGTTGATTCTTTTCATTTCTTTGTGGGATGTAATGGCTCTCCTTGTAGGACTGCAATCATTTTTTTCAGTCTGCGACAAAGGTCTTCAGACCTCCTCCGCTTTCCCTTTTTGGTGTAAAAGGGGTTCTGTTCCGTAAGATGATGGCAATCATCCGCCGTTCCTTCTTCCTGTCGGACTTGGCCTTGACTTCAATTCCTTAACTCGGGATTGAACATCTTGAAGGTTTTCAAGAATCTCCTTCTGATGTTTCATCATAATCTCCATCTGACTCTGAATCTGATGGATCTGCGCAGGGACATGGTATTGAAGGTAGCCATAACGCTGCACTGTCTTCTGAATCTCTTTAAGATCTTGGGATATCTTAGAAGTATCTGGCTCGATTTCTCGAAAGGTTGGTTCTCCCATCCTAATCATCTGGTCACGACCCTGTTGGATCATTGGGGTCTGGAACAACGTCGTGTTCAGGATGATCATATTCCTGAAGTTCTGCTAACTGGAACTGTAGTTTGAGGTTCACTTGATGAAGCCTCTTAGCCATCCTTTCCAATTTCTTGTAATTGTTTATGCCTGGTGTGCATAAACCTGTTCCTCGTAAAAGTTTTCACTTATGGTTGAACCGTTGAGCTTCTGCCATATGCTTCTGATTTAGTGCTTACAATTTCTGGAAGTACCACCTGTATGAATGACACTTCGAACATTCGTTCAGGTCCATAATTTCTTGAATCATCTCCTCCGTATAGGTTACAAATTAATATTCAAGATATTATTATAGTATTTCCAGAATAAACATAGGCTCTGATACCATTTTGTGCCAAGGATCGAAAAAACGGGGACTTGTAAAAAGACGACGTTAAATGTTACTTTTTATAAATATAAGGATAAAAAAATAATTAAATATTATATATGGGCTTCTTTGTAATTTAAACAAAAGCCTAAGGGACAGAATGCAACATATCAAACTATTAAGGGGTAAAATAGTCATCTTAAAACACCTAATTGATTGAAAATTTTGAAATTGGACCTATTTCAAATAATTTTTTTCCAATTTGACTTTTTATGCACTAAGATTTTTTCTCAAGACTTAAGTAGATTTTGTGTCACAAAAATGTACTTCCTTATAATTTCCCCCTAGAATAATTAATTTGGACATTAGAAGTAATTTGGGTTAAGACTAAGAGCCCAATAAATACTTGAGAATTGAGATTGTGATATCCCCGAAATGATTAATTGCAATTTGGGCATTATTGTGTTTATATGATTAATTATGGTGGTAATTAATTATGTACTGGATTTATTTATCATGTTGAAATGCTTAGTCACATGGTAGGCGTGACCGGGAATGCATTTCGGGGTGCATGTGATGCATGTTGGATAATTGGGTGTTTTAATGACTTACTTGTGTTGGTAGTCATTTATTGGTAAAACATGCATTTATTTGAGATTGAGGAGCATTGTGATGTAATGCTTTTAAAATACCATGTTGGGGTATAATTTACAACATATTAATTGTTGGGGTACAAGTTTAAATAAAAGGATTTAGCCCTTTACCCCACCACTTTATTTCACTTTACTCTTTACACTCTAAATCCCCAAATCTCTCCCCAAACCCTCACTTTTCCCCTCAAACTCGATTTTGGCACCAAAGTGGACAAGAAGTTCTTGTAAAAGCTTTGTTCTTGTACTTCTTGGTAAGATTTGAGGCCTAGGATGTTTATATATCATTCCTTGTTGTTCTTATAATGTTTGGTTTGAGTTTTGGAAAGTTTTGAAGGGTTTTGAAATGGGTTTGTTGGGGTTGGTATTATTTTGGTTGGGTGTTGGATTTATGAGTTTATGAGTATGTTTATTGAAGGTTTTTAGTGATTTGGTATGGTTGATGTTTTAATATTTGAGTTTGTTTGAGTTGAGGAAGGAGAAGGATGAATAGTGCCCGAAAATCGGGTGTGCAGGACTCGGCGATCGATCGGCACTTTCCACCGATCGATCGCGAGCTGCAAGGGTGAAGGCAGTAGCCTTCAGCGATCGATCGCGAGTTTGGCGCGATCGATTGGCGAGGTCGCGATCGATCGGCGCAAACTCGGCGATCGATCGCGAATTGGAAAATTTTGTTGGACGAGGCAGTGTGATCTCGCGATCGATCGGGGCTTCATGGAGATCGATCGCGAGACACCAAAATGGGTGTTTTTGATTATTTTGTGGGATTTTTGGTATTGGACTATTATTGGGTTCTAATATTGAATTGTGTGAATATGTAGAACCATCCCAGGTGGCAACACAGCCAAGGAAGTGAAGTCCTACCACATCCTACATTTTGGAAAGGTACGTAGAAGACGTACGGGCACCCAACGGTACATGTATCTAATATACTCATTGTTTATGCATTGTGGATGCGAGTATATATGGGATTATGCATTGTGGATGCAAATACATGTTGAATTATGCATGATGATTGTATATGCATATGATGATTATTGGTGCACATCCCATGAGTCGTGGTCATCCCTTGATGATTTTAATGCTTGCCGCTATTTGGTTTGTTGCCGCTAAATGTGAAGCGAGGGGTGGGAGCGCCGCATGTCACATTTGAGCGTGGTTATCATATAGGGCGAGGAAAGAATATTTGCCGCTCAATGTGAAGCGAGGGGTGGGAGCGCCGCATGTCCATTGAAGCGAGGTTATTCTATGCCGCCTATATGTAAATAAGCGAGGGGCATTAAAATACATTGTGATGGACAGACTAGGGATTGGTGATTGGTATTTGGTATTGATGAGATGGTATTATGTCATGACATGTGTAGACCATTAAATAATCTATTGATTATACTCATGAGTTATGGTACAGGGACAACCAAACTGGAAGCGTTTAAATGCATGGGAAAAACAGGAAGTGTTTTATTGTGATTTATGCATTTACGCCTTATATTCATATTGTGTTGAATATGAATGATATTATTGCTCATGTTTGGGGGTTGTCCTTGTAGGTACTTTTGGCATGATAAAAAGGGGCTAAAGCGGGTTGAGGTGGTGAGCTTGTGAAGAATACTTTTGGGAATTGAAGGACGGGATTGCTTTTCTATAGTGTCTACTCTAGGAGTAGCGTAAAACTATAGTTGATAACATTCATTAGATTGGGAATGTAATTAATCCATTGATAATCCTTATTTTTTTTTTGGCATGTAATTCTTAAAGCTCATAGTCTCAACACGATCCTTTTACTCTGATAATTTATGTTAGCTCTAATTATGCCTTTAATCCACACTTAAGGAACTAGGGTCCTTACATTAGTGGTATCAGAGCAGTGGTTAGAGAACCCGGGAACGAGTGAAGGGTAGCCTTAGCATGATTGGCTAGGTGCTTACATTTGAAGCATGTTTATGCATGTGGTGCATATTGATGTATATCCTGTTATACTAACATGCTTATTATCATTCCTGTTATCTAACGGCATAACATATATATTTGTTTTGGAATTGTTGTTAACCTTTGTGTTACAGCATGGCTGCTATGAATGCGGGGAACCTTAATGAAGAGGTTGGTGATGTTGGGAGCGTGAACGCTAGTATTGGTCAGGCAAACCCTCTACCTCCACCAGCTGTAGGCATGGAACCAGTGGCTCAGTTATTACTACCTGGTGAGATCAGCTTGACTCAGTTTCTGTCTTACGCATTTATGCGACGAACCAAATAATACTACAACATGCCGACTATTTGATTTTCATTCATAGTATGTCTTCTTTCAAGGAAATCTCCACAATATATGAATGGCGCTTCAAAATAAGGGATGTGGTTGGAGATGCTTTGGAGTCGTTAGATGATGTTAGTATTCTTGATATTGCAAATCTCTCAATTGATGAACCAGCATTTAAGTATATTATATTGCAGATGATGCTAACGAAGAACCAATATATCGAGATAGCATAGTCAATTAAATGATTAGACAATATTTTTTATGTAACTTTCTTGATTTAAGTAGTAATTGGTGTTTAAAATTCTATTATTTGTCGTGGATTTGATGAAGTTAAACTTTGTTATTTTGATTTTATGTGTTTATTGTTGGCTATATATTTGAAACATTCTTATAAATATTATTGATGTGTATATATATATATATATATAAGTAAAAAAAATTATTGTATACAAACGTATCGTATCCTATAAATTTCAAAAATCATGTGCAACCGTATTCGTATCCGCATATCCACATATCAGGTATCCGTGTGTTGGAATCGAAGAGGGGGGGTGAATGAGATTCCTTGGCTACTTTAGCGTTTTAAAATGACTTTGCAAAACTAAAAGAGTTTGCGCTTGCGGAAGGCTTAAGTCAATCGATAAATAAAATAAAAAAAGAAGTAAACAAATAAATAAATATGTAAAGAAATAAAGTGGTAAATGACAAGGATATTTGTTATAGAAGTTCGGCGATGAATCGCCTACGTCTCCTCTTCCCGGTTAGATAACCTCCAACCGAGGTTCCACTAGAATAAATGATCTTGGCCTTGAGGGCTCCAAGTTAGCCACAACCCAACTCTTCCCGAGTTTACAAAGCTCTTCCCGAGCACAATACTCTTCACGAGTACACAAAGCTCTTCACGAGCTACCAACACTCTTCACGAGTCTTCTTGGCCTTAAGGGCTCCAAGGATAGCCACAACACATGCACCAACTTTACTTGTTGGCGACTTACAATTTCCAACTTGCTTTGGTGTTGGAGGACCTTTACAATAAACTCAACAAAACACCTTCACGGTGTACTCACACGAAGATAACAAGACTCTAACAAAAAGAATGAATTACAAGCTCCAATACAACAACAATGTATGGAGATTGCAATGCTATTTGAATTTTGAATGATCAAAGCTTTGTAGAAGTTTGTAGGCTTGTTTCTTGTCTTCAAAATGCTCCAAAGCATCAATATTTATAGTGTAGGAGGCCCCCTAGGCTCATACTAGCCGTTGCTACACATAAGGCTGAAATTACTCCTCGATCGCCTCGGACATCGCCTCGGGTGATCTCCATCGCCATGTTCTAACGTTCAAATCTGGCCCAGATCGCCTCAGGCGATGTCCCCATCGCCTCGGGCGATCGCCAGTTGAAAATTTACCGTAGGATCAATTCTGGATTGCCTGGGGCGACCATGCCATCGCCTGGGGTGATCTGGATCGCCTGGCGCGTAGCGTGCCATCGCCTGGGTCGATGGTGCGCGCAGCGTGCACGCATGGCTCGGATCGCCTGAGGTGATGGCTCGGATCGCCTGAGGTGATCTGCCAGATTTCAACACTCTCAATCTTTTCACTATTCGACCATCTTAAGCTCATTTCATGGAAACGTGGTAAACATAAAAGTTGTAGCCCTTCCTCTTATCTAGGTGTGGACAAAATTTCATTTCATTTCATTAAGGTATGAAGAAGTTATGCCCAAAATACTACAGCCGCTCAAACATTGCTACAATCTGCACTTGCTATGACTTCCATGACATTTTGCTCCATGATACAATCCGAATTGGACTGAGATGTTTGAATATGAAATCTAGAATATTGAGTTGACTTTCCAACATCTTTGGATTCATATTATTCGGAGCATCGAGCCAAGAGATATAATCAAAACATTGCACTGCGCTCGAAGTTGCTTCTATACGAACTTGCCCACCAACGGACCATTGGTTTGTGGGTCTTCATCCCATCATAAGATATTGTTCCAACATCATTCCACACATGTTGAACCCTTAGTTTGGTTGTTCATAGATGGCATTCCTTCTCGTCCAAGCTCAATAGATTCCTTGATAAAAATCACCGCTTCTCCTATGAACTCGCATATGTTATTGTATAACTTGGGTTCTCTTCCATTGGTCTTCCCAACCAATTTATCAATCTAACCATGTACACTAAGTAGACATATTAGTATAACAAACACAAGTTTTGTTGATCATCAAAACTCAAAAATAATCCGGAGATAAATTAAAGCATTAAACACAACCATGCGTTTAAGGCTCAACACCGTGTCGGTGCATCATAGCTTACAATCGAACATCCATTTGACCAGAATTATTTAACAAGAACATGTCACCAAAAAAAATAAAAAAATAAAATAAAAAAAGACATAACTTTCAGAGAACAGCGATAATAATCTATATTTATTGATCAATTAATTAAATCTCTTATATATAAATATTCAACAAGTGCATAGCCAAATTCTCCATCATCAAGGCTTCAGGTTCTCCACTGCAATATTCATCCTCCCTGCATCAAATAAATCATAGTTAACAACTTACTTTTATATATATATATATATATATATGACGTCAATTCTCCTTCTGTTTTATCCTTTTTGATGTCGTTCTTAAGGTCGATGCTCTTGGAGACGGTATCAAACGACAATAAAATAATAACGATACGTATCGCTTGATGTCAACTAAGAAAACATGTTTTACCAATACACTACATCGTTCTATTTACTTAGACAAATTTCGTGTATTTTTAATGTGTACAGATGAAGTACTCGTACTTTTAATGCAATATAATATATTAACCTAGCATAATAATTTTCAATATGGCTTGACTCAGTCACATACAAGAAGTCCTATTTCACCAATACCTTGTTCTATTCATTTAGACGAATCTCGAGTGATTTTTCTTTTTTAGCACTCTTACAACTACAAGGAAAGAGGAGGGAGACAATAAACTCGAACTCAAGTCTCCGTACTAGCAATAACGAGTGATGTCAGATGGGCCAGATATCATCGACAAATCTCGCGTGTTTTTAATATGTAGATATGGAGTAAAGAATACATGTTTTAATGCATATATCATTTTAACCTCACGAAATAAATATATTATTCGATCCGGCTCGAATGGGTTACATATTAAAGAAGCAAATATTATAAACTAAAAGAAAAAAAATTACCATAGAGATCAGATGTAGAATTGATGGGACTAGAAGTGGGATTTGGTATCCCTTTGAGGGGGCAAGCTTAGATTGGAAGGATTGGTATGTTTTGGCAATTGCAGATCTCAATCATGTATCCATCAGGATCATGGAAGAATATTTGATCCACAATAATCCCACCTTCTCTAACTATTGCTTTCACATACTCAATCTCCATATCTTCTAATTGATTGATAATTAGATCCATATCCGAGCATTGAAATGAGATGTGATTGTCTTTGGGATTGATCTTTCCTTTTCTCGATGTCACGTTCCCCGCCTCGAGTAAATGAATTCCGATCCCATGATTGAACAACCTGCTAAATGGGAAATTTGAATTTCAGATTAATTTTTATACTGTACAAAAGAGATTCATTTAACGAGAATCTTATGTTATTAAATTATAAATATTTGAAGCTAGAAATACAAAGGATATAAAATCCAAATATTTTTTCCCAAATATATAGGTATGATATATACTATTAAGACACCAATATTTTTCGTTTTCGAGTTTTTATATATTAAACTTTACATTCTGAAAACTTTTTAACATTGTCTTCTTCATCCAAAAACAGAAGGTATGCCTCTATCCATAATCTGCTCTAAGAATTCCACATTACTGAAAAATAATCTAAAAACAATTCGAAACATACATTTATTTAGTGTATAATTAAGAAATATGAAATAATATGAAGTAAGAAAGAATTACGTACCAGGCTCCTTCGAAATCGAAGGAAGAGGGACGCTTGATGAGCACGAATCCAAGAACTTGTGTATAAAATTCAACAGACTTTTTTACCGATTTGCAGACATACGATACATGATTCAACGATAATAATGGCAATTCTGTAATACCATCATTATTATTATTACTACCATTATTTAAATTTTTTTCTACTTCATCAACAAATGTCTCTTTCCCCATATATATACCCTCTAGATCGGTGTGTGAGCTTTCTGTGTATAAAAATGTGTGTTCTTTTGTATCTACAATAAGTGGGAAGGTGACCAATACATTATGATATGGGGGTGTATATATAGCAGCAAGCTAGAAAATAAGAGAAATTTAATTAATTAATAATTAATTAGGTGAAGGTATTTTGTTGATTTATATATTATGTTATTGGTCGATATTGTGTGGCATTAATTCAAATCCAACTCAATCCAACGTGAAAACCATTAACATTCCAACATTTTACTAATTACCTTATCCATAATATTACACAATTCCAGCGCCCTTTTGTACTTCATTTCCGGCTACACTCATTCTCTTGTCGGGGTTTTCCAATGCTGGAGTCAAGGTATCAACGATCCTAATTCATTTGGGACCGTGAGATCCATATAATAGTATGTGGACCACACACGCCCAAATGTATTGAGGCTATTGGATCTGCCCTTAGACATCTCCGAATTTGTCATCTTGTTAACTTGCTATCAAATCGATTTTTTTCTCACTATATTTCGGTTCCCATTTCCGGGAAACGCCAACATAATTCATCAAACTTTTAAATAAAATAAAATCCACGAACCAAATATAATTCGAAACAAGATAGCAAGAAAGTTGGCTTAGCAGGAGATGTGTCAAAATATTAAAGAAAAGAATAAGCACACATAGCTATGCACCCAAATTCTAGTGCTTTGGATGATATTAAAGGAAAGAATGAGCAAACATAGCTATGCACCCAAATTCTAGTGCATGACCCTTGGATGATAAGTGATGGAGCTAATCAAGCCTTACCATATAAGTGTTAACCTTAATTATAGTGTTGTAGATTATGCTATAATTATGTACCTACTGTAAATTCTTCTTCTAGATCCTTGTATTTAAATAAGTGTAATGGTGTAACATTGTAATTAGATTTTTCTATCATTAGTTTGGAATATACAGAAAATTCACAAGCCTTTCTTCTTTCTTATGTTCATCATAGTAATGACACTCAAGAACATTTCTATTCACATACATCGTTTTTACATGGTATCAGAGCAAGTCAAGTAACTAAAACTTGATTTGCTCTTCGATCCTGATTACCTTTTTATTCTTCTTAACATCCTTTCTTAATCATTGCTACGGACGGATCATCATCCTCTGTATCACCAGGTGTTCGCACTTATGGCACACCTACGGATGATCCTAGTCAGTCATTTTACCTTCATACTAGTGATACCACTAACAAAATTATCATTTCACCTCCTCTCACTGGTCCAAATTTCATCACTTGGCATAGGGTTTTCACCCTTGCTGTTTCAATCAAAAATAAATTAGGATTTTTGGATGGAAGTTTTCCCACTCCAGACATTGCAGATCCTTTATATGTCACATGGGTTCGATGCAATAATCTTCTCCTCTCATGGATTTTGAACTCCGTCTCCAAAGAAATTGCATCCAATGTCCTATATATCAATTCAGCAAAGGAAGTTTGGGATAGACTTCGGACTCGCTTTTCCCAACCCGACAATATTTGAATTTATCAATTGCAGCAACAACTCAATGGGTTGGCCCAAGGTTATATGTCCATCAATGAGTATTTTACTAGTTTGAGTGCCCTATGGGAGGAGCTACATAACTATCGACTGTTGCCATGCTGCACATGCGGGAAATGCACTTGTCAAGCTCTTCGCACTCCAGTCACAATTACTCAAGATCAACTTCAAAGGATTATGGCACTTCTCCACACTGGTTTTGTACAGCCAAATCAAAATTCAACTCGACACATGCACAACCCAGAGTCCTCTTCCACCACATCACATCATTCCAACATGACAGGTATTTCCTCGTCATTTTCAGCACTTTCACTGCAATCACCACCTCGCCCTCATTCTTGGATTATCGACACAGGGGCAACAGATCATATGATATGTTCCCTAGACCTATTTTCTTCATACAAATGCGTCCATAACACTTATGTTCACTTACCCAATGGTTCTAGAATTCAAGCCACACATAGGGGTACTATGAAACTGTCAAATAATCTTATTCTCACATACTAGCTAGATCACACAATGGACTCTATCATTTGCATCTGAATCCTAAGGCTCCAGCCATGGATCCTCTTCCCTTGCTGTCACATTCTACTGCTCAAGTCAGTCGAGTTGCAAGACAGAATTCTAATTTATGGCACCTGAGATTAGGACATTTATCTGATCAAAGATTAAAGTCAATTCAGGTCTATAGTTCAGACATTCCTTGTAATAAAATTCATGATCATTGTGATATATGTCAAAAATCTAAACAAAAGAAAAATTCATTTTCTCACAGCATCAGTGTCTCATCTTCTCTATTTGATCTAATTCATTGCGACATTTGGGGTCCTTATTCACAATCCACTATGAATGGACATCGATATTTCCTCACAATAATTGACTATCGTAGTAGAATGTCTTGGGTGTACCTAATGAAGTTTAAGTCAGAAACTCGAACCATACTACAAAACTTTATTATCATGATCCAAACTCAATTCAACTCTCGTGTCAAACAAATTAGAACGGACAATGGGCTTGAATTTCATATGCCCGAATTTTATCAATCTCGAGGCATCATTCACCAAAAATCTTGTGTTTACACACCACAACAAAATGGTGTTGTGGAGAGAAAACACCAACATATACTCAATGTTGCTGGGGCTCTCTTATTTCAAGCTTTCTTTCCTTTAAAATTCTGGGGAGATGCCATTTTAACTGCAACATTTTTGATAAATAAAACCCCAACTCCTCTTCTAGCCAATAAAACTCCTCATGAGAAATTGCATGGTTCTATTCCCACATACTCTCACCTACGTGTTTTTGGCTCTCTTTGTTATATATCCACTCTTAAACATCAAAGGAAGAAGCTGGACCCTCGAGCACATAAGTACATTTTTCTTGGATATCCAACAGTCATCAAAGGATACAAAGTCTTCGAATTAGACACTCAAGTTACTCACATTTCCAGAGACATTGTCTTTTTTGAACATGTGTTCCCTTTTGAACAAGCCTCAAAATCTCCTGATGTTTCCTTTACACCACCAGTCTCCAGTCCTCCAGCACTATCTAACTCTAGTAATCCATCACATCTATTTGATCCTCAACCACAACCTTCCCTTATACCTTCTTCACCATCTCCTTCCGTTGAAGATCCTTCTACCTCGCCATCCATTCCTTGTAATCATGAGTCCAATCGTGATCATAGCAGTCCTCCTCTCTCACATTTTTTATGACGTACAACACGTCTTAGGAATCCCCCTTCCTATCTTCAAGATTACCACTGCGGCTTAACCACTACCACCCAACACAAGCATATAACCACTTCACATCCCTTGCATCATTACCTATCATACACAAACACTTCTCCTGCTCATACAGCCTAAGCCCTTGCTTTATCCATTCACAAGGAACCATCGAATTATGATGAAGTTGTACAGCATCAACATTGGAAAGATGCCATAAACTCCGAACTTGATTCTTTGGAGGCAAATGGTACTTGGTCAATCGTGCCTTTACCACATGGTAAAAAGGCAATTGGATGTAGGTATGTCTTTAAGGTAAAGTTAAAATCTGATGGCACTATAGATAAGCACAAAGAACGTCTTGTTGCTAAAGGATACACGCAGATAGAAGGTCTGGACTACAATGAAACATTTAGTCTCGTGGCCAAAATCTCTACTGCCAGACTGTGATATCCCCGAAATGATTATGTGATTTTAATCATTTAATTTAAATTATGATGATTTGGGTGTTAATTCATGGGATTGAATTAATATTATTGGGGAGATTCATTTCAGGGTGCATGTGGTATATGTTGGGTTTTTGGGGTAGTGGCATGTTTATTTAGGGTGTGTGTTATTTGTTTTGGTAAAGCATGTTTAAATGGGAATCGAAGTATTTTATTGAGAAAATACTATAAATATCATGTGAGGATATTTTAATACATCGTGCTAAATACCGGGACCAAAACATAACACATCAAACCACCCAACACCCAACCACCCCCCAACCCATGACAATCAACCTGTACACATGCTGACTTTACACCCCACTTGGCTCAATCATTTCACCACTCTCAGCCATCCCAAATCTCGGCCCTTCTCTCCCATTTCTTCACCAGCACTTGCTAAGCAAAATTCTGAGGAGCTTTCCCTTTTTCATCGTCTGGAAGCCTTTGAAAAATCGGAGCAAAATAGGGTGAGAAACCATGCTCTGTTTTTGTTTTTAAGCTTGTTAAGTTCTTGCTTTTAAGTGTGGTAAAAATGGCATGTTAGCTTAGGTTTCTTGAAACCTTCGATTTAAATGCTTACATGGTGTTATTATGTAACTCTCAGTATTTTTCCTTATGTATATTACATGTTTTATGTTGAGGAAATAAGCATGTAAAGTAGGGTGTTCGGAAATCTGGGTAGGAGTATGCCCTGTTTTTCTGGAAAATGTGGACTGGGAGTGATTTTGAGGAGGTGATATTATGCATGTTAGATGGGTTTTAGGGTGAACCTTCGATTTGAGTACATGCATGGTAGTTTGTAAAGCCCAGGACGTCTTATGTTTGAGCATGTTTTATGTTATATGTTATAGTTTTAATAGCATGAAATGAGGTGCTCAAGAAATCTGAAAATGAATATGTTGCCCTGTTTCCAGAAAAGTTGATCGAGTACTTGTGTAAATGGTCGACGTTTATGCATGAGGGCTTGTGTTTGGGGTGTAAATTTGATATGGATACACTCAGGGTAGTATGTTATAACTGCTAGCATGTTGGTCTTGGCATGTTGTATGTCTTACATGTTAAATTGAAGGGTATAAAAATCGGTGTTAGAGAATTCTGGAAAATCTGGGTTGATTATGATCTACCGATCGATCGGTGAAGAACACCGATCGATCGGCAAAAGCCGTAGCTTTTTTGTTTAATTCAAACAGTTCACCGATCGATCGGTGATGAGGTCCGATCGATCGGTAGTGCCTTTTTTTTAAAAAAATGTAGATTTTGTTTTAAATTTGATATTGGATTGTAATGAGACATCTAATATTGTGTTGTACACTGGTGTAGAGCCTTCACAGACAGCTACACAGCGCAGGGGATAGAGTCCCACAACACACTACATTTTGAAAAGGTACGTAAGCGACGTACGGGCATCCCAACGGTAACATGTACTTTATGTTTGTCTTTTTGACACATGATGAATGCAATGTGATGCATTAAGAGTTTGATACATGTTATTATGCATTGTTGTTGCATATTGTGAGGTGGAATAAAGAGGTGTATTCCACGAGTCAAGAGAGATCACAGTGTATGTTTAATGCTTATGCTTGTTCTGTAGTAATGATGCGGGGAGGATTGTACCGCTCATTATGAGTTTCTGTAGTAATGAAGCGGGGAAGATTGTACCGCTCATTATGAGTTTATGTAGTAATGAAGCGGGGAGGATTGTACCGCTCATTATGAGTTGTGAAGCATGAAGCATTAACATAACTGTTGATATATGACTCAAAAGATATGTAAAGAAAGAGGTGATATGTCATGACATTATTAAAGGATCCATAATTTCATATAATGTGTTTTATTATGAGTTATGGTACAGGGACAACCAATAGGCGTTGTAAATGCTTGGAAATACAGGAAGTGCTTGTTATTTATGAATTGTGCATTTACGCTTTACATTCATATTATGTTGAATATGAATTATGATATGCTCATGTGTTGGGGGTTGTCTTTGTAGGTGCTTTTGTTGACGAGAACCAGGGTCGGGGTTGATATGCTGAGCTGTAAGGAGTGCTACAGGATTAGCATGTTAGAGAAAAAATTTGTATAGCTTCTACTAAGTAGAGTAAGACTATAATGTAGTACCTTCTAGGAATTCGTGTTATTCCTTTTGAAACATTTTGGTACTGTAATCTCTAAAGCTCAGGTTAATCAACACGGCACGTTACTCTGATATATTCATTTGAATGTTTAGTTCTCTAAATTGCACCTTAGTACCTGATAAGATAACGGGGTCTTACACAGACTCTTATTGCCCATGGCATCAATTCATGGGTTGCATCTCCGGCAGTTGGACATTCACAATGCTTTCCTCCATGGGGATTTAAATGAGGAAACTTACATGACATTTCCTCCTGGATTCCAGCCAAAAGGGGGAGTGTCAAACTAAATCTTCATCACTAAATTCAACACTTCTATGCAGGTTGCATAAGTCTCTTTATGGTTTAAAACAAGCCTCACGACAATGGAATTCTAAGTTCACTACATCTCTCATATCCCTTGGTTTTCAATAGTCCAAATCAGACTATTCCTTATTTACCAGGAAAGATGAAGCGGGATTTATAATCCTACTAGTGTAGGTTGATGATATTTTAATTACTTGTGACAACATGGACCTCATTGATTCAGTGAAGAACATTTTACATGGTCAATTCAAGGTTAGAGATTTGGGGTGTTTAAAGTACTTCCTCGGACTGAAAATTGCCAGATTAGCCAAGGGAATTCATATATGTCAGAGAAAATATACTCTAGAAATTTTTGAAGACGCTGGTTTGCTTGGTTGCAAGGCTGCCACGACTCCTATAGAACAAAATCACAAATTATCGAGTCAGTCAAATGATTACTTAATGGATGCTTCTTGTTATAGACGATTAGTTGGAAGTAGGGATGCTTATTGGCTTGACCCGGTTCGGTCCGGACCGGAACTGGCTGGTTCCGGGTCCGTTAAGGATGGAACCGGTCCGATCCATTAAGGAACCGGATCGGGTCCGGTTCCGGTTCCACCGGTTGCGGGTTGGACCGGTTCCAACCCGGAACCGGATTTTTCTTTCTTTTTTTTTTTTTTTATATTTAAAAACAGAGTTCAATCCGGAATCGGATCCGTTTGGTCCGAAACCGGTAAGATACCGGATCCGGAACGGTAGAACCGATCCGGTCTGGTATCAAACCGATTCTGGACCAGTTCGAGACCGGTTAGTCCGGTTCCGATTTCGGACCGGACTAACCGGTCCGGTTTTGGGCCGGGTCCGGATTGACCCGGCCCGTTAAGCACCCCTAGTTGGAAGATTAATTTATCTTTCTATCACAAGACCCCACATCACATACATTGTCAACATGTTGAGTCAATTCATGAGCAAACCAGGAAGTGTACATCTTTCGGCGGATTATAGGGTTTTAAGATATTTAAGGGGTGCCATTGGTCGGGGACTACTATACTCAAGTGATTCAACGCTGGAGCTTAAAGGCTTTAGTGACTTAGATTGGGCAGCTTGCCCGGATACAAGAAGATCTATCACAAGGCCTTAGCCCACACGACTTTTGAGATTGTATGGTTACAGAAATTGATGACAGACTTTGGATTACAAATCAAACAACCAGTTCAATTATTCTGTGACAATCAGTCAGCTATACATTTGATAAGAAATCCAATATTCCATGAACACACAAAACATATAGATTGTCATTTTGTTAGAGAAAGAGTCTTGGCTGGAATGATCAAAACAACCTACGTTCCTGCGAAGCATCAGTTGGCAGACATCTTCACCAAAGCTTTGGGAAGTACAACATTCACATCATTGTTATCCAAGATGAGTATATTAAATATATACACTCATCTTGAGGGGGAGTGTCAAAATATTAAAGGAAAGAATGAGCAAACATAGCTAAGAACCCAAATTCCAGTGCATGATCCTTGGATGATATTAAAGGAAAGAATGAGCAAACATAGCTATGCACCCAAATTCTAGTGCATGATCCTTGGATGTTAGTGATGGAGCTAATCAAGGCTTACCATATAAGTGTTAACCTTAATTATAGTGTTGTAGATTAGGCTATAATTATGTACCTACTGTAAATTCTTCTTCTAGATCCTTGTATTTAAATAAGTGTAATGGTGTAACATTGTAATTAGATTTTTCTATCATTAGATTGGAATACACAGAAAATTCCAAGCCCTTCTTCTTTCTTATGTTCATCATAGTAATGACATTCAAGAACATTTCTATTCATATACATTTTTACAAGATGGAGTATGAAATAATACAAACAAGTTTTCATACCACATACAAGTTCACATCACGTACCAGCCTTTTCCACTTGTAGTGATTTAGTAATAATACATTTAAGGCAACATACACTTATTTTACTTAACAAATACGAAATAGAACGAGAATTAAGCATTTAATCTTAATTGATTGGGGTTTATATGAATCGTAGAAAGAATCAAGTATGATCGTGTACAGCATCAGTATTCTCCAAAAACTTCTTTCGATTAAAATATCCTCATTAACAAATACGAAATAAAGAAAATATGTACCTAGTTCACAATGGGATTTTTGTATGTTTGTCGGGTATTGTTGACTAATTAGTTAAGTGAATTTTATGGAGAAATTAATTAATTAATTATTTTAAGCTTACCTTAATCGTGTTATGAACATGTTTTTATTTTAATGCAAACTATTATAGTTGACCATATATCTAATTTTAGTTAATCACTGTAAATAATTGTCCAAAGTTATATAATATCATACATTATAATTTATTCCACTCGCAATAAAATACACACGCAAGTGGCAAGGATTACAGCTTATAGATCAACAATGTATCCAAAATTGTAAAAAAATTCCTAAACTTATATTGTGAATTATAATGTAGAATATTTTTTTTTTTTTTTATCTATCTCTAGTTATGAATTTTAGAAGATTTTGGTCCTCGACATTAATTTATCGTTAAAAATTTAACGAAAAAGAACATGTGCGCCCCCCCCCCCCCCCAAAGTGCCTAAAAATGGGTATTTTGAAAACATGAATTAATTACTTAATGTTTATTTATTATTTAGAGTGAAAACTACTCTAGTCTCTCTTCTTTAGGTTTTAAAGATGAGTTACCGTCACGGACCAAAAACGTCTAAAATTCAAAAATCGAAAAACGTCTAAACAAGAGGGAATAGAATCGTTTTAGCACCAAACAATGGGATGGAAAAAAAAAAAAAGTAATTAACGATAATAACTTTCTATGTTTGTTATGTATCTATCAAAACGTTGTCGTATATCAAATTAATTTTCAAATTTAAGAAAAAATATAATAAAGTCAATTTTAATATATCTTTCAATAATTCCTTCATGTGACGGAATTGTGAATCATTTTTAAAATATCTTCATGTGAACAGAAACTGTGACAAGTGCTTAGGTGGAACAAACGAGGAAAGTAAGCATTGTGGCTACTGCGTATGCTGTCGTTTATTTAAAGTAAGCAGGGTGTTGTTGATATAAAGTCAATAGATGCGATGCACATGAATGTTCCCATCGGTCTAACTAGGATTTTTTAATCAGATAGAAACAAATTTAAATAAAAAATTACATTTTTATTATTTTCAATTTTTTTAGACATTTTAATAAAATTATATCATTTTTAAGAAAACAAATTCATCCTATTGTGAGCCATTGTTATTTGGTTTGCTTATATCCCAAAAATACACACGATACAAATTTCCTACAATCTTGAAACAATAATTTGTAACAAATGACGTCGACAAGTGCAACAACGACTTCCGTTCATCACAGGGAAAGGCCCACGAATTTCAATGTTAATAACATCAAAAGATGGCAACAAAAAATGTTCTTCTACTTGACAACCTTGTGTTTGGCAAGGTTTTTAAATGAAGGTACTCCCACCATTGAAGATGGTGAAATCAACACCCAAAAGAGGGTTGTGGTTGATGTTTGGAATCAAACCGATTTCCTCTGTAAGAACTATATTCTAAACGGTCTAGACAATAAATTATAAAATGTTTATTGCCTAGTGAAAACCACAAAGGAATTGTGGAATCTTTGGAAAGGAAATACTAATCCGAGGATGCCGGTATGAAGAAATGCACTGTAGGATAATTCCTGGATTTCGAAAAGTCGATGCTAAGCCAGTGATGTCGCAAGTGTAAGACCTGCAAGTGATCATGCACGATATTCACAGAGGAAATGACTCTAACCGACTCATTCCAAGTGCCCGCAATGATTAAAAATTTGCCTCTGTTTAAGAATTATCTCAAACATAAACGGAAGGATATAAGTTTTGGAGAACTTGTGGTTTGTCTATGAATCGGCAGGACAATAGAAATTTCGAAAGGAATGCTGTAAAGCATCATATGGAAGTAAGTGCTAACTTGGTTGAACAAAATACCGGAACAAAAAGAAAGTTTGACGGTAAAGCCTCCAAGGGTGGGAAGGCTAAAATGTTCAAAGAAAGTGTTATAAATGCGGAAAGCCCAATCATATGACCAATGATTGCCTCAACAAGATAGACCATTCGAGAGAAGATAAAAGATCAAGTCAATATAACTGAAGATGACGAATTATGACCGCTTTATTTTTAAACAGAAAATATTTCAAAGTGTAGTGTGAAGCGATTCTACCGCAAGTGCACGGTTGTCAAGTTTTAGTATAGTGAAATGTAAGTAAAGGTTGTCGAATGCACATGGACTAATGTATAAGTACCAAATAAGACTAGCAAAATTATATTTAGCCTACGATTAAAGAAGGTGATTAACTAATGCAAACTTAAACTAAGGAACGAAAATTAAACAAGAAACAATAAAATGAATGGTTCCGGATATGCAAAGGTAAGTCGCTCGAGAAATTTATCAAGCTCTTCGTTCAACTATGTTATCTTTAATGATTCATCTGAATAAGCAAATTATCAACCAATTGATTCTAAAGGTGAAAGGTTTTCGCTGTTATTCAATACACTCTCGCGAGCTGTAAAGAAACTAATATCAAACTAGAATAAGTCACTCTCTTGCACCTATTTACTAATCAATATTGTATAAATCGTCAAAACCTCGCTACTCTAAATCTCTCGATTCAAAGTTCTCACGTATGTGATTTCATCTCTCAATCTCAATCTTAAACATACTTCATGAATTAATAGAGCGTGCTATAACGTTATCTCTCGATCTCGGTTATAACTCTCAAAATCAATCAAAGTTAGCTATGCTTTGATCTTAACAAGCAATTAATTCATGAACAATAGGAATCAATACACTCTAACACAATTGAATCAATAAATCCAACACAATGATACCAAATCTCAATAAAATAAACTAGATTTAATTCAAATCAATTACACAAGGCGTTTAATTGTCTCTCGACCTCAAAAACATCAAATGGAAATGAAAATCAAAGAAATCAAAGTTTAGAAATACGATAAACG
Source organism: Haberlea rhodopensis (assembly GCA_907163345.1). NCBI lineage: Eukaryota > Viridiplantae > Streptophyta > Magnoliopsida > Lamiales > Gesneriaceae > Haberlea > Haberlea rhodopensis. Next base: position 2,592,073 of record CAJQUN010000045.1, on the reverse strand, counting down.
GCGGATGAATCCGTGCGTTGCACCGTGATTTCTTCTCTTGCTCTTACTTGCACTCCGGAATCTGTTGGCTCAAGCTCGGACGAAGAACGGAGAAGATGGCTATCCTTGGCGGCGGCTAGGCGGTGGCTAGGGTTCCTCATTTTCTTCGAAATATGGTCTGATATGAGATGTCGGAGGGAATGAATCAAATCCCCCTTAAAACCCCCGAAGATCACGATAAACATGGAAAATAAAATCTTTCAGAAATCGCGTGTCGATCGATCGAGAATTATGTCCGATCGATCGGTGCACTGTTCACGCCAGCCTTTGAAACTCACTGTCTCGCTCGATCGATCGAGATTTTCCTTCCGATCGATCGAAAATAGTTGCTGAAGTTTTCTGCCTGGATCGATCGATCGAGACAAAATCTCGATCGATCGAGACAAAACCTCGATCGATCGGTGCTTTGAATAATTTGATGCTCAACACACTGCCTGGCTCGATCGATCGAGAATAAATCTCGATCGATCGAAGCCTTGAAAATTCCATTTTCTTCATTTGATCTCTTTTTCGCCTCGATTTTGCCCGTTTTCTTCATTTTAGCTCATTTCTTCCACTTCCGACCTAATTTCCTGAAACAAACAAATAAACACCAAAAAGCATAATATCATCCAGGAAAAAGTATGAAAAATGGTAAGAAATTACAGCTAAAAACACTTAAAATCTAAGCCTATCAACTCCCCCAAACTTAGACTTGATCGTCCTCGAGCAAGCAATAAGCTCAAAAAGAATAGTTAAACTTAATACTATGCATGAATCATCTTTACAACATACGTAAAAACTCAGAAATCCTACTTACACATCGATAAGTGTCATTCAAAATTCAACAAGAAGCATTTCTCCTAAGTTAAACAATACATCGCAACATTGGAACGTGCGTGTGTGCTATTGTCAAACATGAATAATGTACATATCTTTAAGATCAAAATGTGCCATAAAAGCTCAAAGCCAAGAATACTTCGAATTACTCTACAAATATACTATCCAGCACTTCTCCACTAATGTAATTATTCCCTAGACTTGGATCAAAAGGTCTTTAAAAGCTTATAACGTTAGGCCTTTTGGTGTCGGCTTCAAAGAAAAGGTAGGATGAATTCAAAGAAGAGAGTATAAAATCAGTTCAACAATTTATTTCCGCACACTATTGAGCTTCTCTTCAACTTTTTCTAGCCTTGGCCACTTTGGGTCTTATTTGAATTTTTCTTTTCAAGGCTTTTCTCTACATCTTTTCTTTTTGCTCATTCTTTTGTTCATTTTATTTTTCACAATGAACTCATTTACATAAAACAATTCAGTGCAATGAATGAGATTCATTATACTCCCTTAGGGATGGATAAAAATGTTCTTTTAGGCTCAAACCAAGGTGGGTATAATGAGTTTGCCAAGAATGTCGAATGGGGGTCTAATCATATGCAATGCATATACCACTCTTTTTCAATAAGGCTAAAAATGGGACACTAAGGAATGATGTATGAAAGGTAGGCTTGAAAGGCACAAACGGTCCAAAGATCGCCTAAATCATCTCAAAGTCAAGTTCCTAATTATAAATTTCGCCTCAAAGTGCTTTCAAATAAATTGTAGAGTTATCTAAGATGCTCAAGACTAATCATCGCTAACACAAGTTGTCACTTTAATCAATACATACTTCACTCAATCATGACTCAAAACGTGCTCGAATTATTCCTCAATTTTGACATATGCTTAACAAAGGATATAAGCAAACAAGTTAAACATTTTCATGACTCCTATCTAGCTGAGGATTAATTTCATCATGTATTACCGTTGCAAATCTAATTCCTCATTTCTCAAGAATAACTCAATCAATAAAATTTTTTTTGTTGATAATGCTCAAGGATGAATCAGTCACAAAATCGTGCAGTCATGCAAGTAGAAACAAGACAAGTAGCAGAATGTGCAAAAATAAGATATATACAAATACTCAAAACCCCCCAAACTTAATATGTGCATTGCCCTCAAAGTATAAGACAAATAAGCGCAAAGACAAAACACATACCATGACGAAGATCGTCACTGATCATCGTCCTCCTCATGCTCCGGAGAGGGAACTGTCATCTCCTCTCTCTCAGTCATCAAGATAAACTATAGAGGTAAACGTTTGGACTTCATTGCTCATGTGGTAATGCTTTAAGCGCTGCCCATTCACTGTAAATGTTCCCCTGCTAGGATCGGTAACTTCAATGGCACCAGAGGGATAAGATTTTTGAAATGGTGAATGGCCCGGACCAACGAGAGCGTAGTTTGCCTGGAAAGAGTCGCAGTCTGGAGTTGAACAAGAGTACAACATCTCCTACCTTGAATTCCCTTTTTTGTATATGAGAATCATGCCACTTCTTAGTTTTCTCTTTGTAAATCTTGGCATTCTCATATGCCTGATTCCTTCTTCCATCTCATTCAACTGTAGAAGACGCTTCTCACCTGCAGCATGATAGTCAAAGTTCAACCATTTAATAGCCCATAGTGCATCATCTAAGCGTAAGGACCAATCCTTTCGGCTTAGAGTCACTGTCTTTTCTAAAATCCTCTTCAACTCTCGATTTGAAACCTCTACTTGCCCACTGGTTTGTGGATGATAAGGCGAAGACACTTTGTGGGTGACACCATATTTACTCAAAAGTTTTTCAAATTGTTTGTTACGAAAATGGGTGCCACCATCACTAATAATTGCTCGAGGGGTGCCAAAACGAGTAAAAAATTTCTTTTCAAAAATTGTACAACCACTCGAGCATCATTAGTGCGCAAAGCTTCTGCCTCTACCCACTTTGACACATAATCAACTGCGACAAGTATGTATTTATTTAGACAAGAGCTTGGGAAAGGTCCCATGAAATCAATTCCCCACACATCAAAGATTTCACATTCAAGCATATTGATCAATGGTAATTCATTCCTCCTAGAAATATTACCGACCCTCTGACATCTATCACATGAAGAGACATACCTGAATGTATCCTTATACAGCGTTGGCCAATAAAATCCAGAAGCAAGTACCTTAGCAGCTGTTTTGGTAGCTCCAAAATGCCCACCTGTATCTCCATCATGGCATTGCTTCAAGACATCTTGCATCTCCTCCTCAGGAATACATCGCCTTATGATGTTGTCTGCACAAACTTTGAACAAATATGGCCCCTCCCACATAAGATGTTTAACTTCAGAAATGAATTTTTTCTTTTGATAAAAATTCAGATTTTGTGGGAGGATACCACTAACAATATAGTTTGCATACTGTGCATACCAAGATAACAATTCAGCACTAAACAATTGCTCATCAGGGAAATTATCATTAATCTCAACTACCTCATTGTCACTTGTATCATTCATGTTCTCAATTCGCATCTCTTATCTCCAAGTCAAATTCTTGCAGTAATAGGATCCACCTAATCAAGCGTGGTTTGGCATCTTTCTTTGCAAGTAAGTATTTAAGTGCAGCGTGGTCGGTGTACACAATAACTTTAGCAAGACATAGGTAGGAGTGAAACTTATCAAAAGACACTATAGCTAGAAGCTCTTTTTCAGTGGTGGCATAGTTAATTTGTGCTTCATTCAAAGTGCGACTCGCATAGTAAATTGTATGAAATACCTTGTTCCTCCTTTGACCTAAGACTGCTCCTACCGCAGTGTCACTGGCGTCACACATTAGTTCAAAAGGTAACTCCCAATCAGGTGCGACCAATACCGGTGCAGTTACCAATTTCTCCTTGAGAGTCTCGAACGCCTGCATACAATCAGAATCAAATTCATAAGATGCATCTTTAGTTAACAAATGAGATAAAGGTTTAGAAATTTTTGAGAAATCCTTAATGAAACGTCGATAAAATCCCGCATGTCCTAAGAAGCTTCGGATTCCGTTCACTTTTGTCGACGGTGGTAATTGTTGTATCAATTGAATTTTAGCCCGATCCACTTCAATACCCTTCTCAGATATCTTGTGTCCCAAGACTATTCCTTCTTGGACCATAAAGTGACACTTCTCCCAATTCAGTACAAGATTTGTCTCTTCACACCTTGCCAACACCAAAGTCAAGTTAGCTAAACATATATCAAAAGAAGAACCAAACACAGAAAAATCGTCCATGAATACTTCTAGGAACTTCTCTATCATGTCATGGAATATGGCCATCATACATCTTTGAAAGGTAGCAGGTGCATTACATAATCCAAATGGCATTCGCCGGAAAGCAAATGTGCCATAAGGACAAGTGAAGGGGGTCTTCTCTTGATCCTCAGGTGTAATAGCAATTTGGTTATATCCCGAGTATCCATCTAGAAAGCAATAAAAATCATACACTGCTAACCTTTCTACCATCTGATCAATGAAGGGAAGGGGAAATGGTCTTTACGAGTGGAATCATTTAACCTCCTATAATCAATGCACACTCTCCACCCTGTGACTGTTCTTGTAGGTATTAACTCATTATTCTCATTAGGGACAACGGTAATACCCCCATTCTTTGGTACACATTGAATAGGACTTACCCATGAGCTATCAGAAATAGGATAGATAATACCTGCGTCCAAAAGCTTAATCACCTCAGCTTTGACTACCTCTTGCATTTTTGGATTAAGACGACGTTGAGGTTGAACCACGGCCTTGAATGTGTCCTCCATAAGAATTTTATGCATGCATATCGATGGGCTAATACCTTTGATATCTGATATCTTCCATCCAAATGCTTTCTTGTGCTCCTGAAGGACTTTCAGAAGCTTTTCCTCATTATCACCTGTCAAAGACGAAGAAATAATGATTGGTAAAGATCTTTCAGCATCTAAGAAAATATACTTGAGATGTGATGGAAGAGGTTTGAGCTCAAGATTAGGTGACTCTTCAATTGATTGCTTTTGAGGTTTAATAACTCTTTGTCCCAACTCTCCAAGATTCTCAGTGGCTCGTTTCATGTATGGACTGGTGTTGTTCATAAAAGCTATACTCTGGATGTCTTCCTTGCAATGTTGCTCATCAGCTTCCACTAGGCATGCTTCCATGTTATCCTTGAATGTATCTTGCAACAAATCATCTGTCAGAATATCAATAATATCTATACTGAAACACATGTGTTCATCGTGTGGATGTTTCAGTGCTTTAAAAACATTAAAAGTGACTTGATCCTCCCCTACTCGAAGGACCAACTTCCCTTGTTGCACATCGATTATTGCTTTTCCCGTTGCTAAGAATGGTCGACCCAAAATCAGTGGTGTCTCTGAATCTGCTTCCATATCAAGTACCAGAAAATCAACTGGAAAGATGAATTTATCCACTTGACTAAGACGTCTTCAATGATACCCCTGGGGTATGTGATGGATCGATCTGCTAATTGTAGTGAAACCTTAGTAGGTTTTGGCTCTCCTAGCCCCAACTTCCTGAAAATAGAAAATTGCATTAAATTTATACTAGCACCCAAATCACATAATGACTTTGTAAAAGATACTGATCCTATGGTGCAAGGTATAGTAAAACTCCCTGGGTCTTTTAACTTTGGAGGCATTTTATTTTGCACATTTTAGAGCACTCCTCTGTCAAGCTTACCGTTTCATATTCACCCAGCTTTCGCTTATTAGACAAAATTTCCTTCAAAAACTTAGCATAACTAGGCATCTGAAGTAAAGCATCAGCAAATGGAATCTTAATATGCAGTTTCTTAAATACTTCAAGAAACTTACCAAATTCTGCATCCATCTTAGCCCTTTTTAATGCTGCTGGAAATGGGGGAGGAATTATTATCCTATTAGTGTGTGTGACCGGTGTAGTGTTAGAATTCTTACCTTTCTTCGTTGCCTTTTCCTTAGTCTTATCCTTGCCTTCAGAAGTCTCTCCATGACTCTTTTCTTCTTCAGCTTGCGGTCTTAGCTCTTTTCCACTCCTTAATTCAATGGCCTTTGCTTGCTCGTTTTGATTCTTCACTGTCCCAATTGATATCGTGCCTTGCGTTTGTCCTGAAATTAATGATGCGAGCTGACCCACTTGCACTTCCAAGTTCTTTATTGATGCATCCTGAGTTGTCATCCTGGTTTCAGTTGATGCTATAAACTTGGCTATTAGCTCTTCCATACTTGGTTTATTCGATCCTCCCGGTTGTAGCTGTGGATTTAACACGTTCTCTTTGTTGGACCACCTAAAATTGTTATGATTCCTCCACCCCGGGTTGTATGAGTTCAAGTACGGATTGTTGGGTGGCCTGTTACCTACAAAATTCACCACTTCATTAGTTTGCAAGAATGGGTTACCTGCCTGGCACTCGATGCTAGGATGACCGCCTCCACACAAGTCACAGAAGATAGCTTGAGCTTGCATTGCTGCTGCTCCCATGCTGTCTATCTTCCGGTTCATAGCTTCCAACTGAGCCGAAAGAGCAGTAATCTCATCCACTTTATGGACTCCTATAGGTTTCTGTGGCGTGCTCCTCTCTGACTGCCACTGGTATCTGTTGCACGCCATTTCCTCCAATAAATTGTATGCCTCTTCCGGTGTCTTCCTCATTATTGATCCCCCAGATGCTGCATCTATCATCGAACGGTTAGCAGAAAACAAACCAGTATAGAAAGTTTGTACCTGCAGCCAAATGGGTAGACCATGGTGTGGGCATCTCCTCAACAATTCTTTAAAACGATCCCACGCTTCATATAACGTCTCAGGGTCGAACTGCCCAAATGTCGTGATATCGTTCCGCATCTTTGCTGTCTTGGAAGGGGAAAGTACTTCGATAAAAATGTTTTTGTCATCCCTTCCCATGTTGTTATTGAACCTGCAGGTAGTGGCCTTGTCTCGTAATGAAAAAGGAAAGAGCCTTAACCTGATGGCGTCGTCGGAGACGCCATTATGTATAAACGTGTCACAAATCTCCAAAAAGTTAGAGATGTGATTGTTCCGATCGTCCGAGGCACCTCCCCCAAACATTACAGAATGCTGTATCATCTGGATAATCGCCGGCTTGATCTCAAAGTTGTTTGCTTGAATTGTCGGCCTTGTGATACTGGATAAAGATCCATGAAATGCCGGTTGTACAAAGTCCATCATTGATCTTGGGTTTTGTGCTTCATTATTGTCAGCCATCGCTCGAGCTTCTCGTAATCTTTTTAGTAGAGTTCTCTCTATTTCTGGATCAAATGGCTCGAGAATGGGCTCCTCTCTTCTGAGCATGCACTAGACAATTGCTTCCTGTACTGAATCAGACAAAAGGAGACAACAAAAAATATACAAAATTATTAACAAAGATCAACAAAAGAAAAAGAAAAAGAAAAAACAAAAACACAATAATAAAGAATTGGCTAAATTACAATTAACTAATCTCGTATGATATTATACAGATTAGTCCCCGACAACGGCGCCAAAAACTTGACCGCTTTATTTTTAAACATAAAATATTTCAAAGTGTAGTGTGAAGCGATTCTACCGCAAGTGCACAGTTGTCAAGTTTTAGTATAGTGAATGTAAGTAAAGGTTGTCGAATCCACAGGGACTAATGTATAATTTCCAAATAAGACTAGCAAAATTATATTTAGCCTACGATTAAAGAAGGTGATTAACTAATGCAAACTTAAACTAAGGAATGAAAATTAAACAAGAAACAATAAAATGAATGGTTCCGGATATGCAAAGGTAAGTCGCTCGAGAAATTTATCAAGCTCTTCGTTCAACTATGTTATCTTTAATGATTCATCTGAATAAGCAAATTATCAACCAATTGATTCTAAAGGTGAAAGGTTTTCGCTGTTATTCAATACACTCTCTCGAGCTGTAAAGAAACTAATATCAAACTAGAACAAGTCACTCTCGTGCACCTATTTACTAATTCAATATTGCATAAATCGTCAAAACCTCGCTACTCTAAATCTCTCGATTCAAAGTTCTCACGTATGTGATTTCATCTCTCGATCTCAATCTTAAACATACTTCATGAATTAATAGAGCGTGCTATAACGTTATCTCTCGATCTCGGTTATAACTCTCAAAATCAATCAAAGTTAGCTATGCTTTGATCTTAACAAGCAATTAATTCATGAACAATAGGAATCAATACACTCTAACACAATTGAATCAATAAATCCAACACAATGATACTAAATCTCAATAAAATAAACTAGATTTAATTCAAATCAATTACACAAGGCGTTTAATTGTCTCTCGACCTCAAAAACATCAAATGGAAATGAAAATCAAAGAAATCAAAGTTTAGAAATACGATAAACGGCAGATGAATCCGTGCGTTGCACCGTGATTTCTGCTCTTGCTCTTCCTTGCACTCCGGAATCTGTTGGCTCAAGCTCGGACGAAGAACGGAGAAGATGGCTCTCCTTGGCGGCGGCTAGGCGGCGGCTAGGGTTCCTCCTTCTCTTCGAAATATGGTCTGATATGAGATGTCGGAGGGAATGAATCAAATCCCCCTTAAAACCCCCGAAGATCACGATAAACATGGAAAATATAATCTTTCAGAAATCGCGTGTCGATCGATCGAGAATTATGTCCGATCGATCGGTGCACTGTTCACGTCAGCCTTTGAAACTTACTGTCTCGCTCGATCGATCGAAAATAGTTGCTGAAGTTTTCTGCCTGGATCGATCGATCGAGACAAAATCTCGATCGATCGGTGCTTTGAATAATTTGATGCTCAACACACTGCCTGGCTCGATCGATCGAGAATAAATCTCGATCGATCGAAGCCTTGAAAATTCCATTTTCTTCATTTGATCTCTTTTTCGCCTCGATTTCGCCCGTTTTCTTCATTTTAGCTCATTTCTTCCACTTCCGACCTAATTTCCTGAAACAAACAAATAAACACCAAAAAGCATAATATCATCCAGGAAAAAAGTATGAAAAATGGGAAGAAATTACAGCTAAAAACACTTAAAATCTAAGCCTATCAAATTATCAGACATTTTATCTGATCTTATGCTTCCCGCTTGATTATTATTTGATTTTGACAAGGATTGTATTAATCAAACTTAGTGTTTGAGGGAAAAAGTTCATATGGAAAATGAGTCTTTCCGGTTGAATATAATGACGGTTGTTCATTAATATTATAAGCAATAAATTTTATGTTATTACTAATTTGAATTGAATTTTATGATTTATGGATGATCGGTTGGTCATGTAAATTATAATTCACAATACAAATTTGTAAAAAATTAAAATTATTGCTTTAAGTGAAAATTAAAGTAAATAAACATTCATTTGTTTATCGAAGTTCGAAGGTGGTGTAATCCTTCTACGTCTCCCCTTCTTCCACCTCATGGAAGAATTCCACTAGAAGACTTTGATTTATACAATCCCGTTGTAAAAACCCAATCCAGTTGGGAATTTTCCATCCAACTAGAACTCCTAGCAACTCAACTATGTATGTTCTTTAATGTCTCACGTACAAAGACCTCTCATCGGTTGTGATAAATCATCAACCGTTACAATAGTATTCACTCATCTATTAGGCTCTCAAATATAATGAATAGAGTGAATATATATGGCACAAATGATCTCTAACTAGATCTGATATAGCAAGGTAAGTGGTGCCTAAAATCTGGGCTTGCTCTCTTTCAAGCTGTTCTCTTCTTGTAAGTTGCCCATTTTGAATCCCAAGTGGGTTTGCTTTGATCTTGCTTGGATTGATCCTCAATCAGCTGATATTGAGCTTCCAAATCATGTATATATAGCCCCAAGTAATGATATATACGTTAGACACAATAATTATACCCGTTGGAAAAGGTTTTGCACCATTCCCGAGCTTGCAACGGTCATATTCTGGTTTCTGGGCTCTTTGTATTTCGAATCGGACTGGCCGGATCAGCTTGGATAGATCAGTCTGGCCGGATCAGCTTGGGCAGATCAGTCTGGTCTGGACAGATCAATCTGGTGCAACACAAGCTTGATACAAAACAACTTGATAAACTTGCTCTTCTGATCTGTTGCTTATAGCTCTTGATTCTTTGATTTCTGGGCAACGTGATCTACGTAAAAGTTGTAGCCCTTTCTCTTAGCTTTTCAGGGAATCAATAATCGCACGATTTCGAGTTCGTATGAGAGAGTTATGCTCGAAATACGAGGCAATACTCTTGCTGTCTGTTTGCTGGATGCAGCAGCACATGGCGTGACTTACAGAAGCTTTTTGGCCATCTTAACGTCCGATTCAGTCTTTGACTTTCAAAGATGACTTGTAGATCTTTGTCTTAGCTTTCCAACCCATACTGAATCGTCTCGTTCCAATAAGCAAGCTAAGAGTTATGCCCAATAGACTGACAGTCGCTTGCTGTTTCTTCGCGGTACAGCTCGATCTTGCAAGTTCTTTTCTCCTTGATTACATCAAACTAGCCGATCTGTTGTGAAATATAACTTTTAGTATTTTGAGTTGGCTGTTCAACCACTTTGGAAGAAAGCCATTTCGATATCCGAGCTATGAGATATGATCGAAACAATTTGCTCTGCCAGGATTTCAGTCTTGGTCCAGCTTGATATTTTCAAGCTACTTAGCTTGATATTTTCAAGCTACTTCTTTGTAATTCATTGTGATATCCCCGAAATAATTAAATTGCAATTTGGGCATTAATTATGTTTATATGATTAATTATGGTTGATGTGACTCGTGATTTTTGAGTATAAGGTAGAATAAAGTGTTAATGAAAAATAACGATAAACACACCAAGATTTTTTACGTGGAAAACCCTCAAATTGAGAGAAAAACCACGGGACCTAGTCCAGTATAAAACTTCACTATAAACGTTGATGATTTACAAGACTTTCTGGACACAAATTACAACTGCTCAATGACTTATACGAATATTTTTGAGAAATAATAAAAAAGACCGAACAGATATGAATTTGCTCTCTTCGGAGTCTTTTGGCCCAGAAAATTCCAACCCTTTCTACGATGACATCCGCGGGTATTTATAGGACTATTCCTAGTGATTGGCTTGCGGTGGATCCGGAACACGATGTCCTCTGATCGTGGCTTGACTGGAGCCCATCGTGTCCGAGAAATCCGTGCCCCATTACTGCACGTTTGTTCACGCCGGTTAATTTGTTGGTTACTCCCGGGTCTTCCGCTAATCTTTGACCATAGAACCGAGGAGGGTTTAACAGCTGTTCGGTAAAACCCTGCTCGGTGCTATCTGCTCGGTGTGTGACTTGTTCGGCTATTGAGGAGATTTTACCCGAGGAAGTCAATATGTCATATGACATCACCTCACCCCCCTAAAGTAAAGCAAGACGAGATTTTTGAAGTCTTGTTTTATTGTCTTCGGGTAAAATCTTAAACTTAACCTGCTCGGGATCTTTTTGCCGCCCTTTTTTCCCGCTCAAAAATTTCAAATGCCACGCGACGTTTCGTTTCCCGAGGCACCTTTATGACCGTCCATTCTCTTATTTTTGGACGATGAAGATTGGATGACTGTTCATATGGTCCCCGCTATAAATACCTCTCCCTTTTCTTCATTTGTTTTTACTTTGCTGCATTTTGCTTCCGAGCTAGCACCAGACGATCGAACAACTTTCCCCCGCAGTATTCCTTTTCTTAATTACCAAGAATGATTTCTTCCTCAGCTGACTCTTCATTGCAAGCGATAGATAGGTTCAATGAAGGAGACGCTCTTAGCCCCTCTCCTCAATCATCTTCCTCTTCTTCTGATAGTGACAGAACTCTAAGCTCCTCTGCCGCGTCAGCTGCTCGTATACAAGAGCAGAGACTTGCTACAGAGCGAGATTTAGCTAAAGCCCGCGTTCCCTGGTTCGAGATCTTCGAGTCTGAGGTTAAATTGACTCAGCACCTTATCAATATCCGAACTAAATGGGGGATTTCCGAGGGGACTTCTATTATTGCTCCCCCTTCTGGATCTCGTCCTCACTTACCCCCTAAGGGGTATTTTCCTTTTTATATAGACCAGCTCCGAGGAGCTATTCCAGCCGTAGGGTAGAGCTTTTACCTTTTCTTGTATTTCTTTCTCTTTCATTAATGAAATCATTTACTTGTATTTCGGAACAAACTTACTATCCCGAGCACAAGCACTTAGGCAATTTTAGGTTTAAAACGTGGACCAAACATCCCGATCCCACGAGTAAACAACTAAAATTCCGAACAAAGCTCGCTACCCCGAGCACAAACACTTAGGCAATTTTAGGTTTAAAACGTGGACCAAACATCCCGATCCCACGAGAAAACAACTAACATTCCGATCAAAGCTCGCTACCCCGAGCACAAACACTCAGGCAATTTTAGGTTTAAAACATGGACCAAACATCCCGGTCCCACGAGTAAACAACTAAAATTCCGAACAAACTCGCTACCCTGAGCATAAACACTTAGGCGATTTTAGGTTTAAAACGTGGACCAAACATCCCGATCCCACGAGTAAACAACCAAAATTCCGAACAAACCTCGCTACCCCGAGCACAAACACTTAGGCAATTTTAGGTTTAAAACCTGGACCAAACATCCCGATCCCACGAGTAAACAACCAAAATTCCGAACAAAGCTCGCTACCCCGAGCACAAACACTTAGGGAATTTTAGGTTTAAAACGTGGACCAAACATCCCGATCCCACGAGTAAACAACTAAAATTCCGAACAAAACTCGCTACCCCGAGCACAAACACTTAGGCAATTTCAGGTTTAAAACGTGGACCAAACATCCCGATCCCACGAGTAAACAACTAAAATTCCTAACAAAGCTCGCTACCCCGAGCACAAACACTTAGGCAATTTTAGGTTTAAAACGTGGACCAAACATCCCGATCCCACGAGTAAACAACAAAAATTCCGAACAAAGCTCGCTACCCCGAGCACAAACACTTAGGCAATTTTAGGTTTAAAACGTCGACCAAACATCCCGATCCCACGAGTAAACAACTAAAATTCCGAACAAAGCTCGCTACCCCGAGCACAAACACTTAGGCAATTTTTAGGTTTAAAACGTGGACCAAACATCCCGATCCCACGAGTAAACCGATGATAATTTAATGTTAACGTGGACCAAACATCCCGATCCCACGAGTAAACCGATGATAATTTAATGTTTAAACGTGGACCAAACATCCCGATCCCACGAGTAAACCGATGATAACTTAATGTTTAAACGTGGACCAAACATCCCGATCCCACGAGTAAACCGATGATAATTTAATGTTTAAACGCTGACCAAACATCCCGATCCCACGAGTAAATCATTAGAATTCCGAACAAACTCGATGAATCAAATACTTTCATTTTATTACAATTTCCGACCTTCATGATCCTCCAGCCTGTAGGCTCCTCTTCCGATCACTTCCTTGATTTTGTAAGGGCCTTCCCATTTCGGTGCCAACTTTTTTACCTCAGCAGCAGGATTTGTTCTTCGTAACACTAAATCCCCAACTTGAAATGTTCTTGATCGAACCCTTCGGTTATAGGCATTGGTAATCTTTACTTTATATAGCTCTGTTCTTGCTACAGCTTGTTCTCTTAGCTGATCAATCTCATATAACTCTTGCATTCTCTTACCCTCGTTCTGCTCTGGATCATAATATTGTACGCGGAGAGAATCAACCCCAATTTCCGCTGGAATGAGGGCCTCCGAACCGTATACCAGACTATACGGAGTTTCCCCTGTAGATACCCGAGGAGTTGTTCGATAAGCCCACAAGACTCCAGGTAGTTCATTTACCCATTCTCCTCGGGCCCCTTCTAGCTTCGTCTTGATCCCATGTAATAGAATACGGTTAATAACTTCGACTTGCCCATTTGACTGTGGATAGGCTACTGACGTGAATACTTGCCTGATTTTCATATCCTCGCACCACTCCTGTAGTTTCTTTCCCTGAAATTGCCTTCCATTATCCGAAATAATTCTCCTCGGTATTCCGAACCGACATACTATGCTTCTCCATAAGAATCTGATGATTTCCTCCTCAGTTATTTTTGCTAGAGGTTCAGCTTCCACCCATTTAGTAAACTCAACTGCTACTAGGAGGAATATTCTTTGCCCCGTGGCAAGAGGAAAAGGTCCGACGATGTCCATCCCCCATTGATCGAAGGGACATGAAGTAATACTGCTATTTAAGACCTCTGTAGGTATATGAGATAAATTTGCATGTTTCTGGCAATTTTTACATTTTTTAACAATTTCTTCGGCATTCTCTCATACTGGGGCCAATAGTATCCTGCCCGTAGGGCTTTCTGATATAACATATTACTTCCCGAATGATTCCCACAACAGCCTTTGTGAATCTCCTTTAGCAAATGTTCTCCTTCTTGTACTGATGTGCATTGTAAGAAGGAAGCTGAAAATCCCCTTTTGAACAATTTACCTTCGGCTAACACAAAACGCCTCTCCATTCTCTTCACCCGAGCAGCTTCCTTCGAATCTAATGGCAACACCCTATTTTTCAAGAATTTGATGATATGCTCTCGCCAATTGGATATGATACAAGGCTCCAAATTCATTATACTGTTGATAGCTATGTGCGAGACCAGAAGATCTTGTACCAGCACTTTCCTGTTCTTCCACTCATGAATAAAACTAGCCAACTTTGCGAGTGAATCTGCTCGGTTATTATCTTCTCGTGGTATTTGCTTCAATTCCACTTCCTGGAACTGAGTCGTTAATACTCGAGCCTTCTCCATATATTTTTTCAACTTTTCTTCTTTCACCTTGTACACCCCATTTACCTGTTGTACAACAGCATCGAATGCATGAACACTTTTACTTTCCGAGCTCCGGCGTCTAATGCTACTCGTAAACCTGAGAGGAGAGCTTCGAATTCGGCTTCATTGTTTGAAGAATGAAAACCGAACTGAATAGCTATGGCAACTTCCTCTCCTTCTGGACTGATCAATATAATTCCTGCACCGCTTCCTATTTGAGTAGATGATCCATCTACAAATAGGCTCCAATGTTTTTCTTCGCGAGTATGAGTTACTTCAACCAAGAAATCAGATAAGGCCTGAGCTTTGATGGTAGTCCGAGGCTGATAAGAAATATCGAACTCACTCAATTCTGTGGCCTATTTCACCATCCTTCCTGAAATTTCAGCTTTGACAAGAGCCTTCCTAAGGGAGTGCTCGTTACCACCATGATAGGGTGAGATAAAAAAATACGGCCGAAGCCTTCTTGCAGTGATCACCAGAGCCAAAGCTAACTTTTCAATTTCAGGGTATCTTTGTTCGGCTCCCTGCAAAGCTCGGCTGACATAATATACCGGTTGCTGCTGCCCAAATTTCTCTTGAATTAACACCGAGCTGACAACTTCCTCGGTTACCGACAAGTAGACGAGGAGGGTCTCATTGTGCTCGGGTTTATTCATTAAGGGTAACTGAGCTAAATATTCTTTCAAGTTTTTGAAAGCCTTCTGACACTGATCATTCCACTCGAACTGCATTCCTCGCCTTAATGCTTTAAAGAAAGGCAAACTCCTATCAGCCGATCTAGATATGAATCGACTAAGTGCTGCTATTCTTCCTGCCAACCTTTGTACTTCGTTCAAGGTCCGAGGAGGGTTCATTTGTTGGATTGCTCGGATTTTCTCAGGGTTAGCTTCCACACCTCTCTCTGTCACCATGTACCCCAAGAATTTTCCACTATGAATTCCGAAGGTACATTTGGCTGGATTTAACTTCATGCCAAATCTTCTCAAAGTGGCAAAGACTTCCTCCATATCTTCTATCAGATTTTGGGCCTTCTTGCTTTTGATCAGGACGTCATCAACATAAACCTCCACGTTCCGTCCTATTTGATCTCTGAACATCTTATCCATCAGTCTATGGTAAGTAGCCCCAGCATTTTTTAATCCGAAGGGCATGACGACATAACAAAAAGTTCATCCCGCTGTGATAAAGCTAACCTTGGACTGATCCTCGCGGGCTAAGGGGATTTGATGATATCCCTGATAAGCATCCATAAGACATAACAACTCATGTCCCGCAGTAGAATCCACTAATTGATCAATCCTCGGCAATGGATAACAATCTTTGGGACACGCTTTGTTCACGTCCCAAAAATCTACACACATCCTCCACTTGTCTCCTATTTTAGGTACTAGAACCACATTTGAGAGCCATGTAGGGAAACTAATCTCCCGTATATGGCCTGCCTTCAGCAACTCCTCTACTTGTTTAGCTATGACGGCATCCTTCTCGGGTCCGAAATGCCTTCTCTTCTGCTTAATTGCCCGAGCACCCGGGTCAACATTTAGATGATGCTCAGCAATCTCAGGTTTTACCCCAATTAAATCAGAGGTATTCCAAGCGAACACATCCACGTTATCTATTAAGCACTCAATCACCCTTTTCCTCAATTCGGGATCCAACTTGGACCCAATGCGAGTAGTTTTCGCCGGTGACCTAACTCGATACTCATAAATTCCTCCTCGGGGACTATCCGCTCCTCCGCCTCAGGCTGTCCAAGTTTCCTCTTATTATTTCCTCGCTCCCCTTCTTCTCTATTATTTCCCTTGTCTTGCTTTAACTCTTGCACATAGCATTTTCTTGATGAACTCTGACTTCCTCTTACTTGTCCCACTTCCTCTCCTACTGGGAATTTTATCTTCAAGTGATAAGTAGAGGCAATCGCTTCGAAGGCCGTTAATGTGATGACCAGAGATTATGGATGTTAATCCCGTAGTGTTAAGAACCCGTAAAGTTGTTTTACGTGGCAATTGGAGTTTAATCGAGGTGTTGGGCCTTCTGGGCTCGTCTATTTGAGTAGTTGGGATCGTTGGATCCCGAGGTTGAGATCGTATTCTCATTTCGGTGAAAACCTGTGAGTTGGTTTTTTTTGTGTGACTCGGAATCTTGGGTGGGTTTTTGAGTTAGAGAGAGAATTTTTGGAAACAGATGATTTTTAATGAATCATGATGTATTTGTGGGGCTATTAGTATTTCGGGGTATTTTGCTATAAATACCAGTTGAACCCGAGATTTTAATTATTGGAACCATTTTCCCCACCATTCCCGTCGCTTTCTCTCTCCCGCGCCAACACCCTTTCCCGATCCCCTTTGACCCACGCGACTTCAGGCCGTTCGCCCGCCGCCGTCCGGCCGCCGTTCGGCGCGTGCCACCAGCCGTTGGATTCGTCTCTCCGAGGCGCAGCTATTCATACCATCAATTTGAAGTTTGGTCGCGATTTGAGCTCGGATTGCTGCAGAAAGCGTAGGGTTCGAAACTGGAGTTCATCCGATTTTTGGGGCTCGATTTTGGTATGATTTTGGTACGATTATTCTGGTGTTTTTGGGGGGTTTTTGAGCTGTTATTGAGTCGATGATTTCAGACTTTTTGGTTCGAAAATATTTGTTGCATTTGGTTCGAATTTCAGCGCTATTTTTCGTGAGTTAGGGTTCGAAAAATTGGGGGTTTTGACAAGGAGTGATGATTCTTGTTAGTAATTGATTAATTCATATTTTTAGATGAATTATGGTGTTTAATTGGGTTCGATTTGTGTTGTGAAGGTTCAAAATTTGTGGGGAATTCTTGAGCAATTTTCGATAATGGTTTATTGTCGTGTGTTGACAATATTTTTGAGGGTTATGGGTGTGCTTGAGCATGGGTTGCATGATCGTAATTAATTGTGAATTAATTTATCGTGTTAGCACATCGTTCCTCGGAGCATGGAACTCGAGCAAGGTTTGGCTCGGACTTAGGAGATTTAAGGTACGTTTAGCGTACGAGCATAGCTTAAATGATGTTTACAAGTATGATGCATGATTTAAAATACGTGAAATGTTTTACTATGATGGCACCGGGACTCGGTTACGTTATTTTGATTCACATGGTGAAATGCTTGGTGCCGCTATGAAGTGAGCAAATGATGGGGTGTGGTTGCTACGGAGCAAACACCGATAGTATGATGCTACTTTGAAGTAAGAAATGAAAATGTGGTATTTGATTAGATATCTAGGATATCTGTATTTTATTCCCTATTGGTAATGGATAGGAACAGAGACGTAGTTAATCAGAGAAGTGATTAACTAGTATCGGAAGTTAAGGAAATCTCAATATGATATCTAGAATTATGATAATTGCTAGATAAAGAAAGATGTTATGAAATGTTGTTAAATTGAAACTGGCTAGGGTTAACCAATATGATGATTAACTGCATATTCAGGATTTGATGATTTATCTGTTTTGAGAACAGGGTTATTACAGGGGTACGCTATGATGAGGATGATACCATCCAGGAAGTATCACATATGTTCCACAATATTTACATTTTCGCAAATTATGTATTATGTCATTTTGATTATGAAATTGTGGAATTGGTATGCTCACCCCGTTGGGGGCTGTCTCTGTTGGGGCAGGTGAACAGGTACATCGATGGCTTTGGAGATGAGCTCGAGCTGTTGATTGGACGTACTCCCAGGATCGTGGTACCAGGGCTTGTTGGAGCACGGTATCGTATAGAGTACTTATATACCCATGAGGGTTATATACATATTCATGATGCTCGCATGTGAGCAAGATTATACTTGTATATGGGTTGTATATAAAGGCATGAGCCTTTCTCTCTTTCATTCTATGTTGCATGCAATTAGAGGTAGAATTGCTAAATGATATGAGAGTCATTGGTGTATTGTGGGTGTTGAAACCCACTTTTGTTGTCATATGTGTGGTGTCTTCCCTGGCTGGGAATTTACTTGATATTGCTGTATTCTGATGAGTGTTATGTTTTCCCTGGTCGGGAATTATGTTATGCGTTGTGCTTTTATTTCGGGATAGCTATATTTATGGGGAGACTCTGCCCAAATTTTTATAAAAGTCCACAATGTAAAAAGTGGTGTAATGGGCGAATTCTATGAGTCTATTGCTGTTAGGATGATGAGCTTATAACACTGTATGTTAAAGAAAATTTTGTAATTGCCATTCAATGGTAAAGTATCATCTGAGTTTCCCGAAAATTTTTATTGAAAGCATGTGCCACACATATTGATTAATACACTAATCAAGGGTTAAGTTTATGGGGTCCTTACATTAGTGGTATCAGAGCAGTGGTTGCTCATTGGGGCTGTTGAGGGCCTAGGAAGTTATTGATAGCACATATTTATGCATGATGGCATTAATGTTATACGACATGACTAATTGTTTATGTGCTTTTATGTTATGAAAAGTGGTATTGCTAACCATTGTGGTTGTAGGAATCGTGTGGAACACGATAGGATGGCATTAATAGTAATGTCTAACACTCTATATGTTACGTGCCAAGGAATCTGATTGGTAAGAAAATCAGGGAAAATAAAGATATGATGTATTGTCTGAGGACAGACTGGGTGGACAACCGACAGTGGAATACTTCGGTATGGTCTCAATTATTATTGAATATACTAATGCGTTTGTTCATGTAATGTTCAAACAAGGAAGGTACGTAAGACGCGTACGGGCATCGGACGGTAACATATTCTTACACTATGACTATGCTATAATTACAGAAGTATTTACGATGTTTATGATGATGATTAGGATAAGTAAGTTTATGATGATGATGTCTATGATGAATAAAGACGACAAGATGTTTACGACGATATTATGATAAATGAAGATAATTTCTATGATGAATAAAGATGACAAGATGTTTACAATGATGTTATTATAAATAAGTTTATGATGATGATGTTATGATAAATGAAGATGATATGACGTTTACGATGACGACTATGATAAGTAATGATGATGTTAATATGATGTTTATAGAATGATATGATGTTTATAAGGTGGTAAGATGCCACAGGGTAAGATGCCCATATGCATGAATATGAACCAGGGAAAATGAAAAGAAGTTAATGAATAACCAGCAAGCTTACTCAACTATGATTTCGTACATTTACTGTTATATCTCTAAGATAATGATGCTATAAGATGACGATGTTATCAGATAATGATGCTATAAGATGATGATGTTTATATGATGATGATGTTACAAGATGATAATGTATGTTTAACTATGTTACTTAGAATGGTTGAATGTCCGGTGGTCATTATGGGCAAGCGAGGAAGGTCTTGCCGCTCACATAACTGAGCGATGGGGTACATCCGCTATCAAGGCGTAGCGATGGGTATCATCCGCTGAATAAAGAGATACATCCGCTATCAAGGCGTAGCGATGGGTATCATACGATGTGTTATGTCGAGCGAGGGGGCCAATTGTGCCGCTGTCATAATGGAACCGGGACAGTCCCATTTCTAAATAACATAGTTTGTTGTGAGTATATATGTGAATATGATGTTTATGATGATGTTTATGATGAGTAAAGATGATATGATGATTATGATGATGTTTATGATGATAGCGATGCCTCATTCCGCTATTTTACGATGACTCACTCTTTTATGAGGATTGGCGATGATTTATGCCGCCGGATATGATGATAGCGATGCCTCATTCCGCTATTTTACGATGACTCACTCTTTTATGAGGATTGGCGATGGTTTATGCCGCCGGATATGTTAATAGCGATGCCCCATTCCGCTATTATGTGGATTTACGATGACTCATTCTTCTATGAGGATTGGCGATGATTAGTGCCACCAGATATGTTGATAGCGATGCCTCTTTCCGCTGTTACATAGACGATGATTCATGCTCAGGTGTATAGCGAGGTTTCATGCCACTTAATATATGAAGAGGTATCATGCCATTGATTCTATAGCGACGGGTTATGCCGCTATGTATATGATGCTGGATTACGCCACCTACGAGCGATGGGTGCTGATTGCGTACCACTGTTGGATGACGGAGACAGGTATGCCGCTATATTGTTAGCAATGAGGTATGGTATATTACTGTTTATTTAACACTATTGTGGATATCATGTGTTGATTTACTTATGCTGTCATGTGTTTGACGATGAGATTATAGACGTCGTGTGTCGACATATACCGTTACGAGTCGACAATATTGTTTCAAATGTCATATGTTGACAGGTACCGTCACGGGATGACAATGACATAGTGGATGTCCTATGTAGACGTGTAGCGTCGTTTTGATGGTTACTACATTTATGTTATGTATTTGGTAGTATGGTTTGAGTGCCGATGGTGAGCACATAATAGAGTCTGAGTCACTAGTTGACGAGACCTTTTGTCGAGCAATGATACCCTTGGGTATGCTCGTTGGTTTGGCTAGGGCCAAGTGATTGGTGGTAAGAGTAGTCATTGAGGAAACTACTCGCTTGTGTTGTGATGTAGGGTAGACATGGTTACACCCACCCTGAGGGTGTGGGATAAGTTTAACGGATTATGATTGTATCATAAGTGAGCAAGGACATCGGGTTGTCCATTGTGCTTGGTATTTTAGAGAGATGTTGGGCGATGACCCATTACTCTAACGGTTGTACGGTATGGCATACCGAGATGGAACTTATGGTTTGTTGGTGGGCTTGATTGAGCCTATGGAGGCAACGCTTTGCTAGCCAGATATTGGGGGAATGATATAGTGTGATTGTTGGAGCCATGATACTGCTCGTTGGAATCAAGTTTGGCAAATCGTAAAGTGATACAATGTGGATTATGGTGGACTTTAGTAGTCACCACGTCATTTGAGGTTGAGGTTGTGCATGCCTCACTGAAACGTGTATACGTTTATGTTCAATCTGGGTGAGACTTGTCTGGGACAGCTCATAATGTTGAAGTACCAACAAGAGAGTCATCAAGTCATCGTTGACTCGATTTGGGAAATCCGTGTACTTGGGATGCAATGGGTGTTATTGTATCCAGTTTTTCCGAACGGTGGTTCGAGACTAGTGGATCTCGAGTTCGATAGCACTTCCCTTGTGGGGAAGGAGGTAGTATTATACCTATTTAGTAATCTTTGAAGGATTCGGTAAGTTGGTACGTGTGGTGTTGATTTTGGGAATCACGCCGTGTTGTTGATCGTCAATTATCATCCTCCTCTGGATGGGGAATAACTCAGAATTGACAGTTGTGTTTGGGGCTTAGGGGTATGTTGTAGATACCCGAGCCAAGTGCATTGAGTATGCATGTGATGTCAGTACTTAGGCAGGTATACCGGTGAGTGTACGGATGCCAGTTATTGATTCCCTTTTTGTCAAGCATATAGTTATGCTATTTTTGGATGGTTAAATCTCTGATGAGAGATATGGAACACCTTGAGATTGGGAATGTGACGCCCCGAAATGATTAATTGCAATTAAGGCATTAATTATGTTTATATGATTAATTATGTGAATAATTGATTTATGTGTTGAATTAATTACCACGATGAAATGCTTAGTCACATGATAGGCATGACCCGGGAGAGGAGTTACGTTTCATGGTGCATGTTATGCATGATAGGAAATGGGGTTAACATGATTTAATTGTTTTGATTGGGAATTATGAGGAAAACATGATTTAGTGGAAGTTTAATGCATTTTTGTAAAATGCTTTTAAAATACCATGTTGGGGTATTTCATACATCATGTTAATTTTGGGTATAATTTAATTAACCCTTTCCCCCACCTTACCCAACTCACTTTACCCTTTTCACTCTTAAATCCCCAATTACTCTCAAACCCTACCCCTTTACCACATTTTCGAAATCCTTCAAAGGAGGAAGGAGGAAACTCCACAAAACTTGTGTTTGTGTGATCTTTGTTAAGATTTGGAGTCTTCAAGAGGTATGGAACCCTTCCTTAAGTTTTTATGAAGTTTGGATTTGAAATGTGATGATTTTGAAGTAATTTTAGTGGGTTTGGTTGGGTATATGTTGTATGTTGTTGGGGTATGATTTTTGAAGTGTTTTAAGTGGGTTTTAGTGGGTTATGATGTTATTAATGTTGTAGGAAAGTTTGGGTTTGAATGGTATGGGATTGAACTTGGAAAATGTACAAAAATGGTGAAAAACCGCGACACTGTGCGAGGCGATCGATCGCCTGAAAAGAGGCGACCGATCGCCATAGGGCAGTACCATTTTCGCAAGGGAGGCGATCGATCGCCTAAAATGAGGCGACCGATCGCCGAGAGGCAGTAGCCATTTCACGTGTTAGGCGATCGATCGCCTAAAATTAAGCGATCGATCGCCGCAAGACAAAAGAGCGAGGCGATCGATCGCCTCAAGTAGCGATCGATCGCCGCTGTGTTAAACATGGCAAATGATGTTTTTTGTTGAATTTTTGATATTTGGCTAAAGTTTAGCTTCTAATATCGATTTGTATGGTTGTGTAGAACCATCCCAGGTGCCAACAACATCGAGAAGATAGAGTTCTTCAATTTCTCCACTTTTGGAATTAAGGTACGTAAGAAGCGTACGGGCATCGGACGGTAACACATCCTAACTCTGACTATGCATTAATTGCATAAGTATTCACGATGTTTATGATGATGTTATGATAAATGAAGATGATACGATGTTTATAATGATGATTATGATAAGCAAGTTTATGATGATGATGTTATGATAAAGGAAGATGATATGATGTTTATAAAGATGATTATGATAAGTAAGTTATGATGATGATGATTATGATGATGAAGTTTATGATGAGGATTTTGATAAGTAAGTTTATGATGATGCAATACGATGTTTATGATGTGGTAAGATGCCACAGGGTAAGATGCCCACATGATAAGAGACTATACTCCTATATTATGACTATGAATGTATAAGAATTTACGATGCCACGATGATGTGTATAATGCATGAAGATGATAAGATATTTAAGATGATGTTATGATAAGTAAGTCCATGATGAAGATGATTTGATAATGAATCAAGACGATAAGATACTTACGATGATGTTATGATGAATAAAGATGATTTTATGATGAATAAAGATGACAAGATGCTTAAGATTATGTTATGATAAATGATGATGATAAGACGTTACTATAACGATTATGATGAGACGATGATGTCTATAAGATGATAATGCTTATATGATAATGATGTTTACAAGATGATGATGTTTATAAGATGCTATGATGTTTATGATGAATATGAAACTATGTTCTTAAGAATGGTTGAATGTCCGGTGGTTATTATGGGCAAGCGAGGAAGGTCTTGCCGCTCACATAAATGAGCGATGGGGTACATCCGCTATCAAGGTGTAGCGATGGGTATCATCCGCTGATGAGCGATGGGGTACATCCGCTATCAAGGTGTAGCGATGGGTATCATCCGCTGAACAAAGAGATACATCCGCTATCAAGGTGTAGCGATGGGTATCATAAGATGTGTTATGTCGAGCGAGGGGGCCAATTATACCGCTGTCATAATGGAACCCGGACAGTCCCATTTCTAATTAACATAGTTTGTTGTGAGCATATATGTGAAGTATGATGTTTAATCATTTATGGCAAGAACTAATGATTTTATGCATGACTATGAAACAGGGACAACGGTTAATACGATTAACCAGGAAGTATATGTTATCAATTACTTTCATGCATTATGCCATTTTCTTATGATTATTAAGTAAAGATGTATATGCTCATGATGGGTTGTTCCTGTAGGTACACCTTTGGACTAATGGACTAAGGGCCGGGTTGAGGCAGTGAGCTTTGAGAAGCATGGAAGAAGTTAGGATGCAAGAACTTATGGATAGTATCTACTCTAGGAGTAGAATAATCCTATCGCCTTAACATTCATTTTGTGAATGTAATTATTTAGCCTTTAAAATTTCATTCTCGGCCCATAATTTTACTAGCTCTAAGCTTCAACTGAAACCCTAAGACGTCATAAATGCATGTTTAGTCCCTAATAGGTGATTAAGACGATGTCAAGGTAGGAAGACCCTACAGGGAATCTCCATGGCACTAAAAGTATGAGAAACAATCGTGAAGTTAGTTGACTCCCTTTGAGGAGGGATTATCTTGTGTGGGTTGAGGTGTTCCCTTGTTGGTGTTTTCCTTCGAGTTATGCGATAACATTCCCAAGTTTGGATTGTTAAATCCTAGGATTGCCAAGGGATGGCAGGAATTCGGATTTATTGGGTGTCGCTGTCGACACAAGCGTTGAGGATGCAATGGGTTTATTGCATGTCCTTTCAGAATTTGAACTCTGTGGAGTCTCGATGGTTTATTTATGATCAGGATGTGATCCTTGGAATATCCGGAGGTGGACATCTTGTGAGATGTCTTTTGTGTGAATCTGTGGCCGTGAGTTGCCCAAATTGAGTTGCAATGATGCGACTGCTCCTTCGATGGAGGAGGTTTAAAAGTGGAGACCAGGTTTGGTATGTGTACATCGTGGTATACTAGTGTCTTCCTCGTAATGATGTGTGTTAGACATCGTGAGTCATAGTAAAGATGTCATTGGGTGATATCTACGATAAAAATCGGGAGCGATTCGAATCCTTGCAGTTCCAGTTGACTAACTGCTTTTGGATTATTAGCGTTGAGTGGTGCTGACGCTCTTCGACGTTATGATGGATTTGTAAGTCTATTCCACTCCAGAGTTTGACACGAGGTCAACGTTTTCACGGTTGATGTGTCATTCATGATACGTTCTTACTAGTTGTATTTGAACTAAGGATGACTGTCTGATCTACAGTCGTAAGTATTGGTTGTTTTGCAGTCATGCGGGACTGACTTTTGGGATGACCCGCATCGAGGTACGTTTGCCTCTTGGGTGATATGTTGGTTTTGGTAAAGTCGCTCTGTTTCAGAGTTTGATGTGAGATAAATATCCTCGCGTTTATTAAGACGATTCTGATATGGTCAAGGATCGAGGTTATGGCCCCATGTTGTTGTGTAGCCTGGGTGTTATGTAATACACCGGTGCTAATTTCGAGGACGAAATTCT
The DNA here is from genome assembly GCA_907163345.1 of Haberlea rhodopensis. Lineage (NCBI taxonomy): Eukaryota > Viridiplantae > Streptophyta > Magnoliopsida > Lamiales > Gesneriaceae > Haberlea > Haberlea rhodopensis. The sequence goes on along the minus strand of CAJQUN010000045.1, from coordinate 2,566,336 downwards.
TTTAGTGGGGGATATTGTGATGACCAGAGATTATGGATGTTAATCCCGTAGTGTTAAGAACCCGTAAAGTTGTTTTACGTGGCAATTGGAGTTTAATCGAGGTGTTGGGCCTTCTGGGCTCGTCTATTTGAGTAGTTGGGATCGTTGGATCCCGAGGTTGAGATCGTATTCTCATTTCGGTGAAAACCTGTGAGTTGGTTTTTTTTTGTGTGACTCGGAATCTTGGGTGCTTGGTGTGGGCACCGGTAGGGGGTTTTTGAGTTAGAGAGAGAATTTTTGGAAACAGATGATTTTTAATGAATCATGATGTATTTGTGGGGCTATTAGTATTTCGGGGTATTTTTCCTATAAATACCAGTTGAACCCGAGATTTTAATTATTGGAACCATTTTCCCCACCATTCCCGTCGCTTTCTCTCTCCCGCGCCAACACCCTTTCCCGATCCCCTTTGACCCACGCGACTTCAGGCCATTCGCCCGCCGCCGTCCGGCCGCCGTTCGGCGCGTGCCACCCGCCGTTGGATTCGTCTCTCCGAGGCGCAGCTATTCATACCATCAATTTGAAGTTTGGTCGCGATTTGAGCTCGGATTGCTGCAGAAAGCGTAGGGTTCGAAACTGGAGTTCATCCGATTTTTGGGGCTCGATTTTGGTATGATTTTGGTACGATTATTCTGGTGTTTTTGGGGGGTTTTTGAGCTGTTATTGAGTCGATGATTTCAGACTTTTTGGTTCAAAAATATTTGTTGCATTTGGTTCGAATGTCAGCGCTATTTTTCTTGAGTTAGGGTTCGAAAAATTGGGGGTTTTGACAAGGAGTGATGATTCTTGTTAGTAATTGATTAATTCATATTTTTAGATGAATTATGGTGTTTAATTGGGTTCGATTTGTGTTGTGAAGGTTCGAAAATTTGTGGGGAATTCTTGAGCAATTTTCGATAATGGTTTATTGTCGTGTGTTGACAATATTTTTGAGGGTTATGGGTGTGCTTGAGCATGGGTTGCATGATCGTAATTAATTGTGAATTAATTTATCGTGTTAGCACATCGTTCCTCGGAGCATGGAACTCGAGCAAGGTTTGGCTCGGACTTAGGAGATTTAAGGTACGTTTAGCGTACGAGCATATCTTAAATGATGTTTACAAGTATGATGCATGATTTAAAATACGTGAAATGTTTTACTATGATGGCATCGGGACTCGGTTACGTTATTTTGATTCACATGGTGAAATGCTTGGTGCCGCTATGAAGCGAGCAAATGATGGGGTGTGGTTGCTACGGAGCAAACATCGATAGTATGATGCTACTTTGAAGTAAGAAATGAAAATGTGGTATTTGATTAGATATCTAGGATATCTGTATTTTATTCCCTATTGGTAATGGATAGGAACAGAGACGTAGTTAATCAGAGAAGTGATTAACTAGTATCGGAAGTTAAGGAAATCTCAATATGATATCTAGAATTATGATAATTGCTAGATAAAGAAAGATGTTATGAAATGTTGTTAAATTGAAACTGGCTAGGGTTAACCAATATGATGATTAACTGCATATTCAGGATTTGATGATTTATCTGTTTTGAGAACAGGGTTATTACAGGGGTACGCTGTTGGGATCGGGGTAGTGTTTAGAAGGGGGTGGTTGAATAAACACTAGATATAATTTCGATTTCTTTTTCTTGGTTAACTGTAAACTGTTAAGTGTTACAGTTGCTTCTCAATAACAGGCAAGTCAGTAGACACTTATTATAGTACGGAAGACGTCTACAAAACTTGTGAGGAATAAAACTGAAGTAATAAAGCAATAAACGAATAATACGAGAGTTGTTTCTGGAAGTTCGAAGCACAACGCTTCTACGTCTCCCCTTCTTCCTTTGCAGGAAGGATTCACTAGAAGACTTGGTTTACACTTTACAGTATACAACCTCCTTAGGCACTAACACACTTGGCCTAAACTCCTAGCAATCACACTCTTCTTATCTTTTGGATACAAGTGATTTTACAACACTCTCTACAGAATAAAACTTTCTAGCTTTGAGAGTTTCTAAGCAGCAGACTTCAATTGAAAATAATCTGTCACAGATTCAGTTTTGCGGTTTGTCTGCTCTTTGCTGAACGTTTGAAATATCAGTCGTATAGCTTTCTTGCTTTGAAGTATTTCTCTTAGTTTGAAAGTTGCTCAGCACTTCTTCATTCTCTGCTTGGACGTATTTATAGGTTTGGTTGTCCAACGGTAGCCTTTTTGTATATGGAATGGATTAGCTTTCCAAATACCTGTTGTCTTCTTTCCTATTTTGTAAAACAACGGCTCTTTTCACTCTGACGGTAATGGTGGCGGAGATATAGCAGGGTGCGCCGCTCTGTTGTACCTTTGTCAGAGAATGTTGTACTTACTTTGTCTTGTTGCTTAGACTTCTGCTGGTTTCTTTGTTCAACTGGTCGTTCATCCTCTTAAGACCAGTTGATGTCCTTGTTCAGTGAGAGACTTTGCAGTTGATAGTTATCCAGTTTATGTCTTCACCCGGTTGATGTCTTCATCCGGTTGACATCTTTATCCAGTTGATGTCTTCATCCGGTTGATGTCTTTATCCGGTTGATGACTTCATACCAGTTGATGTCTTTATCCGGTTGATGACTTCATACCAGTTGATGTCTTCATCCGGTTGATGTCTTCATCCGGTTGATGTCTTTATCCAGTTGATGTCTTCATCCGGTTGATGTCTTTATCCGGTTGATGACTTCATACCAGTTGATGACTTCATCCGGTTAGTGTCTTTATCAGTTGATAGCTTGTCCGGTTGGTATCTATCCAGTTGATGTCTTTACCCGGTGAGACTTTAATATCCGGTTGGTGTATTCACCCGGTAGGTCTTTAGCATCCGGTTGATCTTTAACATCCAGTAGGTGTTTGTAATCACCAAAACTTAGAAATCGTTTTCCCAACAATTTCCCCCTTTTTGGTGATGACAAAACTAAGCAGTAATCGATTTCCTACTAGAGTAAATAAGATAAGAGTCCTGAAAATACTTGAAGACATCATGAAAAAGAAATTTTCATTAAATATAAGCAGATTACAAGTTGTAATCAAACTGGACAATTGAGAGAAATTCATCTTTATATAAGATGAATTCTTACACTTTGAATAGAATCTAAGACAAGTCTAGTTTTACATGACAAATTTCTCTTTAAATAAACAAAGTAGACCGGAAGGCTTCGATCCACCTAGTTGCGGAGAGGAAGAGCTCGATCCACCTTGTTTCAGAGAGAAGGTCGGGAAGAGGAAGAGTCATATGTATATTCATCAGGCAGCTCCTTTAGTTTTTTATGGAATCGCCTAATAAAAATATTCTATCTCTGTCGAGAATACTCTATCTCTGTCTTCCCCCTTTTTGTCATCAGCACCCAGGCATCTGCTGTTAGTAGTTCCTGACTGATGAGGAGCACCAGAACAGGATCAAAGCGCTGAAGCTTATCAGAGCTGGGTTAGATAAGTAATCAACCCATGAGGGGTTGATTTAGATAAGTAATAAACCCATGAAGCGGGAAAGGATCTAACAGAAAACCAGGGAATGAGAAATAACTTAAAAGTAAGCATGATGAGTGAATGTGTGTTATGTGACCAAACACGAACCTCTATTTAGGAAAAACAAGGTAGCAATAAATGTGAATGCATTTATGTTAAATAGTGAATACAGAGAGACAGTCAATTTAACACAGTAAGTAAATAGGAGTAAGTAAGAGAGAGTCAGAAAATGATACTATTTGCGCCCTAACCAATGTTTGGAATAGTCGCGTTTTTCGGTAGGCGGTTGGCGCGGACTTCGAGATCGTTGTTGAGCAGTGGGTCTGGACTGAGGGAGTGCTCCAATTGCAGGGGATGAATGAGCAGCTGAACTTGAGGCTCTCTGAGAAGAGGGAGCAGTTCGACTGGGTTCAGGCAGCCTGCGGATAATTTTAGGAGCAGCAGGCAGACTGTTGCAGATATCTTGAATTTGAGACGCAAACGCTGCTTGCATGGTGGCCAATTGATCAGTCAAAATCTTTTTGGCGTCGTCAATCTTTTTGCCAAGAGCCATTGAGGTGGCAGTATGAAGAGATTCATTGTTCTGATTGATCTGAAGACGCGCCTGGCCAATATGAGAAACTGCTTCTGCAACCGCATTCTCAGCAAAGGTTTGAAGTCTAGTGACAGTAGTAGTTAAACTACTTAGGTCAGCGTAGACTTGCTGGAATTTAGAGTCCGTTTGCTGCTGAAGAGTTCCTAAAATAATAGTTGCAGCCCTCTCTTCCTGCTTAAGCTTATGAACATCATTGGTCAGTGCTGTAATAGCGGTGGAGAGATGAGCTAGCTGGGCAGCGATGTTTGGTGGCTCGTCCAGAGGGTTTGTGAAGACAAAGAAACCCTCGGATAGTTCCTGATCCATGGACGGATCGCCGGCAAGCATTGGGATATCAGCAGCAGGGGCAAGCACATTGGGATGAGCAATGACTACTGCAGTGGATGGTAAAGTAGTAGCGTCAATATGAGGGGCCGCAGTTGAGGCGGAGATAGCTACATCCATAGTTCCAGTTTCTTCCACGTGCGGAGCATCCAGTTCAGCATTGGCTTGATCAATCCCAGCAGCAGACGCTTGAGTATGATCATTGGAATGAGAGGATTCACTTGGTTCATTATTTGCAGAGGAGATGGTGACCAGCTGAACCACATTCTGAATAACTGAATCGACATTGGTGTGATCAACAATCATTTGGTGGGGCTGTTGATCATGTGGAGAGCTGGGACCAGAGGATGCTGCCTCCAAAGTAGTTGGTGTGGCGTCTGCTCCAGTAGGAGAGGTCTCCAAAACAGTAGAAGTAAGCTCCACAGTAGGAGGGACAACCTCTAAATTTGCAATAGCCATTTGTAGATCTGGCTGATCAGGGCTTGCAACAATTTCAGAAGAGGAGCATGAATGAATCCCAGTGGATATGCGAAGATCATGAAGATCAAGCTCAGCCATTTCCAGCTTGAGGCCTAGAGCGTTTAGAACTGCTCGATCATGATTCGCTGTTCTTGAATGTCCATCAAACACTTGAATGCGGGATGTAACAAGAGCTTGGAGTCCGCCCACATAGTTCATAATACTAAAGACATCACGCAGCTTCAAACTTTTCTCAGGTTCGGGGATTTGAAGATAGGTCAGGATTTTGTTTTCATCTTGCTTTGCCTGAGCCAGAATAGGATCGATATCATCAAAGCGAACCTGTACTCGAGCCTTTACCCAACGATCAAAAATCTCCAGTTGGGGTTCCAGTTGGGCTTTAACTGCATCCATGACCATTTGAATCTCGAATGCAACAGGAGTGGACACTGGAGCAATAAGAGATTTTCCTTTGTCTGCTGGAGTGGCCTTGGGATGACAGTAAGGACAAGTAGACTTGGGTGTCCTGAAGCTGATAGAGCCTGGGGCCTGCTGAGAGCTCACCTGAGCTGAAGGGGTGTCTATTAATGGAGCAGACACCATGGCTAATGCAGCAGTGGGTTCCCCAGTTGAAGGGATGACAGGGCTGGGTTCTCTGTCAGAAATAACACCTGTAGGTCCGGCAGAGGAGATAGTGTCGGAGGCGGCAGTGTCTCTCTGACGAGCATCTAGAGAAGCAATTTTTCTGGTCCTTGGCTTCTTAGGAGGAGGAGGAGGAGGAGGAGACTCAGCGGATTCAGAGACAGTCTGTTCCGAGTCACTAATGACTTGAGTCAACCGGCGCTTTGTTGCTCCACCTTCTCTGCCACTTCGTTGGCGATGAAGCTGAAGGTACTTGTGAGTGACGAGTCTCCCTGGATGAAGATGAGAGAGAGCCCCTGTCTTGATGTGTTTGCTCTCAAATAGACTGCTTAGTGGGAGAGCAAAACCGGATTGACCCTTGCCAGATACGACGAGGCTAGTCAGTATTTGAAATAGTACAGCTGACCAGTTGATCTCCAACCCTTTGCATATAGCGCTCATGACGTCAAACTTCTCAGGGGTAATTATATCAAATGATCCTGCCTTACAGAGGAGCCCCTTGGAGATTATGTCTGCCAGTTGTCGATAGTTGCTCTTCATTAATACCTTCCTGAAAGGAGGTCGTTGAATACGATGGTCAGAGTCTGACACTGTGAGCCGCATCTCTTCTCTTAGGTCTGCCGGAATAGTCGAAAAGTCAGTGAGTCCAGTGGAGGGTAGGCACAGATGAGTGGCAAATTCTGGTTGAGTGATGGTGACTGACTGCCCAGAGATGGATGCCACAACGGTGTCATCCACAACAGTTGCTGTGGCAAAGAATTCTTGTAGTTCATCCTGGTAAAATGAGGGAGCCTGGCTTAGGATCACTAATAGCCCTGAGGTATCCAGCTTTTGAATTAAATCCTTTGTTTCCTCATCAGATGAAGTATATATGGAGTTAAAATCGACGTGAACAGCATTTGTGATAAAACTCGGTTGAACATTCTTCGTCATTTTGAATGATTGAGGTGAAGGAGCAGCAGCAATCTGTTAAAGGAAATTTTCTGAAAGAAACGATTATTGCAGTAAGATGTTTGGAGAAGATGAAGAGAAGAGAAAACTAAAGGCGGTGAAAAAGGAAGTATATGTAACGTCGTACTGTAGATGAGCGGACACATGTATACGTGGCAATCATCTAACGATTAAAAAGATTTTAACCAAAAATAAAAGGACAGGATTTAGGCGGGAGTGAAATAATTTATTTTTACACAAAAGTAATTTTGAATTCCGACGTTCATTAGGTTAATTAGTATCGAGGGTTATTTTTGGCAAAGCATATTTGGTAACATCAACTGGTATGTGGGGTTCGACTGGTAGGAAAACATCTACTGGATGCAGAGTCCTACTGGTACGAATACCCCCACTGCAGTTGACCATTGTATTACCAGCTTAGCTTAAATAACCATGATAAAATTAAAACAGAAATTCCCCCTAAATAAATGCAACTAAACTAACAAATTCCCCCTGAATCCATTACCCAAACAAAATAATCAAGAAGTAATTTCAATTAAACCAAGAATATTTCGAAAGTAAGAAAACTTAGCGTCCGGTAGGGGTTTTGTGAAGATGTCTGCTGCTTGTTGTTCTGTGGAAATGTACTCCAGCCGTATTTCCTTCTTCATAACATGATCTCTGATGAAATGATGACGAATGTCAATATGTTTAGTACGAGTATGAAGAACTGGATTGTATGTAATGGCAATGGCAGACGTATTGTCACAGAAAATAGGAGCCTCTGTGGACTCAATTCCATAGTCTCTGAGTTGTTGCTGAATCCAGAGCAGTTGGGCACAGCAGCTTCCAGCAGCAAGGTACTCTGCCTCTGCAGTGGAGGTTGCGATGGATGTCTGTTTCTTGCATCCCCATGATATTAACCGATCACCAAGAAATTGACAATATCCACTGGTGCTTTTCCTGTCAATTTTACGTCCAGCATAGTCAGCATCTGAGTATCCAATGAGATTAAAAGTTGAGTCTCTTGGATACCATAGACCAACATTCTCGGTTCCTTTTAAGTATTTTAGGATCCTCTTGACAGCAGTGAAGTGCGACTGCTTGGGATTTGCTTGAAACCGGGCGCACATACATACTGCAAACATAATATCGGGTCGGCTGGCTGTCAAGTATAGTAAAGATCCGATCATGCCTCGATACATTGTAACTTCGACTGGTATTCCTGAATTATCCAAGTCGAGTTTGGCGGATGAGCTCATTGGTGTAGCAGCAGCTGAGCTGGTACTCATTCCATATTTCTTCAGTAGCTCTTTAGTGTACTTGGACTGATTTATCAGAATTCCTTCACTAGATTGCTTGACTTGCAATCCTAAGAAAAATGATAACTCTCCCATCATGCTCATCTCGAATTGTTCCTGCATGATTTTAGAAAATCTTTCGCACAGTTTTGGGTTAGTACTCCCGAAGATAATATCATCAACATATATTTGAACTAGCAACGTATGATCTCCCTTTGTAAATTTAAAAAGGGTCTTGTCCACCGTGCCAATAACAAAGTTGTGCTCTGTCAAATATTTTGATAAAGTTTCATACCAGGCACGGGGAGCTTGCTTTAGACCATACAGAGCTTTATTCAGACGGAAAACATGAGATGGCTGCTGATGGTTTTCAAATCCAGGAGGTTGTTCAACATAAACTTCTTCCTGGAGTTTGCCGTTAAGAAATGCACTCTTAACATCCATCTGATAGACTTTAAAGTCTTTAAATGCAGCAAATGCAAGAAATATGCGAATTGCTTCTAGTCGTGCTACAGGGGCAAAGGTTTCATCGAAATCAATGCCTTCTTCCTGTCTGTAGCCCTGTGCAACTAATCTTGCTTTATTTCTAATTACTGTTCCGTTTTCGTCTAATTTATTTCTAAATACCCATTTGGTGCCAATTACAGTGTGATGCTGTGGTCGTGGTACTAGATACCATACTCTGTTTCGCTCAAACTGGTTTAGTTCTTCCTGCATTGCTTCTACCCAACTTGGGTCTAATATAGCTTCATCAATCTTCTTAGGTTCTATATGAGATATGAATGCAGCATGAAGAAATTCGTTAATCATTTGTCCTCTGGTGCGTAGAGGAGCAAGAGGGTTACCGATGACCTGCTCGGGTGGATGATCCTTCTTCCACCGGAGCGAAGGTCCTAGTGGGTTGAGTTCTTCAGTTGACTGGATGTGAGTAGGTAAGTCAGAGATTCTGATAGACCCATCTTTCTCATTGGTTCCTTCAACTGCAGTAGAGGTGGATGCCACTGTTTCATTGATGGCTGGCTGCAGTGCTTGTTGGCCAGCAGACTCCTCTGCTTGAGCTTCAGGGATTTCTGGTTCTAAGGAGCAGTCAGCCCTGCTTCTGTAATCAATCTCATCATCAACATTTTCGTCAATATGAGTGCTTTCCAGTCGATTACTCAAGTTGTTGATTTGTATATCGGATAGTGTACAGTCAGTAGGTTCATCAAATTTTACATGCACTGATTCTTCTACATTAAGAGTTCTATTATTAAATACTCTGAATGCCTTACTAACTGTAGAATAGCCAAGAAATATTCCAGCATCAGATTTGGCATCAAAGGCGGTGAGATGAGTCTTTCCATTGTTGTGAATAAAACATTTGCAACCAAACACATGGAAATAAGAAATATTTGGCTTACTGCCATTCCAGATCTCATAAGGGGTTTTATTGGCTCGCTTATTAATCATCGATCTGTTCTGCGTATAACATGCTGTGTTGACAGCTTCTGCCCAAAATTTCTGCGATATTTCTGATTCCGCGAGCATAGTTCGCGCAGCTTCTTTTAAAGTGCGGTTCCTATGCTCAGCAACTCCGTTTTGTTGAGGAGTTCTAGCTGCAGAGTATTCGTGTTTAATACCAAGGTCATCTAGATATGATTCGAGTGATTGATTGGTAAACTCAGTACCTTTATCACTGCGAATTCTATCTATCCCACACGATTTCTCATTTTGGAGTCTTTTCAGTAATTTGATCAGCTTTGGAGTAGCCTGATCTTTACCACTTAGGAACAAGACCCACGTGAAACGAGTGTAATCGTCTATTAACACTAGGGTGTACTTCATTCCCCCTAGACTTGTTACTGGTATAGGACCAAACAGATCCATATGCAGCAACTCTAGGCACCGAGAAGAAGATTTACTCCCTTTGTTCTTAAAGGAGGATCTGATTTGCTTACCGAGTTGGCATGCTGCACAGATCTTGTCCTTTGAGAACTCAATTTGGGGCAGTCCAACAACTAGATCAAGTTTACGCAGACTAGCAATAGTTTTAAAATTTAAGTGACTCAACCGTTTGTGCCAAAGCCAATTTTTGGAAGTATTCTGGGCAGCTAAGCAAGTAAAGGAAGTAGGCTGATTAAGATTCCAATCAATTTTATATGTGTTATCATGCCTTCTTCCTATAAGTAATACATTGCCATCAGTAGATTTAATTGTGCATGAATGCTGATTGAATTCTACGGAATGACCATTGTCACATAATTGACTTATGCTAATCAAATTATAGCATAGATTTTCAACTAAGAGAATATCTTTAATGATGAGGTTACCGTAGATAATCTTACCCTTACCTACGGTTCTACCTTTCGCGTTATCTCCAAACGTTATTCTGGGTCCAGTGGAGTCCACTAGTTCAGACAATAAGCTTGCATTCCCTGTCATATGTCTAGAGCATCCGTTGTCTAGGAACCATTCTGAGCTCCGAACTGGATGCATTCTAGTTTCCTGCAATTAAAGCGATAGACTGATTGGTACCCAATCCTACTTGGGTCCTGGTAGGATTAGTCCTTTCGGAACCCACACTTGTATGACCCTGAATGACTTAGGTCGGTGTGTGTTATGAAATGTGTGTGCATTTATAAATGTAGGTGATGATTTTAACTGTGGAGTGTGATAATATGTGTATGCATGTGCTTTTGGTTTGTAGTTCCTGTTATTCAGCATATACCTCTTCTGGACAGGTTTACAGTTGTAGTACCAGTTGGGTTTAACCTCTCTAGCTGCTCGACCAGTGGTTTTAAGTTCATTTCTGAACTTTTGCCTTGGTTTAGCCTCTTTGAGTGGTTCTACATAACCGATACCTCTGTGCTGTACCTGTTCCTTGATGAGTGTTGCTTTAACAGGTTCTTTAACCAGTTCATACGGGTCATATACTGTGCTAGATCTTACAAAGTTCATTGATTGAACCTTGCCTTTTGTTAGACACAGTTGAGGCTCATTACCAGATGATCTGCTGTCATTGCTATTAAAGCCTATGCCAGTTAAATCACCAGCAAGCCTTATAGACTCAAGCATTTCATCTTTTCTGGTAGTCGACGCATTCCAAGTGCTAACCAGTTTGCTGAGTTTCTGGTACGCACACTTGGCTTCATCTCTTTCTTTCACTAGGCGACTGGCTGCTTCCCTTAAGCAATTCAACTCCCTTGATTGTTCACAATCAAGTTTGTTTTCAAGCGTTTTAGTTGGAATTGAGTGCTCAGTCTTATAGCTTTCAAAAGATTCGTATAGCGTCTGATACTCATTTATCATGTCCTGCAATGCATTGGTGAGTTCATGATGTGTAAATTCAGATAGGTTGGTTTCATGTACCTCATTTTCATCATTCGCCATTAAGCAGTGGACTTCTTCGTCTTCACTCTCGCTGGATGAGCTATTTGACTCCTCTGATTCTGATTCAGAATCAGCCCATTTGCTCTTACTATCTTCTGCCACTAAAACCTTTTGATCTCTGTCCCGTTTGGATGTTCTTCTGGTTTCCTTGGATTTTCTGTAATCCTTGGATCCTCTTTTGTGATCATCCTTTTTGGGTTTAGGACAGTCTGCGATGAAGTGCCCTGGTTTGAGACAGTTGAAGCATACTCGCTCTTCTTCTTCTGAATTTCCTTTGGAGCTTTGCCTTCGAGGATATGATTGATAAGGTCTCTGGTTCTTCTTCATGAATTTTCCAAATTTCTTTACGAACATTGCCATCGCATCGTTACACATCTTTTCTTGAGTCATTTCAGTAGGAGTAGGCAGAGACTCAGATGCAGTGAGAGCTTTTGTTGGTTGACTTGTACTTGGTTCATCTTCAACCCGAATGCCTAATTCGAATTCATAGGCTTTTAAATCAGCAAACAGATCATGTAGATCTATCTTGTTGATATCCTTCGATTCTCTCATAGCAATGGTCTTGACATCCCATTCTCTTGGTAGACCTCTCATCACTTTGAGAGTGACTTCTCTGTTGGGTAACTCCTTACCCAGACTGCTTAGTTCATTTATTATTCCAGTCACTCTTTCATCATACTCGTTGAGAGTTTCTCCATTTATCATTTTGATATGCTCAAACTTTTGTAAAGCCACAGTAAGCTTGTTCTCCTTGGTTTGATCATTTCCTTCACAGAGTTGAGCAATCTTTTCCCAGATCTCTTTGGCTGTTGGGCACATTTTGATTTTGTTGAACATATTTTTGTCCAAAGTTTTGAACAAAATGTCTTTAGCCACGTTGTCTAGGTTTGCCTTTTTTTTGTCTTCATTTGACCATTGAGATCTTTCCTTTTCTACCATTTGTGGATCACCACTTGTGATAGATGCAGCTGTATTGATTTTCATGATCTTCAACGGTCCTTCGGTGATCACATACCACATATCATCATCTTGAGCACTTAGATGTGCTTGCATACGGATCCTCCAGTCATCATATTCGTCTTTCTTGAACATTGGAATCTTGCTGAATGAGGCCATCAGTTTTTGGTAAATAGTAATTTCTCAAGATTGAGAAGACCTAAGCTCTGATACCACTTGTTGGGATCGGGGTAGTGTTTAGAAGGGGGGGGGGGGGTTGAATAAACACTAGATATAATTTCGATTTCTTTTTCTTGGTTAACTGTAAACTGTTAAGTGTTACAGTTGCTTCTCAATAACAGGCAAGTCAGTAGACACTTATTATAGTGCGGAAGACGTCTACAAAACTTGTGAGGAATAAAACTGAAGTAATAAAGCAATAAACGAATAATACGAGAGTTGTTTCTGGAAGTTCGAAGCACAACGCTTCTACGTCTCCCCTTCTTCCTTTGCAGGAAGGATTCACTAGAAGACTTGGTTTACACTTTACAGTATACAACCTCCTTAGGCACTAACACACTTGGCCTAAACTCCTAGCAATCACACTCTTCTTATCTTTTGGATACAAGTGATTTTACAACACTCTCTACAGAATAAAACTTTCTAGCTTTGAGAGTTTCTAAGCAGCAGACTTCAATTGAAAATAATCTGTCACAGATTCAGTTTTGCTGTTTGTCTGCTCTTTGCTGAACGTTTGAAATACCAGTCGTATAGCTTTCTTGCTTTGAAGTATTTCTCTTAGTTTGAAAGTTGCTCAGCACTTCTTCATTCTCTGCTTGGACGTATTTATAGGTTTGGTTGTCCAACGGTAGCCTTTTTGTATATAAAATGGATTAGCTTTCCAAATACCTGTTGTCTTCTTTCCTATTTTGTAAAACAACGGCTCTTTTCACTCTGACGGTAATGGTGGCGGAGATATAGCAGGGTGCGCCGCTCTGTTGTACCTTTGTCAGAGAATGTTGTACTTACTTTGTCTTGTTGCTTAGACTTCTGCTGGTTTCTTTGTTCAACTGGTCGTTCATCCTCTTAAGACCAGTTGATGTCCTTGTTCAGTGAGAGACTTTGCAGTTGATAGTTATCCAGTTTATGTCTTCACCCGGTTGATGTCTTCATCCGGTTGACGTCTTTATCCAGTTGATGTCTTTATCCAGTTGATGTCTTCATCCGGTTGATGTCTTTATCCGGTTGATGACTTCATACCAGTTGATGTCTTTATCCGGTTGATGACTTCATACCAGTTGATGTCTTCATCCGGTTGATGTCTTCATCCGGTTGATGTCTTTATCCAGTTGATGTCTTCATCCGGTTGATGTCTTTATCCGGTTGATGACTTCATACCAGTTGATGACTTCATCCGGTTAGTGTCTTTATCAGTTGATAGCTTGTCCGGTTGGTATCTATCCAGTTGATGTCTTTACCCGGTGAGACTTTAATATCCGGTTGGTGTATTCACCCGGTAGGTCTTTAGCATCCGGTTGATCTTTAACATCCAGTAGGTGTTTGTAATCACCAAAACTTAGAAATCGTTTTCCCAACATACGCTATGATGAGGATGATACCATCCAGGAAGTATCACATATGTTCCACAATATTTACATTTTCGCAAATTATGTATTATGTCATTTTGATTATGAAATTGTGGAATTGGTATGCTCACCCCGTTGGGGGCTGTCTCTGTTGGGGCAGGTGAACAGGTACATCGATGGCTTTGGAGATGAGCTCGAGCTGTTGATTGGACGTACTCCCAGGATCGTGGTACCAGGGCTTGTTGGAGCACGGTATCGTATAGAGTACTTATATACCCATGAGGGTTATATACATATTCATGATGCTCGCATGTGAGCAAGATTATACTTGTATACGGGTTGTATATAAAGGCATGAGCCTTTCTCTCTTTCATTCTATGTTGCATGCAATTAGAGGTAGAATTGCTAAATGATATGAGAGTCATTGGTGTATTGTGGGTGTTGAAACCCACTTTTGTTGTCATATGTGTGGTGTCTTCCCTGGCTGGGAATTTACTTGATATTGCTGTATTCTGATGAGTGTTATGTTTTCCCTGGTCGGGAATTATGTTATGCGTTGTGCTTTTATTTCGGGATAGCTCTATTTATGGGGAGACTCTGCCCAAATTTTTATAAAAGTCCACAATGTAAAAAGTGGTGTAATGGGCGAATTCTATGAGTCTATTGCTGTTAGGATGATGAGCTTATAACACTGTATGTTAAAGAAAATTTTGTAATTGCCATTCAATGGTAAAGTATCATCTGAGTTTCCCGAAAATTTTTATTGAAAGCATGTGCCACACATATTGATTAATACACTAATCAAGGGTTAAGTTTATGGGGTCCTTACAGTTAATGCCGGCCGACCCAATATTATATTATAGGAGGAAGGTGCATCGACTATGAGGAAGGTGATCATCTTCTTCTTTGTCTTGGACTCCTCTCCTAATGTGACGGGTAAAGACACTTGTCCTATAGGACTTATGACTTCTCCGGTAAACCCATGCAAAGAAGTATTCACTTTTTGTACAGCTATACTTCCCAATTCCATCTGTTTCAAAGTATTAAGGAAGAGCACATCTGCCGAGCTGCCTGTATCGACGAATGCATCCTCGTGTGGAAAATAAATCCCTTGTAAATCTGCAGGTCCGAAAGCTATAGAAGGACTCTCCTGAATATGACTTGGATTAATGGATAACACTTCGAGTCTTCGAGCATAACTTTTTCTTGCTCGGTTAGAGTCTCCACATGATGTTCCTCCCGAAATCATATGTATAGTTCCTCGGTTAGGAACATTGCTCACAGTTCTTTCCCTGGTAACTTGATTTCCGCCCTCCACTCTTTCCCCCCGTACTGCCCAAGGAACTGGCTGAAGTGCTCCTCTCCCTGGATTAACATTATTCCGAGGGAAAGGAGCACTGTTCCTCAGGTCATCGTCAGCTCCTCGCCTTACACCCATTCTTCCTTCATGAACGCTCCCTCCTAGGGCACTTCCTCCTCGGAATACTCCTCTTCCATAAGGTCCCCCCGACCCCTCTTCGGCATAATTTGATTCATGGCTACCTCCCGATAAGGTCTCATCGGTAGGTACTGATCAAAGTTCCTCTTAGGCTGTTCCAGTGGCCTCTCCTTCCTATTGACTTCGCCACCATTTTTTATTTCCTTCTTCTGTTTCATCCTCTGCGCTTCCTCCAAATTAATATATTTAGAGGCACGCCCCAGTAATTCATCATAATCCGACGGTGGCTTCTTGGCCAACGATCTGAACAGATCCCCCTCCCTCAACCCTTGGGTGAAAGCACTGGCTAGTATTTCAGATGTCAATGCGGAACATCAAGGCATGCTTGATTGAATCTTTTCAGAAAATCCCGCAGGGACTCCCTATCCATCTGCCTGAGACCGAACAAACTCAAGGCTGTTCTCTTGCAACTTCTACTGCTCGCGAATTGATGAAGGAACAGCGATCTGAATTTAGGAAAGGAATCCACTATTCCTGAAGGTAATTGATTGAACCACGATTGAGCAGCGCCAGCTAGGGTAGTCAAGAACACTCTACATTTCACCCCATCTGATAGCTGATGAAGGAGTGAAGCATTCTCAAATCGAAACAAATATTCTTCTGGATCCGTGCTGCCATCATAATTCCCCACACTTAAAGTTCTAAAATTAAGAGGCAGAGGATCATCAATGACTTGAGGAGTGAATGGGGTGCTTCTCGTTGCCGAGTTAATACGACCTTCCATTTTATTGCGCATTTTTTGTAACTCCTCCTTTAAATCCTCCATTTGATGGTGCAAAGCCCTATCTATTTCATCATTTGAATGATTAGATAAGTCCTTCAATTCTTCAGCCTCCTCCTCCGACTTCTTTATAGAGGTTGAGTCTTCCTCTTCTTCCTCTTCTTCCTTATTTTCTTCCTGACAGGGGGGTCATAAATTGTTTCATAACTTCTCCGACAGTTTTAGCAATCATCTCAGTTAAATGTTCCATGGGTATTCCTCCGGTGGGTAATACTCGTGAAACATTCTGCGATGATCCAGCCTCCCCTGCTCCTTCTGCTTCTGGGCATGAATGTGTGTGTGTGTGTGTGGGGGGGGGGGGGGGGGGGTCGTTGGTTTATCCCTTCCCGACATTGGCCCTCGCCCTTTGCTTCTAACCATTCGCCTTGGATTCTTAATGAAATATCCTTGCTTCAACGTCTTTACTCTTTAGTTCCCACAGACGGCGCCAATGATGTGTCTCGTGATTTTTGAGTATAAGGTAGAATAAAGTGTTAATGAAAAATAACGATAAACACACCAAGATTTTTTACGTGGAAAACCCTCAAATTGAGAGAAAAACCACGGGACCTAGTCCAGTATAAAACTTCACTATAAACGTTGATGATTTACAAGACTTTCTGGACACAAATTACAATCGCTCAATGACTTATACGAATATTTTTGAGAAATAATAAAAAAGACCGAACAGACATGAATTTGCTCTCTTCGGAGTCTTTTTGCCCAGAAAATTCCAACCCTTTCTACGATGACATCCGCGGGTATTTATAGGATTATTCCTAGTGATTGGCTTGCGGTGGATCCGGAACACGATGTCCTCTGATCGTGGCTTGACTGGAGCCCATCGTGTCCGAGAAATCCGCGCCCCATTACTGCACGTTTATTCACGCCGGTTAATTTGTTGGTTACTCCCGGGTCCTCCGCTAATCTTTGACCATAGAACCGAGGAGGGTTTAGCAGCTGTTCGGTAAAACCCTGCTCGGTGCTATCTCGGTGTATGACTTGTTCGGCTATTGAGGAGATTTACCCGAGGAAGTCAATATGTCATAAATTGCAATTTGGGCATTAATTATGTTTATATGATTAATTATGGTGATAATTGATTTATGTGTTGGAATTAATTATCTTGATGAAATGCTTAGTCATATGGTAAGCGTGACCCGGGGGTGCATGTTGTGCATGTTGGGAAAACTGGGTTTTAACATGGGTTATTCATGTTGGTTGTTAATTATTTGGAAAATATGAATTTATTGGGAGTTTGGTGCATTTTTGTAAAATGCTTTTAAAATACCATGTTGGGGTATTTTATACATCATGTTAATATTTGGGGTACAATTTTAATTAACCCTTATAACCCATTATCCCACCTTTTACCCATCACTTTACATTCACTTTGCCCTCACTCCTAAATCACCAAATTTCATTCCCAGCCCTAAACCTCTTCCCATTTTCGAAATTTGGCAAAGGAGGAAGGAGAAATCTTCAGAAAACCTTTGTTTGTGAGATTATTGGTAGGATTTGGAGTCCTCAAGAGGTATGGAACACTTCCTAAAGTTTTAATGGTGTTTGGTTTTGAAATGGGTTAGCATTTTGGGATTTTTGTGGATTTGTTTTTGGGTATATGTTGTATGTGGTTGGGTTATGATTTTTGAGGTGTTTTATGTGGATTCTTGGGAGTTATGATGGTATTTGAGTAGTTGGAACGTTTGAGTTTGAAGTGTATGTGGTAGAACTTGGAAAATGCTCAAAAATTGTGAAGAATCGCGCACACAGCAGGTGGCGATCGATCACTACGAATGCAGCGATCGATCACCAAAGGGTCTTGGCAAAAATCATTGCGAGCAATCGATCGCTGGAAATGTCGCGATCGATCGTCGTGAGCCAGTAAGGTCTGGCGATCGATCGCTACATCGAAGCGATCGATTGGTAAGGCTCGCGATCGGTAAGGCTCGCGATCGATCACTGGTAGCGTTTATCGCGTACGCCCAAATTAACCCTCTCAAGTTAATAACAGTAATGAATGTAGTAGCGTGAGTAGGGATCGATCCCACGAGGAAGGTTATATCTTTGTGTTAACTTATGCAAACGAAAACAAAAAGGGGTTTTGAAGTCAAAGTAATAATACTACGATGCAAAATTAAACTAATATGCAAAATTATCTATATGAATTAACTTATGAGAAAAGTGCGATTCTCGGTTTTCGGTTAACTTTACAATTGGCGTTTACTATCTCGATCATCGATCTTCACAAATGGTTCAATTTCCATATGAACATTCATCGTGGACATTTAATCCAATAATCAAAGTCCTATCTCACCTTAAGGTTAGTTAAGTAGCCCAAGCGTTCTAGTTTAACCCTTATCACACAATCAATCAAAATACAAGCGATTAAGATTTAAATCGATGATAGCATATGAACTAGTGAGATCGATGAAGCTAAACAACATAATCCAAGCGTCTATGTTTAATTTAGTCAATTGTTTACCCTAAGAATTTAACAAACTCACAAACGGAATTTAATCAATCTGAGTTGCTTCGTAAATTAGAGGGATCAAACGATTCCGTATTTGATATCTAATTTAGCTTTAAATTGTATGAACAATAACTAGGTGATCAGTCCAACAATCATGCATAACAATCATGACAATCAAATCAGTAAAACAATTGATACTCAATGCAAATCAACAATCAAAACTTATCTCACAAGAATTGTAAACATCCAATGTATCGTTTTCCTCAACCGAGAATCACAAAAGTATTTAGTTACTCATAACTAGATTAACAACAATCAAAATTAATCTAAAAAACATCAAACTAATAGGAGAAGAAAGAGTTACTAAAAGGGATCACGATTCCGGCTTGTCGATTTCGGTTCCGTTCTTCGTGTTGTTCTTGATAAAGTTGAAAGAAAAATTATTCTAAAATCTAAAATTATTCTAAGAGTATGGAAAACTATCAAAACTGCTGCTAATGAGGCTTAGTCTCGAGTTTTAGGGTATGGGAGTGATAAAAAAGGGATACAATCTTTTAAACATGATAAAAGACTCAATTTCCTAATTTCCGGACTCTTCGGCGATCGATCGCCTGATGTGTGGCGATCGATCGCTGTATTAATTTTTTTCGGAAAAACCCTTGAGGCGATCGATCGCTATAAAGTGGCGATCGATCGCCGAGCTCCAGTAGACTTTGGCGATCGATCGCCACTTCTTCGCGATCGATCGCTAACCCGTAAATTTTGTTGCAAAAGTTTCTGTCCATAGGCGATCGATTTCCTCTTCCGGGCGATCGATTGCCACCTCCAAAATTACATTTTTGCCCTTTTCTTGATCAACTTTGAGTCATTGTCATGTCCATGTCTCTCCTTGGTCTTTACACATCGTTTTTAGCTCGTTTTCTTCGATTGTACCTACAATTACACAAATATACGATTAGGTAGCATACGTATCAAATTATCTATCAAAACCTACCAAATTTTAGACAATTAAGCACTAAAGTCCCTTTTAGTAACTCTTTCTTCTCCTATTAGTTTGATGTTTTTTAGATTAATTTTGATTGTTGTTAATCTAGTTATGAGTAACTAAATACTTTTGTGATTCTCGGTTGAGGAAAACGATACATTGGATGTTTACAATTCTTGTGAGATAAGTTTTGATTGTTGATTTGCATTGAGTATCAATTGTTTTACTGATTTGATTGTCATGATTGTTATGCATGATTGTTGGACTGATCACCTAGTTATTGTTCATACAATTTAAAGCTAAATTAGATATCAAATACGGAATCGTTTGATCCCTCTAATTTACGAAGCAACTAAGATTGATTAAATTCCGTTTGTGAGTTTGTTAAATTCTTAGGGTAAACAATTGACTAAATTAAATATAGACGCTTGGATTATGTTGTTTAGCTTCATCGATCTCACTAGTTCATATGCTATCATCGATTTAAATCTTAATCGCTTGTATTTTGATTGATTGTGTGATAAGGGTTAAACTAGAACGCTTGGGCTACTTAACTAAACTTAAGGTGAGATAGGACTTTGATTATTGGATTAAATGTCCACGATGAATATTCATATGGAAATTGAACCATTTGTGAAGATCGATGATCGAGATAGTAAACGCCAATTGTAAAGTTAACCAAAACCGAGAATCGCACTTTTCTCATAAGTTAATTCATATAGATAATTTTGCATATTAGTTTAATTTTGCATCGTAGTAATATTACTTTGACTTCAAAACCCTTTTTGTTTTCGTTTGCATAAGTTAACACAAAGATATAACCTTCCTCGTGGGATCGATCCCTACTCACGCTACTACATTCATTACTGTTATTAACTTGAGAGGGTTAATTTGGGTGTACGCGATAAACGCTATCAAATTTTTGCGCCGTTGCCGGGGAAGGCAATTACTTTTGTGTTAACGTCGTTTTATTTATTTCGTTTTATACTACTGTGGTTTGTTGATGAGTACAGGTGAACCCTCTGATTACGAAGAGAATTTTTACTACGATCCTGAGATCGAGAGGACACTACATCGGAGAAGAAGAGAAGCAAGGTTACTTGAGGAAGAAGAAGAGAGGAACATGATGGCTGCGAATCAAAGTTTGAGGCAGTTGGCGAATCCTAACTTGGATCAACAACCTCTCTGCATCACTTTCCCTGCTCTCACAAACAACGTAAATTTCGAACTCAAATCTGGTTTGATATTGCCATCTTTTCATGGTCTTGCAGGTGAGAACCCGCACAAGCACTTGATGGAATTCCACGTAGTATGCACTACTATGAAGCCAGCTGGCGTGACGGAGGAGCAAATAAAACTGCGAGCCTTCCAATTCTCGCTAAAGGATGCTGCAAAGGATTGGTTATTCTACTTATCCTCCGGATCAATCACCACGTGGACTGACTTGCAAAGAGTCTTCCTAGAGAAGTACTTTCCAGCTTCAAGGGCAACTAACATAAGGAAGGAGATCTATGGGGTGAAGAAATACCAAGAGGAGTCATTGCATGAGTACTGGGAACGGTTTAAGAAGTCGTGTGCAAGCTGCCCACAACATCAGATAAGTGAACACTTGTTAATTCAATATTTCTATGAAGGTTTGCTTTCTGGTGACAGGAACTTAGTGGATGCGGCAAGCGGAGGAGCTTTCATTGACAAGAAAGCGGAGGAGGCAAGGAACTTAATAGCTAACATGGCGGCCAACTCCCAACAATTTGGACATGTTCGCCATGGACAACCGCCAAGAAAAGAGGTAAATGTATCCAATCTGGAACAACAACTGATAGACTTAACTTTTCTTGTGCGTAATCTTGCAGGTGGCAATGTGGGGAAGATGAAGCCGTGCGGAATCTGTCTAGCTGCGAACCATCCCACTGATGCATGTCCATCACTACAAAAGACATCCACTGAGCACGTGAATGCAGCGGGAGGATTCCCAGGGCCACCACAAAGGAGTTATGACCATCCACCAAACAACTACAATCAAGGTTGGAGGGACCATCCAAACCAAGGCTATGGGAACCCACAGATGCACCAACCTCCACCCTACAGACCGCCATATCAGCGACCTCCACCACCGCTAGTGTACCCTCCTTCTGACAGGTTAGAAAATATTATTAAAGTTATTGCTGAAAATAGCTTACAATTTCAACAGGAGACGAGGGCGAGCATCCAGAGTTTGACTACCCAAATGGGACAATTGGCAACTTCGCTCAACAAGCTTGAAACGAGCATGTCAAATAGACTACCGTCACAGCCGGAGGTGAACCCAAGGGAGAATGTGAGCGCCATCACTTTGAAGATGAGCGAAGATGAAGATGATGAGAAAGTGGTACTGACACCACCCGGAAGAGAAGAAGCGGAAGAGATGAAGGAGACGGAGAAGGACGTTGAAGAGCCCATACAAGAGGAGGAACCACGGGGTAAGTTCTCTAAATTTTCTGAATATAAAATTGAACCCCCATTCCCCCTTGCTTTTAAGGAAAATAGGAAAGATGAGGATATCAAAAAACTCTACGAGACTTTCCGACGATGTGAGGCAAACGCTCCACTACATGATGCCATGATGAAGATACCTCGATGTGCGAGATTTTTGAAGGAAGTTTGGAAAGCGGGTAAGAACAAGGAACACAAAGGGTGCCCCAAGATCGAACTAGGTGAGAATGTTTTGGCGGTCATCCAAAGAAACATTCCCACAAAATGCAAGGACCCTGGTATGTTTTCTATCCCATGCGTGATTAGGACCATTAGGATTGAGAAGGCAATGCTCGATTTAGGATCTTCCATTAATGTCATGCCTTACTCAACCTACACTCAACTGAAACCTGGACCTTTGAAAAGAAATAACATTGTGATTCAATTAGCTGATAAGTCCACGGTTATACCTAGGGGGATAGTAGAGGACGTACTTGTGCATGTAGAGAATTTGGTCTTCCCCGCCGATTTCTATGTCTTAGACATGGAAAATGGTGATCCATCTAGCCCCATTCTTTTAGGGAGACCATTCTTGAAGACATCAAAATCTATGATAGATGTGCATAGCGGCATGTTAACAATGGAGTTTAATGGCGAGGTTGCAAAATTCAATATTTATGAACCCTTTAAAACTCATGAGCATTCTAGTTATGCTATTGATATAAATGATGAATATGATTCTGATTTTGATAATGATGAATCATGGGAGATGGGAAAGGCTACTCATGGCCTTGATGACAACAGAGGTATGGATTCTCATTTTGTGCATAATGTTCATAATGTTGCCGCTTTATCTACTCATTATACTGCTGACCCTCTCTTTTCTAACTTGCAGGATCATACCATTGAAAAGAAGCACCCTCCGGACAGACCACAACAAGCCACATATTTTGAAGGAGGAAAAAGGACTGAGGACGCCCACTCAAAGGCAAACAAACCAAAGTTCAAGAGACTTAAGAAGATATTGAGGTGGAAGAAGAAGGATAGAGCGACATCGCATCACCCACCTTGATAGAGGACTGGCGTCGGGCCACCGACGTTAAACAGAGGCGCTGCTTGGGAGGCAACCCAAGGGGAGTTAGTTTCCTTTCTCCCTTTTATTTTATTGCTTTAGTAGTTAGACTTTTCCCTTCGCTTGTCTTTTTGTCTTACATTGGGGACAATGTACGATTTAAGTATGGGGGAGGGATTAGTGTGTGTTATTGCTTTTCTATTACAAAAATACAAAAAAAATCGAAAATTTGAAAATTTTGAGTTCATAGTTAGTAATGAACACATGCTTAGAATCACTAGCCCATGATGAAACCTAATTGATATCATGCATGCTTTTGAACATAGGTGAATTGTTAACCTTGGAACACTTTGAACTCTAATGCAAAGTGTACTTTAACTTAGTAAGTTGAATATTTTGAGCACATTATTGTCATGGCTTGTGAAGTGTGCATAAATTAGTGAAGATTGTGTAAACTTTGTGATAGTCTTAAGAAGTCTCTAATACATGCTAGAACTTAACTACATGCTCTTTGAGGCGTATGTCTAGACTACTTGCAAACATGAAAATGATATAGGCGATCTTTGATGCGTTTGTGCCTTTCAAGCCTACCATGTAAACAAAATCATTCTCTAGTACCTATTTTGAGCCTTAAATGTAAAAGAATGGGAGTATGCTAAGCATACTCAAGACCCCCATTCAATATTCCTTGACTAGCTTATCATCTTTCCCTAATGAGCCTAAATGTGATTCTAATCCATACCTTTTAAGGGAGTATGATGTATTTCATTCAAATGCACTTGGGAATCATTGAAGTATATTTGTGAGCTTAATTGTCAAAAGAATGGAATGCATGAAAGAAAAAAGGGATGCCTTGAAAAAATAGATAGAAATATGACTCCAAGGGGAGCCAAGGCACAAAAGAAGAAAAGTGTTGAAATAAACCTTGTGAAAAAGAACAAAGTTGAAAAATTCATACAAGAAGAGAAGCTTTTAGTGTGCATTTCATCATACTCTCTTGTTTGAATACCCTTACCCTTTCTTTCATAAGCCAAATACCTAGGCCAAGCTACAATCTAATAAAGACCTACTTGATTTATGTTTGAAAAGTAGCTAAGATAGTGGAGAAGAGTGTGCAAGTGAGCTTATACTTGTGTTAGTGTATGACTTGAACTATTATGGCTTTGCATATTTTGGATCTATAATTTGTACACAACACTTGTTTATGACCACACACACACGTTCACTACTTCGTTGGGTACGAAATGTTTAGGGATTGAACTTGTTCCACTGTTAACTTTTCACCGCCGTTCATTATTATGCATGTGAAAATTGTTGAGGCATTAAAGTGAGGACAAGTTGCTTTGTTATGAACCTATGAGCCAAACAAAAATATTGTAGTTTTATTTGTTTACTCGAGGTCGAGTAAAGAGTAAGTATGGGGGAGTTTGATGTGACTAGAAATAGACACACACGATTCCGGCTTGTCGATTTCGGTTCCGCTCTTCGCGTTGTTCTTGATAAAAGTTGAAAGAAAAATTATTCTAAAATCTAAAATTATTCTAAGAGTATGGAAAACTATCAAAAACTGCTGCTAATGAGGCTTAGTCTCGAGTTTTAGGGTATGGGAGTGATAAAAATGGGATACAATCTTTTAAACATGATAAAAGACTCAATTTCCTAATTTCCGGACTCTTCGGCGATCGATCGCCTGATGTGTGGCGATCGAACGCTGCATTATTTTTTTTCGGAAAAACCCTTGAGGCGATTGATCGCTATAAAGTGGCGATCGATCGCCGAGCTCCAGTAGACTTTGGCGATCGATCGCCACTTCTTCGCGATCGATCGCTAACCCGTAAATTTTGTTGCAAAAGTTTCTGCCCATAGGCGATCGATTTCCTCTTCCGGGCGATCGATCGCCACCTTCAAAATTACATTTTTGCCCTTTTCTTGATCAACTTTGAGTCATTGTCATGTCCATGTCTCTCCTTGGTCTTTACACATCGTTTTTAGCTCGTTTTCTTCGATTGTACCTACAATTACACAAATATACGATTAGGTAGCATACGCATCAATTATCTATCAAAACCTACCAAATCGTAGACAATTAAGCACTAAAGATGTGTCTATTTCTAGTCACAACAATCGCCTCGATGCAGCGATCGATCGCCAGCAACAGAATAGTGGGAAATGATGATTTTTGTTGAATTTTGGTATTTGGCTATTATTTGGCTTCTAATATTGGGCTGTGTGATCGTGTAGAACCATCCCAGGTGGCGACGCAACCAAGGAAGTAAAGTCATACCAAATCCCACTTTTGGAAAGGTACGTAGAAGACGTACGGACACCCAACGGTACATGTATCTATTATACTCATTGATTATGCATTGTGGATGCGAGTATATATGGAATTGAGCATTGTGGATGCAAATACATGTTGAATTATGCATGATGATTGTATATGCATATGATGATTATTGGTGCACATCCCATGAGTCATGGTTATCTCCTTGATGATTTTAATGCTTGCCGCTATTTATTTTGTGCCGCTAAATGTAAAGCGAGGGGTGGGAGTACCGCATGTCACATTGAAGCGAGGTTATCATATGAGGCGAGGAAAGAATATTTGCCGCTAAAATGTGAAGCGAGGGGTGGGAGTACCGCATGTCCATTCAAGCGAGGTTATTCTATGCCGCTTATATGTGAAGCGAGGGGCATTAAAATACATTGTGATGAACAGACTAGGGATTGGTAATTGGTGAATATGGAATGGTGTTATGTCATGACATGTGTGAACCATTAAATAATCTATTTGATTATACTCATGAGTTATGGTACATGGACAACCAAAAGGGAGCGTTTAAAATGCATGGGAAAAGACAGGAAGTGTTTTATTACGGTTTATGCATTTACGCCTTATTTTTATATTGTGTTGAATATGGATTATTATATGCTCATGTTTTGGGGGTTGTCCTTGTAGGTACATTTTGGCATGAAAAAGGGGCTAAGGCGGGTTGAGGCGGTGAGCTCGTGAAGAACGCTTTTGATAGGAAGGACAGGATTATTTTGTATAGTATCTACTCTAGGAGTAGTGTAAAGCTATAGGGAATAACATTCATTTGTTTAAGAATGTAATTAATCCATTTGATAGTCCTTAACTTGGAATGTAATTCTTAAGGCTCAAAGTCTCAACACGAACTATTAAACTCCGATAATGCATGTTAGCTCTATTTATGCCTTTAATCTGCACTTAAGGAACGAGGGTCCTTACATTCATCAAGCTCTTAATTATGATCTATGAACTGCACACTTGATGAAATATGTTAGCAACACAATAACAAGTTTTGTTAACATCAAAACCAAGATTATTCGGGTTTCCAAAACCCAACAATAAGTGTGAGACTTGTGTGGCGGATAAGTTAACACAACTGTCATTCATTCGGTTGAAGAATAAGTCACCTCAAGAATCAATTCACATTGATGTTTGTGATTTAAAGTTTGTGCAAAAAGTATTCGTTATGTTAATGATTATTGCACAAGATACTGTTATGGCTATTTGCTACAAAACAAAGATGAGTCATAGAATTGTTTGAACAGTACGAGAATATGGTTGAGAACAAATTAACCAAATGAGTTTTGATATGAAGAATTGTGAGTTGATTCTAATTGTGTTGTCTAAGCATTTTTTGCTTAAGACTAGAACTTACAAGATATTTACTCTTGAATTCAAGTTTTTTTAAAGATTTTTATCTTTACAATACAAATGGTGAATCAAAGGCCACAATTGTTTTTATTATATGTTGTTCTCTCTTAAATTTGATTGTGTTTGAATTTTCTAAGCATTATGCGCTAAAAGTTTGAAATTGCAAGATATAAAATTTTGAATTTGATTTTGTAAGTTTGGACGCTTAAAATGCAAATAATAAATCTTACTCGAGAGACAAGTTTCAAATTTTGTAGACAAACGCGCTTAAAAAAAACATTGCAATATATGAAATCTTGAACTTTGATTTATAATTTATAACACTTTTTGAAACTTGAAATCAAGTTCATTGCATTTGATAAAACCGGAGAAGAGGCCGTATGGCTAAGGTTTCTTAAAAGAAATTTCATGTTGGAAAGAACCCGTGCCTGCAATTATAAAACATAATGACAACAATATGTTGTAGAAAGACACAAGGTAGTATGTATAATAGTAAGTCTCGACATATAAGTCATAGACATAATACCATATGACAATGATCTCTATAGGCATGTGAGAAAACTCGGATCCTCTTATGAGTGGTTAACAAAGAGATCATGTAAAAACTTTATCGAGTGGAATATGATTAAAGACCAAAAATCTTGTAGTAGATATCCAACCTACGTGATTGAAGAACTCAAGATCTAGGTTCAAAAGTGAAAACAAAATTACAAGATTTGATAAATACCTTGGAGATCAATCTCCAACCCATTTCTAGACTGCAAAAGAGGTACGAGGATAGACAAAGACCTTCAATGATTCCTAAGACATATAAATAAATATGTTGGAGTATAGCGGGATACTCTTTTAGGAAATCATCTACGTATGTGCAAAGTGTGGTCGCTTCAAAGATAGAAAGCACTAATGAAATCAAACGTGGTTCAAGGCCGAAACGGACACAACCATAAAAACCAAAACGAAGACTAGAATTGTTATTGTGTGGGTTCTTTTGTCTCGTTTTGCACAAACGTCTAAATAGTTCAAGACTATAAGTTCATTATGAAGTCAAGTAAATCCGATTGAATACTACTATGAACGTTCAAAGCCGCAAGCTACCTCTCCAGATGTTGTAACAATTTTTTAAAGGCGCTCATTTGCATTTATACATTAATTTCAATCATGTGGGAGATTGTTGGACAAATATGCTTAACGATTTGAAATTAAGCATAGAAAAATCAAAAAATAAGAATGGAAAAAAACTATCAAATACGGACGAGAAAAAGTTGTTCGGGAAAACCCGAGCAGTGCTCGAGCGCTGCCCGAAGCAGCACCGAGAGCTGCCCAGTTTTTTGAGGAGTAGACGAGGCACTCGAGCGCCTCCACTTCCGTCCGGAAAATTGCATTTCAATTTTTTCTTGAAAGGGTCTGTCCCTTTGCGTCCATGTGCAATTTTTCATGAAGTACTGCTACCAAATGGTTTCTTTTGGTGATGTCCCTTGGTTAAAGTGTAAATAGAACACCCACTTAGTGAATTAAACATACTTTT
Organism: Haberlea rhodopensis; assembly: GCA_907163345.1. Lineage (NCBI taxonomy): Eukaryota > Viridiplantae > Streptophyta > Magnoliopsida > Lamiales > Gesneriaceae > Haberlea > Haberlea rhodopensis. Next base: position 2,538,229 of record CAJQUN010000045.1, on the reverse strand, counting down.
GCAAGATCGAATTCAAGTTTTGAGAGCAAATTTCTGCATATTCATCTTGTTCATCCCTTGTTCTTGTTTGAGTGTCTTTAAACCTTTGTGGTTTACGAATTCGTGGTTTGAAGTGCTTCTATCACGAATCGTGGACGTTGTATCTTGGGAATGATTGTCGTTAAACCGTAAGCGCCGTAGTGGGCATGGGCGGAGCCAAAAAAATAAATTAGGGGTCGAAAATAAAAATTCAACATAGTTATTTATCAAAGAACATATAAATATTTAATTGACATATATACATAAATAAATACCAATATTATATTTATGCATATATTTTAATAAAAAATGTTTATATTAGTAGAATAGAAAATATAATATAAAATAAATTCTCTAAAAGTAAGAGCAATAAAATATAATACCAAAGTATTCAGTACTTCATCATAGAATAATGGAAGTAAGACTTCAAACTTTTAACATATTTATGGCCCAATAGTGAAAAATAAAAAAAATAGCTTCATTTTTATTTTAATATAAGAGAAGTAGTACGTGCAGGTTTCGATCCCTGCACCACCCCCATAAGAAATAAATGTATCCATCACTACTGCACAATGCCTATTTTTGTAAGACTAACATACCGGTATACATTAAATACACTTTAGTTGGGCCCCCCGAGCACCTCCTGGCTCCGCCCCTTATATCGGGACAATATAGTTTCAAGGATGGATATTAAAAATCACGTCACGAGATTCATCGTCCTATTGATTCATTGTTACTTTACTTGCTTAAATCCAAAAGATACACATCGATACAAAATTCCTACACTTCAAATTATGGGATTTATTATCTAAGTTGTGCAGAGTACTCGAGTTCTAATTCATCTAATTTAAGTTTGAATATTTGTTGAGATATTCGAAATTGTGTTATATTTTGTTTATTGTCGATTTGATATCATATGTTAAAAAGAAGTGGACTAATAGGAGGTTGCCCCTGCTAACCTACTTATTAATATTATCAAGTTTTCTGATTCGTTTTTAACTTCTTTATCGAGATCTCATTTCGGTTACACATTGAACGTGGTTAAGTCCACTATCCGTACATCATAGACCGATTAATTTGATGTTGTTTTTAAGGGTATTGTTCTTATAGGTAGATTAAACCCTTATCCTAAAAGATCCATGTCAGAATGTGACTTAAAGGACTGTAATTGAACACATTATAGGAATCTCGTAATACAATGGGCGGGAACTTGTGGTATTGCAAAATTTGCATTTTATAGGTATAAATATTGCTTAAACATTGTTGCTTCGACTTTGTACATTTTGACTACATAAGGATTCATTGCATTTCTAAATGTTTTTATCCAATTGGTGGAAGTTGCAACTTAATCAGCCAAGTTCAATGATTTTAATGAAATTAATGGATCAAGACCAAGATTGGTAGGGGTGCATGGTTGTCATCTATGAAATGAATTATCTATACATAAATACATATATTATTACAATATGTAAATGGTGTTACTTAAGTAAATGTATTGATGTCACGATGTTTTCACAAAACGACAATATCACCCATAATCTAAAAAATCGAAAAACTTATTATAGAAAATGATGATATTATCAAATTTCGTTCCTACATTTAATGATTTTCCCGGTTTAATCCATCTTATTTTTCATGTGCCAAATTGGTCTGTAAACTTACGACATTTGATATCATAAAATTCTCAACTTTATCGAAATATTAAAAACTGATGGATTTGAGCACGTGATAGTCACGAAATCAATACCCCCTGATTTAATTCCACTCCTTTCACCCCAAATTTCCATTTTTCTCTTCTTTTACAACATGAACAAAGGAAGACAGTCAGAGGTTATTAGGTCGGAGGAAAGATGAAAATTTGGGGGAAGAGAATTAAATTAGATACGAGGATCAATCAATTGAGGGGAAAATTGGCTTACATTCAAATGTTTCACTAATGTCGATGACTTTATCATGCCAAATTTCATAAGTCTAGGCATTGTTTTGGCACATGAGAAAAAAATAGTGACTAAATCAGGAAAATCTTATATGACCTATAAATTTTTAGTATTCCATAATGATTTTATGATTTTTTTTTTAAATTTTATATCAGAGTGATTGGCCTTTTATAGACAAACTACAAAATCAAGATAATTACTCTATACTGTTATAAATATGTTCATAAATACATGTGTTAATGCATGTATTAATTAAAGTGTTGTGAAACGTAATATTTGTTATGAAATGTATATTGGATGTCCATTTACCTTTCTATATTGTAAATGAAATATAGAATGAAAAGCTCTCTAAATTTCTCTCTAAATTGTTCTCTATAGAATACAATACTATTATTTGATAACATATACTAATTTATAGTAATATATTAAATGAAGAGTGTCCACAACAAGTATATTATCATTTGAATTGTTTGCTTGATTATTGTTAAATGAGTTGAACCACATATCTACATGCATATTCAATCATTTATATTTGTATACTATAAAAAAGTTTATTTAATTGAACATAATATCGAATAAAAATATATAATTCTATATATTTTACCAAGCATGTTCAAATTCATATTAAAGTTATGTTATCTACTCATTCTTAGATCGTGAGCTAATTCTTGTGATAAAAAATAATATATGCGTGTGTGTATGTATATTTTATTCTTCTACTAAAATTACATATTTAAAAGTCTTTAAAAATTAAATTTACCCTTAAATATTCTTGTAATTTAATAATAACTAATAATCGAGAGAATTTATTCCCCTAGGAATTAACGCAAGCGTGGGTGAGCCCAATGGATTTCGGAAACTTCTTTGAAATGTAAGAGCGGTTAATTATATTGTTTAAACGAAAATTTATTTTTTTACAGGAAAAAAATTTCATTTATGACGTCAAATTTTGTCATCCAAACAAAATAAATCACTAATAATTAAATCGCACTTATTTAGTTACATAGCTTGATTTGATTGCCACACTTGTCATTGTTGTGAAGTCTTGATTCTAATCATGTGTGAAAATAATTATTTAATGAACAATAGAGTGTCATTATTTAATTTTATATCAAAGTTCATGTGTTCATGTTAAAGAAGTTGGACATTTTGAAGGAAATAAGAGCAAATTAATAAATATTTAGTAGCTTAAAGATAGTTTTACAATGCTTATTATAAATATTTACTAGAGAAAACATGAAATTTAATCACAAAACTCAACTTTTGTGTTTCAAAATTGATTTCTAGCTATTTTTTTTTAAAATAAAAAATAAAAAAAAACTGGAATCGGGGCGGGGCGGGTTAACACGCCGGGTTCGCGGGTCTAAGCGGGGCGGGGCGGGGCGGTCTGGGTTTTATGTGTAGCGGGACAGGTCCTGGGATTGGCCAAACCTATCACATACCCGCCCCATTGTCATTCCTAGTTTTTTTGCAACAAAAAAATTATCCACCATTATTACAATTCCAAATAAAACAAAAAAATATTTTGTAAGCAAGGAACTAATTACAATCCTAAAAATAATAAATAACGATTTTGGTATGTGCGTTATTTATCATTGACAGATGTAGTTAGACAAAAATTTGAAATTCAAGTTTAACTTTGTTTTTAAAAAATATAAATTATTTTTTACGAAATGAAAATACTAAGTTTTGTATCTTTAGATTTACTCTAAATATCATGATTATTTTTTTATTGAAGTGAAAAGTTACAATAGTTGTGTCAAAATAGTCGGGGTAATACACTATTTGATCCCTAAAGTTTAGAATACCCGATTTAGTATCTATTGTTTCAATCAACCTGATTTGGTCCTTAATATTTTCAAAATTAAACCATTTCAATTCAATCGTTCAGTTTGACGTTTCCTTAATATTAGTCTCTCATGTCATTTCTCCCAAAATCGATTTTGGGGAAATCTATTGTCTTCAACATCCACCCAAGAAGAACGCATAAATCGTTGGACAGTGAAGGAGAAATCGATTGTCTTCTTTCGCCTTTTATTAAAGAATACCGTGTGTTCGCTGCATTTAAGCAGCATACGCTTATTTTTGGAGGGCCTTATCCTTTTGGACAGGGCCAAAAGTTAAAATTTATTAACTAAAAAAAAAAACATCCACCCAAACTTCGCCTTCTCTTTCGACTGGTAAGCCATAATCATTCTGCGCTAGTTTTGGGGGAAACACATTGTGCATAGGTTTCAGGTTTTGTATATTTTCGCAAGAAATTTTTGAAATTGAAGCGTTAATTTGTTAGTGTTCCTAATTTCTGGTGAATGTTAATTGTTATAATTCCCCAAATTTCAGATTTTAGTTGGTTGAAAAGCCCCAATTTATGGTGCTTCTTTGTTGTATGTATGTATTTGTTGAAATTTGAAGGTTTAGTTAATGAAACAAATAATCCAAGTATTGCAGATTGTCAAATTCGAAGAATTCCTCTTTTTGGCCAGTGGAATGGAAGGTAGCACATGTTTATGTTCTGCTGCTATTTTGTCCAGTTAATGCCCAGAAAGCTATATTTTTTGAAGCCTAAAAATCCTACTGGTTGCAATATTTTTATTTTTTATGATTTTTTCAATTGTGGACAGTGAGTGAAATGATTTGGTATGATTCGAGTGTGACAAATTTTGAAGGCATTGGGTTGAAGCCAAGAAACCCGATGTTATGTACCTATGGCGTGGAACTCCCATTTGAAGACGTCATGGATCTCAAACAATCTAGGAAGGAGGTTTCGTGTGTGCCCTAATTACGGAGTAAGTGTCACTTATTTCATAATAGTGCATTATTTAATTTGTAGAATGTATGTAATTAATAAAAAATTATGCAGACACGTGCATATTGTGGTGTTTTTCAATGGTGGGAGATGTGCAGCAGATCACAACAAATAATTCATGGTCTAAGACAACAAATTACTGAGTTGAAAGATGATAACATTGTGCTTGTGCAACGAGTGAGAGAGATTGAAGATGAAATGCACAAAAAGATAAGACAATCAACAGTTTACGAGCAGAAGATGATTCGGCTAGGGTGTTGAAGAAGAAGATGTTTGTGATTATTTTTGTTGTTGTTATGTTAGCCTATATATGGAAGAACTAATCACGAGGGATGTATTGCTTTTTATCGAAGTGGTGTATGCAAGTGAATATGTTTTCTTAGTATTTTTGCGATGTATGCAACTGAAGATGTTTTATCAGTGGTGTATTGCAAGTGAAGATGTTTTCTTAGTATTTTTACGAGGTTTGCAATTGAAGACATTTTATTAGTGGTGTATGTAAGTGAAGATGTGTTCTTAGTATTTTTACGATGTATGCACCAGAAAACATTTTTATTAGTTGTTGATTTGCGATGTATGACTTTAATGCAGCTTCAAAATTCTTAAATTATTTTTTCAACATCTCCTCTATTTTTATTACATCCCAAAACAACAATAGCATTATATCATAAAATAATATCATTCCCAACACAAAAGCATTATATCATAATCATTCCCAACACAATAGTGTTATATCAATCCAATCCCAAAAAACAATAGCGATATAGTAATCACTAGAACAATCCATTTAAAAAACAAAAGCACTACGTTGATTCTTCAATCCCAAATCACAATTCCCAACATAATTTCAAATGCTAGTAAACGGAAGCTAAAAACTCTCAATCTCCTTGAGTAGGTGGTGCATAAACAGATGGAGCACCTTTTTTTTCCAACGAATTAAGCTCTCTTTCAGCCTCGATATCGTAACATAGTTTACTCCCCTTTTCACGAACACAATTTGATTAACATGTATCAAGGGTTAGAAATATCATATAGCTCAAATAATTTAAGCAAACAAACAAAATAGCTGACTCACATTTATATTGTTTGAGTTTCCTTCATTTTGCATAGCAACTTGTGAGGCTGGTTTGCTGACTGAATTAACAAAATTCAACAGATTGACATATAATACAAAATAAAATGATATGTATGTGTATTTACATAATTAGATGGTAATGCAAAAAAGTTTGTTTACCGATAGTTTTTCCCTTCTGCTTGGTTCTTGTTGGGTTTGACTATCTCATTTGCATGTCCTTTGATTATGGCCAACCCCACCACATTTGTTGCATTTGGCGATTCTACGAGCGCCCCTGAATTGCGTCTGTGAAGAAGCCGGTGGCTCATCTCTTTTTCTTCTCCTCATTTTTTGTGGCCTACCGACTTTTCCTTTATACATAGGTGGTAAAGGAGATGTCAAAGGTGGATGTCAATTCGCAATCAGGCCACATATCTGGACCATTAATTGGCAAAGTCGATTGTCATAACGTTTCTTGTATGCCTCAATCCCGTAGTAACCATGCACGTAAGTTGTTGGATCCTCATTGTTACACCAAATATTAGGGGCGTTCACCGGTTTGATTAACAGACTGACCGGACCGAACAAGAAAAATTTCGATTCGATTTAAAAAAATCGGTTTCTGTTTGGTTTTCGATTCCAGGGTCCGGTTAATTGAATCGAACCAAAAATCGAAATTATAAAAAAAAAATTAAATATTTTTTAATGGTTTAAATATTTTTTAATGGTTTCGCTCCTGATTGTATTAATAAGAACTCGTAAATTAATAAAGCGTTTCAAGTATAATATAATTTATTTTGTTGTCAAATTTAAACTCGATTTTTTGTATTAAATAACTTCAATAATATTAGAAGTTTAAAATTAAAAGGACAAAGATTCAGAATTCATTTGAATCCAATGTATGATGTATTAATGTTTGTATTTACGTTGAATTTTCATCAATTAATCATACGGTTTCAAAAAAAAATTGAAAATTTAAAAAATAAAAGTTTGAAAAATTCAAAAAAAAAAAAATGGTTCGAACTGAAACCGAACCAAACCGAAAAAAGTTCGGTTAAAACCGAAATCGAACCGAACAATTTTGGTTTTTGGTTTTGAAATTTCAAAATCAAAATTTCGGTTAACCGAAATTTCGGTTCGGTTCAAACCGAACCGAATGAACACCCCACAAACTGCATGCTTATAAGGGATTCCATTCCATTGAAATCCCATTTTCGACAACTACAATGTGACCTAGACCAATGTTGCTCAGGATTTTTAGCCAACCACTCATATGTCTTCTCATCTATCTGCTTCATCTCCTCCATTCTTCTACGAAATTCTGCAACTGTCGTTGCTTTCACAGCTGCCCATAGTGCATTTTTTACGACATCACCTCTGAAACCATCAACTTTCATATTACTGTGTAAGTGCCTAACACAAAATCGATTCTCGGCATCTGGGAACAAACTCTCAAAAGCAGGAATTAGATCATTTTGCTTATCTAACATGAATGTCCATTCGTATTGATTGTCAAAATCAATATCAGAGTCCAACAAACGTAAAAACCACATCTAACTATCATTGGTCTCTCCTAGGGGTCGTTAACGAGCCGAGTCAATCCGGGCCCGGCCCGAAACCAGACCGATTAGCCCGGTTCGGAACTGGAACTGGGCTAACCGGTCCGAAACCGGTAAGATATAGGTCCGGATTAAAATTTAGATAAATATATTTGAGGTTAGTGTACAAACACAAAGACCCATTAGCTCAATTGGTTAGATCTTTAGAGTAGAAGACGATGGTCACATGTTCGAATCCTCCAATCAACAATTTCCCTTGATTTTTTGAAGAGAAATAATTCAAAAAAACCGGTTCCGAGTTGGAACCTTGGACAATCGTTCTCCTCACTCAACTTTAGCATCACTGTTGTTTTTGGATCAACCCGTTTCAACTCTGCACAGAAGTGTCTAATCCTACTGAATTGCTCCAATAATTTGCTTTCACAATCTCAATAGCCTTTCTCCTGGCTATGTACGCTTGCCTCCTCAAAACATTGATTTTTAGGGACGTGCAAATTTCCTGTTGAAATTCAGTTGTACCTAACTTGGGAGTTGATTTGAATTTCCTGACAAAAGTCTTACCTAACCATGTTGCATTGACAATTTGTTCATGTAGTTCCAGTAACAGTTGTTGGTTCGAGTTGAAATGTTTTAATCTGCCAAGAGCTATCTGTACTCATGGTTGACACATAAATCAACCACCCACAACCCTCAATTTATCCTTTTTCATAAATCTCACCGTCATTCCTCTTATAATACAATGACTTTCAATGGAAAACTTTGCCTCTTTTTTTTGTGTTGAAAATCATTCCAACCTCCAATTCAGGGTTCTTTGAATCCTTAGCGAGATCAAACAATGGATATCTTTTGCAGTCGTCTTCATAAGAATCCCCATTACTACACATGTCATCATCGGTGTCAACACAATCATCATCACCTTGTTCATTATGTATCTTACATAAGACATCACTATGAATTTCATCCACAACTATTTTTCCCTGTGAAAATTCAATATCATGATCAACAAAATCATCAAATAGCATGATTTGGACCTCTAGCAACATCGTCATAACCACTAATATCCATCCATGACTATAAAAAGAACAAAACAATGAAAATATGTTGCTGGTGAAAATCCAAAAATCAAATAGTGAACATATGTTGCTGAAAAATGCAAAAAAAAAAAAAAAAAAATCTATTTTGGGCTTTCAAAAATTGTTGGAACATATTTCTACAAATACATACATACAAATTCGACAAACAAGCACCATAAATTGAGGCTTTTCGACCAACTGAAATATGAAATTTGGGGAACTATATATTGGGGCTTTTCGACCAACTATGCACAATGTGTTTGTGTTTGCCCCAAAATTAGCGCAGAAAGATTATGGCCTATCGGTCTAAATAAAAAGCTTCGCCTTTCACCGTCCGACGGTTTTTGAGTTCTTCTTAAGGCAGACGATCGATTTCCCCAAAATCGATTTTGGGGGGAGACGATGTGAAAATAGGGGAGCGTAGCATTTTGTGTAGTTTAATTGAAGTTGACGTCCAAAAAAACGTCAAACTTAATGATTGAACTGAAATGGTTTATTTTTGAAAATATTAAGGACAAAATCAGGCCGATTGAAAAAATAGTGACTAATCGGGTATTAAACAAACTTTAGGGAGTAAATAGTGTAATACCCCAAAATAGTCACTCGATTGTTGGGTATAGTATTGGGTTAAAAAATTGTTAAGCCCAAAAAATAATAAATAGCTTGTCTGAAAAGAGTTGGGTTAGCATATGCTGAATTAGGTGGACTTCTGGATATGATATTGGGCTATATAATTTTAAGCCCAAAACAATTAATACACTCCTACCTCATTATAATTGGGCTAGCCCACTCTTTGAACTCATCTCATTTAGTATTTAGCAAGATGTGTCTTTATCACGGCCCAGGTAAACATAATTGTGCATACTAGGTATTGCCAAAAACTTGTTGTGTAGAAGTTTTGGTTGAAGTCACTTGAGATTGGTGAACACATCACAAGTGAATGGATGGGCTTTTTCACTTTTTATTTTTATTTTTATTTTTTTAACCAAATGAGATGAAAATAACAAGTAGAAAACTATAAAGTATAAACTAAACTTTAAACAACTAAAGAATGGACTGAAAAGGATATAAACTCCTCTAGCTCACTCTATGATTGTGATCCATCTACTTTACAACGAAAGCTCCCCCAAATAAATCGATCATTCCCATATGCATCTATTATGCCTTTCATGCCTACAATCGCCAAAATCAAAATCAAAATTAAAGAACTAAAAATAAAATAAGGGAAAATTAAAGAACCAAAAACGAAATAAAATGAAAGTTTGCCTCCCAATAAATGTTAAATTTATCGTCTATAGCTAGATATGACTACTGGGTTTCACCCTAGCGTCAGATTCAAACGCAGCGGAAAAATAAACATAAACCAATTTGAGCAGATGACGGACGATTGCGCCCGATTCATATATAAACATGCGAATATCAAATAAAAATGCACGAACATAGATTACTGTTCATCGACGTAAACCTGTTAATGGTGATCCCTCGAGTCCAAGTAACCCTGACCAGATCCACTATCCAAACACCAATGCTAGTTTGGTGTCGGTGTTTCATGAACAAGAAAGATGTGATTGTGGTTTTAGGAATTATATATTTTTGTCAGAGACCAAAACAATATATTTATAGATGTAATTATGTAATTAATGGGCTTGGGTCCAATATGCCAACATTTGGCTTGTAGGACATGTATATAAAAATATCTCACTTGCCCAAAAGCAACACAAAACACTAAACTCATAATCCAAGTAGATCAATCTAATTGAACAACTTGATGTACAACTGACCTACATAATTATGAAACAAAAATATATCATACATTTTAATTTTAGAAATTTCTAATATGGAACAATTCCAAATATAGAAACTCCATTAAAGTGATGAGCTTTCAAAAATTAAATACATCTCACTAAACTTTTCACATCATCTTGAGCACTTAACATTTAAGTCTCAATTCTCATCGGTGGATCAGCGGCCGGTTGCTTGTGACCGTGAGGCTCAAGTGTATCATAACAGTTAGAAAATTCGAATTTGAATGATACAATTGTATCTCATAAACTTCCTTAGTTGTTGCTCTTGCTAGTGGATAAATTGCTTTTATCATTGATCATGTCACTAAAAACTAAAAGAACCGAATCATACAAATCAAGCTGCGAAAATGCTTAAATATATATTGTCAAGCCCCAAAACTGAGTGTATGACACATGGAACTTGTGAGCAAAAGAGCCCGGTTGGTTCGTCCAAAGAGAAAGGATCATGATTATGAATGGCTTGGTTTACTGCATATCCATCCGATAAAACAATCCAGCAAGTTGCAATGCAGTTGGTCACCATTCATGCATATCAATTAATGATGCATGTTTTCTTTTTATTGTCAAAGAAAGAGGCAATTGCCTGCAGGCGAAGATTAAGAAATTGAACACGTAAAGTGTTCTTTCACACAAGCAGGGAGCTCTATTTATTGTTCATCATCCCATCAAAGTGTTCTCTCCTTTGATAAACATTTAAGATTTGAGTGTTTAGTTCTATAATATTTTGTGAGGTAATTTTTCTCATATATATTGAGAGTGTTATTCTCTTTGAAAGATAACAAGAGTTGTAACCCACAAGAAAATATTATAGTGAAATCTTTTCATCTTACCGTGGTTTTTACCATAATAATTTTAGGGGTTTTCCATATTGTAGTGTCCATTTTATTCTTCATTTTCGGTATTTCTATTCATGTTGCCGCACCTTGGGCCAACAAGTGGTATCACAGCTAAGGTCATTTTGTTGGGTAGAGCTTTGGTGTGGTGAGCTAATAATTATTGACTAAGGAGGTTCTGTCTAGGAAAATCAGTATTTAAGTCGGACCAGTGTGACCCCACAAATTTTCCTGGGAATCTTGAAGTTCTATCTATGAAAGATCAAGATTATCTCTTTCCTGTGAGCTTAATTAGTGTGTACCATTCAAGTCTACATTAAAGTATCACAATTTTCTTAGACAGAATGGCGGCACGGTTGGAAATAGAAAAATTCAATGGAAACAATTTAATGTTGTGGAAAATGAAGATGCAAGCAGTTTTATGAAAAGATCGCTGCTTGGCGGTTATTGGAGATAGGTCGAAGGAGGGCACGAAAGATGAAAATGGAATGAAACGAATGGTAATGCTATTGTCAATCTGCATTTGACTGTAGCAGATGAAGTATTGTCAAGTATCGCTGAGAAGAAAATGCAAAAGATATTTGGTATGCTCTGACAAACTTGTACGAGGCCAAGTCACTACACAACAAGATTTTCCTAAAGAGAAGGCTTTATACTCTTCGGATGGCGAAATCCTCATCGGTGACCAACCATATCAATACTTTGAATACTCTATTTGTCCAGCTCACTACTTTGGCGCATAATAGAGGAAGTTGAACGTGCAGAGCTTCTACTTCAAAGTCTATCAGATTCATACGCTCAACTCATCATCAATCTGACCAACAATATCATTATTGATATGTTAGTCTTCAACAATGTTAGTCTTTACTCTGACCAACAATATCACTACTTTGGTATACTTTGACAAACTTGTGCGAGGCCAAGTCACTACACAACAAGATTTTCCTAAACAGAAGGTTTTATACTCTTCGGATTACAGAATCCTCATTGATTGTAAGGCCTCAATACCTTAAGTGCGGATTAAAGGCATAAGAAGAGCTAAACATGCATCTAACAGAGTATAGGGTTCATGATGATGCCTTGAGCTTATAGATCACAGCGCCAAAAATAAAATTCCAAAAAGGATTAATTACATTCCCAACCAAATGAATGTTAATCCTATAGCTTTACACTACTCATAGAGTAGAGACTACACCAAAAGAATCATGTCATTCTATACCAATAGCGCTCCTCACAAGTTCACCGCATCAACCCGTCCTTAGCCCTTCATGCCAAAAGATACCTACAAGAACAACCCCAAAACCATGAGCATGTAACAAAGCATATCCAGAATAATATGATTGTAATATAAAAATGCATAAACAGTAAATACAATTCACTTCCTGTATTTTATGCACTTAAAAGCTCCCTTTGGCTGTCCCTGTACCACAATCATAATCAACAGATTATAATACTAGTAATGTATGTCATGACATGCATCCATTCCATCAATACCAATAACCAATTTCCTGTCTTATTATATCAGTGGCATAATACCCCTCGCGTTGACATGACAGCGGCATTAATACCCCTCGCTTCGACAATACCAGCGACAAATAATATCCCTCACCATAATATGAAAGCGGCGTGTTCTTCGCTTCGACATATTAGCGGCAAATATTCTCTCATCGCTACGGTATGACAGCGGCAAGTATTCTATCATCGCTACGCCATGAAGGCGGCAAGTATTCTTCATCACTGGAATATAACCTCGACTTACAATCACATGCACCAATACATCCAATGAATACATGCAACCATAATGCATAATCCCACATGTGTATGCAACCATAATGCACATCCAAATGTGTATGCAACCATAATGCATAATCCAATTACAAAATACATTTTACCGTCCGATGCCCGTACGTCTCACTACGTACCTTTGTTCCAAAATGTGGGATGTCGTAGGACTTTATCTCCTAGGTTGTGTTGCCACCTGGGAAGGTTCACTTGAGCTCAAATCCTAGCAAGAAATCAAGCAAACCAAGCTTTGAGAAATCTCTTCTCCCTTCTTGTTTTTGATGGTTTAAAATGGGGAATAAGGGAAAAGGTTTGAGTGTGATATGTGGTGGGGAATGAGAGGAGTGAGGGGATGAGGTGTATAATAGGTGGGGGTTTAAAATTAAAATGGTACCCCATTAATTAGCATGATGTATAAAATATCCCAATATGATATTTTAAAAGCATTTTCCAAAAATGCACCAAAACTCAATTAAACATGCTTTACCAAAATAATTAATGTTCACCTCAAATAAACCATGCCAAAACCAATTTCCCAACATGCATCACATGCACCCTGAAATGTATTATCAGGTCATGCCCACCGCATAACTATGCATTTTACCACCATAATTAATTTTCACCGAATTAATCACATAAACATAATTAATGGCCCAAATACACATACTTATTTTAGGGATATCACAATACTCTCATACTTATAAGATTTCGTCCTCGAAATCCGCATGCACTTACCAATCCGAAACAAAACATAAATCACATACCAGAAAATAGTTTCGGGTAGTGCTGCACCATATGTCGCTCCGTCTCCCACGTGGCCTCCTCGACACCCCTGCGATCCCACTGAACCTTGACCATCGGTATCACCTTGTTCCGAAGTTTGCGATCAGCTCTATCCAGAATTCTAACCGGTCGTTCCACATAGGACACATCAGCATCTAACTGAACCTCTGATGACTGCAACACATACGACGGATCCGGCTCATACTTCCGCAACATAGATACATGGAACACGTCATGAATACCAGATAATGACGGTGGCAAAGCCAGACGGTAAGCCAGAGTACCAATGCGCTGCAAAATCTCAAACGGTCCAACATACCTCGGAGATAATTTCCCGCGCATTCCAAACCGCACTACACCTCTGAAAGGTGAGATCTTCAAAAAGACCTTATCCCCTGACTGGAATTCTAACGGTCGTCGCCGTTTATTCGCATAGGCTGTCTGCCTATCCTGAGCTGCCTTCATTTTCTGTCGGATCACCTTTATATTTTCCTCCATCTCCCGAATCAATTCGGGTCCTCCGATCGATTTACTAGCCAAGTCATCCCAATACATTGGTGACCTACAACATCAACCTTAAAGAGCCTCGAATGGAGCCATCTGAATGCTTGCATGATAGCTATTATTGTACGAGAACTCTACCAAGGCCAATGAATCTGTAAGGACCCTAATCCTTAAGTGTGGAAGCAAGGCATAATAGAGCTAAATAAATAATCAGAGTGAGAAATAACGTGTTGAGTTTATGAGCTTAAGCATTACATGCCAAAAATAAGGACTTCTAAACATGGATTAATTACATTTCCCATCAAATGAATGTTATCAACTAGTGTTACACTACTCCTAGAGTAGACACTAGGCAAAACAATCATGTCCTTCAATTCACAAAAGCATCCTCAAGCTCACTGTCTCAACCCGTCTAGCCCTTCTATCATGCCAAACGTGTACCTACAAGGACAACCCCCAAACATGAGCAAAAATAATCATTCATATTCAACACAATATGAAGATAAAGCGTAAATGCATAATCATAATAAAACACTTCCTGTTTTCCCATGCATTTCAAACGCTTCCCGTTTGGTTATCCCTGTACCATAACTCATGAGTATAATCAATAGATTATTTTTAATGGTCTAAACATGTAATGAACATATACCATTTCATCAATACCAAATACTGATCACCAATCCCTAGTCTGTCCATCACAATGTATTTTAATGCCCCTCGCTTATTTACATATAGGCGGCATAGGATAACCTCGCTTCAATGGACTGCGGGACTCCCACCCCTCGCCTCTCATTGAGCGGCAAATACCCTTTCCTCGCCCTATATGATAACCACGCTCAAATGTGACATGCGGCGCTCCCACCCCTCGCTTCACATTTAGCGGAACCAAACCAAATAGCGGCAAGCATTAAAATCATCAAGGGATAACCACGACTCATGGGATGTGCACCAATAATCATATGCATCTATAAACATCATGCATAACATGTATTTGCATCCACTATGCAATACCACATATATACTTGCATCCACAATGCATAAACAATAAGTATATAAGATACATGTACCGTTGGGGTGCCCGTACGTCCACTACGTACCTTTCCAAAAGTGGAATATGGTAGGACTTCAATTCCTTGGCTGTGTTGCCACCTGGGTTGGTTCTACATATTCACAAATACCAATATTAGAACCCAATAATAGTCCAATACCAAAAATCCCACAAAAATAACCAAAAACACCATTTTTGGTGTCTCGCGATCGATCGCCATAAAGCCCCGATCGATCGCGAGACCTCACTGTCTCGGGCAACAAATTTAAACAATCCGCGATCGATCGCGGAGCTTGCGCCGATCGATCGCGCCAAACTCGCGATCGATCGCTGAAGCTCACTGCCTCAGCTCTGTTGCTCGCGATCGATCGCGAGAAGGCGCCGATCGATCGCCGAGCTCTGGGCAGGCGGGGTTTGGGCACTATTCACCCATCTTCAACCCCAACTCATACACACCCACATACACCAACATCAACCAAACCCAACAACTCAAAACCAACAATAAACATCTACATAAACTCATATATTTAACATCCACCCAAAATAATACCAAAACCACAACAACCCAACACAAACCCATTTTAAAACCCTTCAAACCATATCAAACTTAAACAAAACCTTACAAAAATAACCATGAGGTACCCATACCTCTTGGGGATCTCAAATCACCCAACAAACTCCACAAATCAAGGTTTTGCAAGAACTTCTCTTCACCCTTAAGCTTGATTTCGAAAATGAGGGGAAAGGGAGGGTTTGGGTGTTGTTTGGTAAAGTTAAAAAGTGATGGATTGGTAAAGGTGTGGGGTAATAAAATGAGTTTATTTAATTAAAAAAGCATACCAAAATAATTCCATGGTGTATAAAACACCCCAACATGATATTTTTCAAAGCATTTACTCATAATGCACCAAATATCAATTAAACACATGATTTCTTAATCAATTTCTACCAATGGCAAATAAATCATGCTTCCAATAATATTTACCCAACATGCACCACATGCACCCTGAAATGCAACCCCGGGTGTGATGTCCGGGAATTATGGTGGTAATCCCGGTGTTGTATTAATCCTTGATGGATTTTTAATTGTGGCAATTAGGAATTAATTGCGGTTTGGCATCTCCCGAGGTTGGTAAATCGGGCATTTGGGATCGTTGGATCCCGAGGTTCCCGAGGTTGGTAAATCGGGCATTTGGGATCGTTGGATCCCGAGGTTGAGATCGTATTCTCATTCCGGTGAAAACCTGCGAGTTGGGTTTTTAGTGTGACTCGGAATCTCGGGTGCTTGGTGTGGGCACCGGTAGGGGGGTTTTGAGTTAGAGAGAGAGTTTTTGAAAACAGATGATTTTTAATGAATCATGATGTATTTGTGGGGCTATTAGTATTTCGGGGTATTTTTGCTATAAATACCAATTAAACCCGGGATTTTAATTATCGGAACCATTTTCTTCCCCTCCTTCTCTCTCCCCGTAGCCGCGCCATTCTCGATCCCCTTTTGACCCACGCCGCTTCCAGGCGTGCGCCCGCCGCCGTCCGGCCGCCGTTCGGCGCGTCCGACCCTCCGCCGTGTTCGTCTCTTCCAGGCGGTCCTATCCATACCACCAATTTGAAGTTTGGTCGCGATTTGAGCTCGAATTTCTGCTGGAAGCGCTAGGGTTCGAACTGGGTTTCTGTTCGATTTTGTGGCTCGTTTTTGGTACGATTTTTGGGGCTCTTTTTCCAGTGTTTTTGGGGCGTTTTGTACTGCATTTTGTGTCGAAAATTTATGCTTTGTGGTTCAAGGATTTTGGTTGCCAATTGATTCGATTTGAGCGCTGGATTGCATGGTTTGGTTCGAATTTCTTGTGTTGGGCGGGTTAGGGTTCGAAATTTGGGGTTTTGGTTTGGGGATGTTGATTCTTGTTGATAATTAATTAATTTATGGTTTAGATGCTTATTGGGTTCGAATTGAGGAATTGGATTCGAATTTAGGGCTTTAAATTCGAATTTTGGGGGTTTCGCATGTGGGGCGATTATTCATGTTGTTGATTGATTAATTCATGTTTTAAATGAATTATGGTGATTTTTGGATTTGATTTGTGTGGTTGGGGTTCGAATTTTAGGAGTGGTTCTTGAGCAATTTTTGATATTGTCTCATTCGTTTCCCCTCCCTGTATATGCCCTGCCCCGGGTCTTGTAAATGGTAAATTGTCGTGGGTTGACAATATTTTGAGGGTTATGGGTGTGCTTGAGCATGGGTTGCATGTTCGTAATTAATTGTGAATATTTATGTGTTTTAGCACATGTTTCTCGGGGCATGGAACTCAAGCCAGGCTTGATATGGACTACGGAATGCTAAGGTACGTGGGACGTACGAGCATAACCTATTATAGTATTGCAACTGTAATATACATGGTGTATGGTAATTGTATTATATGGACATTGCAATATCTGGCATGTGGTAATTACATCGAATAAGTATTGAAATGCATGGTGCATTATATTTACTTCAAATGGATAATGATATGCATGGTAAATGGTATTTGCCTTCAATGGACATATAAGTATATTGGGAATCATACAGTGCCGCCTTCGAGCGAGCAATGATTCGGGATGCGGTCGCCATTGGGCGACCATCGGTTATGACGCCGCTATTGTTGAGCGTGCGTGAGGTTTAGTATGCCGCTATTGAGGAGCGAGCGAGGAAATAGGAACATGGAATGCTTGGGTAGATATATGTGATATCTATGGTCTTTTACATTGTGTTCTTACTATATTGATCATGGAACTGGTATAATATAACGGTATTAGTTAATCTATGTGACGATTAACTGGCTTTGGGAATTTGATGAGTTTGGTTATTTTGAGAACAGGGACAATACAGGGGATCCCGGATGAGGGTATTGCCATCCAGGGAGTATCATTTAAATTAAAAGCATTTACATTTTTGTATTTGAATTGCAATATTATGCTTATTGGATTGGTGGTATTGGTATGCTCACCCCGTGTGGGGGCTGTCTCTGTTGGGGCAGGTAATACAGGTGTAGCGGTAGCTTTGGAGTTGAGCTCGGGCTATTGATTGGGGTACTTCCAGGATCGAGGTACCAGAGCTGGCTGGATAGACGCTCAGATCCAGAGTTGAGATCGAGTTGCGCTTGGGAGGTGCTACCAGGACTGGTATCCGGTAGAGTGTTATACATCAGATACATGCTTATCCATTCGGTACTCTTATGAGAGTACATTTTACGTGTGTATGGAATGTATAAATGGGCTACGGCTTCTCTCTGTTCATTATGGCTGCATGCAATTAATTATGGAATTGCTAAATGAACTAAGAGCATGTTAGTGTATTTTGTGGGTGCATGTTATATGATTAATCTGGGTTGGGGAATCTGAATATTATGTGAATTGGATGCAAGAAATTTTCTGGGTAGCATACGGTGTTGCACTTGCACGTGGTTTTCCCCATTATGGTATGATTATATGCACCAATGGTACGGCTTAATACACTAATAACGGGTTAAGGGCACGGGGGTCCTTACATTAGTGGTATCAGAGCCAGGTTAGCTCTTTGGGGCTGTTGAGGGCCTAGGAACATGTTATTGGGAATGAGAAGCACATACTTATGCATGATTGCTTATGTGCGTTTATGATATGTGTTCATAATTGGAATATGTGTTGCTAACCATGGTGGTTGCAGGGTCTTATGAGACATGGACTATGCATTACGGTTGCATAGGTATACATCGGAGTGATGATTTTAATGCTTTGCCGCTACATGTTGGAGCAAGGTGCATTAAAATACACTCATGGCGATGTTTATGGGAATACAGGTTATGCATTACGGTTGCATGCACGTCGAAGCGATGATGCCGCTGTCGTGTCGAAGCGATGGTAAATGCCGCTGTCACGTCGAAGCGATGATGCCGCTGTCGTGCCGAAACAATTATTGAAATACGGGTTATGCATTACGGTTGCATGCATGGCGTACCGATGTGAATACTTGCCGCTGTCATATTATAGCGATGAAGAATATTTGCCGCAAATATGTCGAAGCGAAGGATAATGCCGCTGTCATATTACTATTGCGAGGGATATTATGCCGCTAATATGTCGAAGCGAGGGGTATTTCCGCTGTCATGCCGGGATGATGGTAAATGCCGCTGTCGTGTCGAAGCGATGGTAAATGCCGCTGTCACGTTGAAGCGATGGTACCACCGTCATGTCGAAACGATGATGCCGCTGTCGTGTCGAAGCGATGATACATGCCGCTGTCACGTCGAAGCGATGATGCCGTTGTCATGACGTAGCGATGTGATCGGGAACAAAGTACTATATGAGTGTGAGTACCTCTTGAGTCCGCGATTATCCGGGTATTTTATTGGCGATGGTTTCGCCGGGTATTTTATTAGCGATGGTTCATTCCGCTATTCTATTGGCGATGGTTTATGCCGCCTGGTATTTTATTAGCGATGGTTCATTCCGCTATTCTATTGGCGATGGGTTATGCCGCCGGGTATTCTCAGCGAGGGTACATTCCGCTACATCTATGGCGATGGTTCATACCGCCGGGTATCTATAGCGACGTTTTATACCGCTGACTCTATGGCGAGGGATCATGCCGCTGATTCTATAGCGATGGGTTATACCGCTATGTGTGTAGCACTGGGTTATGCCGCCTACGAGCGATTGGTGATGCTTATGTACCGCTAGTGGACGATGGATACAGGTATTCCGCTATCTCGATAGCGATGAGGTATGGCATATTACTTTTGTTATCAGTATTGGGATTATGGTATATTGTTGTTTACCGTCATGTGTTTGACGATGAGATTATGGATGTCGTATATCGACATGAGCCGTCATGTGTTTGACGATGTTATTTGGGATGTCTATGTGGACGCGTGGCATCATTTTGGTGATTAATGCATTCATGTTTATGTATTTGGTAGTATGGTTTGAGTGCCGATGGTGAGCACATGGTAGAGTCTGGGTCATTGGTTGACGAGACCTTTTGCTGAGCAGGTTTGCTCGATGGAGCATTGATGCATTGTACCGGTGAGTGTACCGCATCATATTGTAGAGGTAAATATTTGTCGAGCAATGATACCCTTGGGTATGCTCGCTGGGATGGCTAAGGCCAAGTGATTGGTGGTAAGAGTAGTCATTGAGGAAACTACTCGCTTGTTGTTGTGATGTGGTGTAGCCATGGTTACACCCACCCTAAGGGCGAGGAATAAGTCCTAATGGATTAGGATTGCATGATAATTGAGCATGGACGCTGGGTTGTCTAGTATGCTTTGGTGTTTTAGAGATATGTTGGGCAATGACCCACAACTCTAATGGTTTGTGCGGTATGGTATACCGGGATGGTATGTGTGTCACGTTGATAGGTTGGTATAAGCCTATGGGACCAGCGAATCACTAGCCAGGTATTGTTGCAGTACTTTGGTGTGCTTGTGTTAGCTATTAATGCTCGTTGGACTCGAGTTTGGTGAATCGTATGGTGATACGATGAGGGTTATGGTAGACTCTTGTAGTCTCTATGTGGCATGGTATTTGAGGTAGGGAATACCTCACGGGGACGTTTATACGTCATTGTTTTGAGAGACTTGTTTTGGGACAGCTCAATTCTGTTTGGAATGCCAACGTGAGTGTCGTCAAGTCGTGGTTAGCTCTGGTTGAGCACCCTTGCATGTGGCATGCAATGGGAGTCACAGTGGTTTGTGAGATATGGTTAGTGAGGTGGCACTACTATTTTGACCTTATCTCTTGGAGAGATTTGGATTGTACTGTCTTGGAGACAGCTTGCATCGGTCGTGGACTGATTGTAAATCAGTCATGGTACGTATTACTGGTGTTGGACCGGGTAATGGATTTCTTACCTCGGTGAGACGTTTGAGGAGACGTCTTCGGGAGATGCTCGATTGTGGAGTACTATGGTATTAGTACAGAACATCGTTGGGATGAGTATACATGGCGTATACGGATTTTGGATCGGGTAATGGTAGTATTGATGCACTACTCTAACCAATTGTGTATTTCTGGGTTCCGGGATATGTTTTGGTATAAATATACCCAGGTTCTCCGAACGGTGGTTCGAGGATTGGAGGATCATGGATTCATGACTTCTTCCTTGAGAGGAAGACAATATTATGATTCCTACCGGTTGAATCTTTTGTGGAGATTCGTTATTTTGGTTCGTGTGGTGGTGATGTTGAAATCACACCCTTTGATTTTGGTTTGTCAACCATCATTCTCCGTGGGGTGAGAATAATCGAGGTTTGACAGTTGGCTTTGGGATGTGGGTATGATTGGGATACCCGAGTCTATTGCATTGCGTATGCATGTTGTGTGGTGTATGGGCATGTATGCCGTGTGTGTATACGAATGCCAACTCTATTTTTTTTGTTCATTGTTGAACATTGGTTTAATTTGCTTGGGATGGTGAATCTCCGGTGCGAGATTGTGGGACTTTGAGATCGGTGATCTCGATGGCACGATGCATTCTTGATGAATGATCGTGAGGGTCGTTTGACTTCCCCTGAGGAGGAATTGTCGTGTTTTGGAACCATGGTGGTTCTTGTTGGATAATTCGACAGCCTTCCTATTTTAGGATTGTTGGATCCAAGGATAAATGAGGGATGGCCGAGATTCGGATTTGTTTAGTGTCATGGTTGACACGTGTGTAGGAATGCATTTGGTTGCCTTGCATGTCCCCTGTGGAACTCGAGACCTTGTGGAGTCTTGATGGTGTGTCGGGACCAAGATATGATTTTTGGAACACACCGGTGTAAACATCCTCGGTGATGTATTTTGTGTGATCAGTGACCGTGGGTAACCCGGTCCGGGTTGCAAGTGGTGCAACTACTCCTTTGGAGGAGATGGACTGGGAAACGAAGACTGGTTTCTTTTGTGAGTATACTGTTGTATGCTAGTGGTCCCCATCTTGACGATGCGTGTCAAGCATCGTGGGCAGGTGGTGAATATCACGGGATGATATCTTTGTCAGAACCAATGGAGATTTGGTTGGTTTGCAGTTTTGGTGAACTGACTTGTGGGACGATTCACGTCGAGGTATGTTGTTATCTTTCGGGTTTGTATTGGTTTTGGTGTTGCGCTATTTTAGGGTTTGGTGCGAGACTGGTATTCTCGCAGTTGTTAATTTGATTCTAAGGTGGTTCAGAATCAGGGTCTTGGCTTTGTTTTGTTGGTGTAGTCCTGGTGTTACGTGGAGTACACCGGTGCAATTTCGGGGACGAAATTTTATTAGTAGGGGATAATTGTGATGTCCGGGAATTATGGTGGTAATCCCGGTGTTGTATTAATCCTTGATGGATTTTTAATTGTGGCAATTTGGAATTAATTGCGGTTTGGCATCTCCCGAGGTTGGTAAATCGGGCATTTGGGATCGTTGGATCCCGAGGTTCCCGAGGTTGGTAAATCGGGCATTTGGGATCGTTGGATCCCGAGGTTCCCGAGGTTGGTAAATCGGGCATTTGGGATCGTTGGATCCCGAGGTTGAGATCGTATTCTCATTCCGGTGAAAACCTGCGAGTTGGGTTTTTAGTGTGACTCGGAATCTCGGGTGCTTGGTGTGGGCACCGGTAGGGGGGTTTTGAGTTAGAGAGAGAGTTTTTGAAAACAGATGATTTTTAATGAATCATGATGTATTTGTGGGGCTATTAGTATTTCGGGGTATTTTTGCTATAAATACCAATTAAACCCGGGATTTTAATTATCGGAACCATTTTCTTCCCCTCCTTCTCTCTCCCCGTAGCCGCGCCATTCTCGATCCCCTTTTGACCCACGCCGCTTCCAGGCGTGCGCCCGCCGCCGTCCGGCCGCCGTTCGGCGCGTCCGACCCGCCGCCGTGTTCGTCTCTTCCAGGCGGTCCTATCCATACCACCAATTTGAAGTTTGGTCGCGATTTGAGCTCGAATTTCTGCTGGAAGCGCTAGGGTTCGAACTGGGTTTCTGTTCGATTTTGTGGCTCGTTTTTGGTACGATTTTTGGGGCTCTTTTTCCAGTGTTTTTGGGGCGTTTTGTACTGCATTTTGTGTCGAAAATTTATGCTTTGTGGTTCAAGGATTTTGGTTGCCAATTGATTCGATTTGAGCGCTGGATTGCATGGTTTGGTTCGAATTTCTTGTGTTGGGCGGGTTAGGGTTCGAAATTTGGGGTTTTGGTTTGGGGATGTTGATTCTTGTTGATAATTAATTAATTTATGGTTTAGATGCTTATTGGGTTTGAATTGAGGAATTGGATTCGAATTTAGGGCTTTAAATTCGAATTTTGGGGGTTTCGCATGTGGGGCGATTATTCATGTTGTTGATTGATTAATTCATGTTTTAAATGAATTATGGTGATTTTTGGATTTGATTTGTGTGGTTGGGGTTCGAATTTTAGGAGTGGTTCTTGAGCAATTTTTGATATTGTCTCATTCGTTTCCCCTCCCTGTATATGCCCTGCCCCGGGTCTTGTAAATGGTAAATTGTCGTGGGTTGACAATATTTTGAGGGTTATGGGTGTGCTTGAGCATGGGTTGCATGTTCGTAATTAATTGTGAATATTTATGTGTTTTAGCACATGTTTCTCGGGGCATGGAACTCAAGCCAGGCTTGATATGGACTACGGAATGCTAAGGTACGTGGGACGTACGAGCATAACCTATTATAGTATTGCAACTGTAATATACATGGTGTATGGTAATTGTATTATATGGACATTGCAATATCTGGCATGTGGTAATTACATCGAATAAGTATTGAAATGCATGGTGCATTATATTTACTTCAAATGGATAATGATATGCATGGTAAATGGTATTTGCCTTCAATGGACATATAAGTATATTGGGAATCATACAGTGCCGCCTTCGAGCGAGCAATGATTCGGGATGCGGTCGCCATTGGGCGACCATCGGTTATGACGCCGCTATTGTTGAGCGTGCGTGAGGTTTAGTATGCCGCTATTGAGGAGCGAGCGAGGAAATAGGAACATGGAATGCTTGGGTAGATATATGTGATATCTATGGTCTTTTACATTGTGTTCTTACTATATTGATCATGGAACTGGTATAATATAACGGTATTAGTTAATCTATGTGACGATTAACTGGCTTTGGGAATTTGATGAGTTTGGTTATTTTGAGAACAGGGACAATACAGGGGATCCCGGATGAGGGTATTGCCATCCAGGGAGTATCATTTAAATTAAAAGCATTTACATTTTTGTATTTGAATTGCAATATTATGCTTATTGGATTGGTGGTATTGGTATGCTCACCCCGTATGGGGGCTGTCTCTGTTGGGGCAGGTAATACAGGTGTAGCGGTAGCTTTGGAGTTGAGCTCGGGCTATTGATTGGGGTACTTCCAGGATCGAGGTACCAGAGCTGGCTGGATAGACGCTCAGATCCAGAGTTGAGATCGAGTTGCGCTTGGGAGGTGCTACCAGGACTGGTATCCGGTAGAGTGTTATACATCAGATACATGCTTATCCATTCGGTACTCTTATGAGAGTACATTTTACGTGTGTATGGAATGTATAAATGGGCTACGGCTTCTCTCTGTTCATTATGGCTGCATGCAATTAATTATGGAATTGCTAAATGAACTAAGAGCATGTTAGTGTATTTTGTGGGTGCATGTTATATGATTAATCTGGGTTGGGGAATCTGAATATTATGTGAATTGGATGCAAGAAATTTTCTGGGTAGCATACGGTGTTGCACTTGCACGTGGTTTTCCCCATTATGGTATGATTATATGCACCAATGGTACGGCTTAATACACTAATAACGGGTTAAGGGCACGGGGGTCCTTACACCGGGTCACCCTATCCACATGACCATGCATTTCCATAAGGTAAATAAATTCCAACACATAATTAATTACCACATAATTAATCATAATAATCGTAATTAATGCCCAAATGCAATTAACCATTTCGGGGATATCACAATACTCCCCTACTTATAAGATTTCGTCCTCGAAATCACATGCACTTACCCCAAAAGGAAACTAAACATAAACACATACCAGAGAATAGTTCCGGGTAGTGCTGCACCATATGCCGCTCCGTCTCCCACGTAGCCTCCTCGACACCCCTGCGATCCCACTGAACCTTGATCATAGGTATCAATTTGTTCCGAAGTCTACGGTTTGCTCGATCCAGAATTCTGACAGGCCGCTCCACATAAGATACATCTGATTCTAACTGAACTTCGGAAGGCTGTAACACATGCGACGGATCCGGCTCATACTTCCGCAGCATAGACCCATGAAACACATCATGTATACCAGATAAAGAAGGCGGCAAAGCCAGTCGGTAAGCTAAGGTGCCAATGCGCTGCAAAATCTCGTACGGTCCAACATACCTCGGAGACAGTTTCCCGCGCATCCCAAATCGCACAACGCCCCTGAAAGGCGAGATCTTCAAAAAGACCTTATCTCCCAACTGAAATTCCATCGGTCTCCGCCGTTTATTTGCATAAGCTGCCTGTCTGTCCTGGGCCGCTTTCATTTTCTGCCTTATCGACTTTATCTTCTCTTCCATCTCTCGAATCAATTCCGGTCCTCCGACCGATTTGCGGTCCAAATCATCCCAACACAAGGGTGATCTACACCGTCTGCCATAAAGAGCTTCAAACGGAGCCATTTGAATACTCGCCTGGTAGCTATTGTTATACGAAAACTCTACCAAAGGCACTGAATCCTGCCAAGAGGCATCGAACTCCAAAACACAAGCTCTTAACATGTCCTCGAGCGTCTGGATAGTGCGCTCGGTCTGGCCATCCGTCTGAGGATGATAAGCAGTACTCAATCTGACTTCAGTTCCCAAGGCTGACCGAAGGCCTTCCCAGAAATGAGATGTGAATCGCGGATCTCGATCTGACACTATGGAAACGGGGATCCCATGCAATCTCACCACATCTCTAATATACAACTGCGCCATCCTCAAAAATGTGAAAGTCATGCTATAGGGGATAGTGGGCTACCTTAGTCAATCGATCCACGATCACCCAAATAGCATCGAAGCCTGAAGCACTCCTCGGCAAATGAGTCACGAAGTCCATGGAAATGTGCTCCCACTTCCACTTCGGTATCTCCAAGCTTCTCAACTCGCCGCCAGGTCTCTGTCTCTCTGCCTTAACCTGCTGGCAGATCAAACACCTCTTCACAAAAGCGACGACATCATTCTTCATCCCTTTCCACCAAAACTGACCACGCAGATCTCTGTACATCTTCTTCCCGCCTGGGTGGATGCTAAGTCTGCTACTGTGAGCTCGCTCCAAGATCCCTTTACGCAACTCCGGCGTACTCGGAACCACCCAACGGTCACCCAATCTCAAAGACCCGTCATCGGCCGCTCTGAACTTCGTTGGCTGACCAAGATGTACTAAAGATAACCACCTCTGAACCTCATCGTCTGACCTCTGAGCTCTCCTGATGTTCTCATAGATATCTGGCTCGGCTAGCAAAGTCGATACATACACAGGCGATGCATCTATGTCAAAATCATAGCCCAAATGACAATAGGAGGTCATCATAGCCGACAGATGAATGACGTCCTCAGCGGAACTCCTCACTTTCCGGCTCAAAGCGTCTGCTGTCAAATTGGCTTTCCCCGGATGGTACTCTATCTCGCAATCATAGTCCTTGAGTAGGTCCATCCACCTCCTCTGCCTCATGTTCAGCTCTGCCTGAGTGAATAAAAATTTGAGGCTCTTGTGATCCGTGTAAATGGTAAACGAAGTACCATACAAATAATGCATCCAAATCTTCAGGGCGAAGATGATAGCCGCCAATTCCATGTCATGAACTGGATATCTGGTCTCATGCGGCTTCAACTGCCTCGATGCATAAGCTACCACATGCTTATCTTGCATCAGAACACACCCAAGGCCCTGAAGTGATGCGTCAGTATACAGAACAAATCTGGAGTTCTCCGTAGGGATCACTAACACTGGCGCCGTCGTCAAACGATGCTTTAACTCCTGGAAGCTCTCCTCACAAGCTTCTGACCAAAAGAAAGGTACACCCTTCTGGGTCAACTGAGTCAGCGGCTTGGTAATCTTCGAAAAGCCCTCGACAAAGCACCGATAATACCCGGCTAAACCCAGAAAACTCCGGATCTCAGGCACAGAAGTGGGGGCAGCCCACTCCATCACAGCTTCAATCTTCTTGGGATCTACAGATATCCCGCTGCTCGATATGACATGCCCCAGAAACACCACACTGCTCAGCCAGAATTCACACTTACTGAGCTTAGCATATAACTGATGCTCTCTGAGAATCTGAAGCACTGTCCTCAAGTGTTTCACATGCTCTTCCTCACTCCGGGAGTAGATAAGAATATCGTCAATAAACACAATGATGAACTGGTCAAGATATTGCTGAAACACTCTGTTCATCAGACTCATGAAGACTGCTGGAGCATTCGTCACGCCGAACGGCATCACTAGGAACTCATAATGCCCGTATCGAGTCCGGAATGCTGTCTTCTGCACATCTTCCTCTCTGACCCGAATCTGATGATACCCGGATCTCAAATCAATCTTGCTATACACCCTGGTACCTTGCAACTGATCAAACAGATCGTCGATCCTTGGAAGAGGATACTTGTTCTTCACTGTAGCCTTATTCAGTTGCCGGTAATCGATACACAACCGCATCGAACCGTCCTTCTTCTTCACAAAGAGAACTAGTGCGCCCCATGGCGACACGCTCGGGCGTATATATCCCTTGTCAAGGAGATCCTGCAATTGTTCTTTCAACTCTCTCAACTCGGCCGGTGCCATCCTATAAGGTGCACGAGAGATAGCGGATGTCCCTGGCAACAGCTCGATCCCAAACTCAACTTCCCTAGCCGGTGGGAAACCTGGGATCTCTTCCGGGAATACATCAGCAAACTCTGCTACCACTGGTACATCCTCAACTCTTAGTTCTTTACTCTTCCCAGATGTGTCCACGGCATAAATGAGATAGCCCGTGTGTCCACGTTCCAACAATTGAGTCATCTTGATCGCTGAAATCAACGGAATCTTCGCACGAGAACCGTTGCCATAGAAGGTCCACTGACTGCCCAACTCAGGTCTGAACTTCACTGTCCTCTGTCGGCAATCTACCACTGCCTGATATCTGTTCAGAACATCAATACCCAAGATGCAGTCGAAGTCTGACATGCCCAATACGATCAAGTCTGTCTTCAACTCGTTGCCCTCAAAATAAATGAGGCAGTCTGCCATAAACTGATCAGCAACGACATTTCTTCCAGTGGGTGTCGAGACAAGGAGAGGCGTGGGTAAAGAAGACGTGCGCATATGGTGTCTTTCCACAAAACCCACCGATACAAAAGAATGGGAGGTACCTGTATCGATCAAAATAAAAGCAGGGTACGTAAATAAATGGCACGTACCGGCAATCACCTCCTCTGGGGCTGCCTGGGCCTGCTCCCTGGTCAGTGCATACACCTGTCCCTGGGGTGGTCCTACTGTCTGACCTCCCGATGGTCGAGGCCCAAACTGCTGCCTCTGCTGCACTGTCCTATCCTCAAACCTCGGCCTGTTGCCCTGAAACTCAGACTGTCCTCCCCGTGTGGGGCAATACCGAGCGATGTGGCCCATCTTGCCACAGATATAACATGCAGGACACTTGTTTGAAGAATGTGGCCCTCCACAATTGTTGCACCTCGGCTCTCCCGGCCTATCCCCTTGTGAAGACCCTCGGTTGGCCGTCCAATTGCCCTTCTTGCCATCCTGTTTCTGACCAAAGTGTTTCTTTCCATCATACCGCGAAGATGAAGAGGCACCATGAGGTTTAAATGGCTCACCCCGAGGCCTCAAGCTGTCACTAGTCTGTCTCTGTTGCGGTACTGGTGGTGGCATAGCGTAAGCTCCCACTCCTAGCTCAGCAAGCTCCGCTCTTGTGAGAGCATCATCAAAAGAAGTTGGGTTATTAGTGATAACCCGGTCATAGAGCTCCGGTCGCAACCCCTTCATAAAGTTCCTCATCTTAGCGTGCCCATTGGTGGCAATGTGGGGAACGTACCTCAGCAACGAAGAGTACCGTGTGGCATAGTCTGCCACTGTCATGTTCCCCTGCTTCAAACTTGTAAATTCATCCTCATTTGTCTGTCTCGCCGCAGCGGAGAAATATCGGTTCAGAAACCTAGTCCTGAAGAGTGTCCAATCAATCACAGCACCCAGTGCTCTCATTTCCATTACTGTGCTCCTCCACCACATCAGAGGTTTCTTGGCTAATTGAAACTCCGCTAGCCTCAGCCAAGCTGTCACAGCACAAGGAGCCGATACAAAGATCTGCTCAAGTCTTTCCAACCACTCTTCAGCCTCTTCTCCGGACTCTGTCCCCTCAAACCGGGGCGGATGATACGACAGAAATTGCGTCAAGCTAATCTCACCCGGTAGCAATAACTGAACCACTGGTTCCATTCCCACAGCCGGTGGAGGTAGAGGGTTTGTCTGTCCAATACTTGCATTCACACTGCCAACATCTCCAACCTCCTCATTAGCAGCCAAGCTGTAACACAATTGTTAACAACAATTCCAAAGCAATATATATGATATGCCGTTAGATAACAGGAATAAGAATAAGCACGTTAGTATAACAGGATATACATTAATATGTGTAAGGACCCTAATCCTTAAGTGCGGAATAAAGGCATAATAGAGCTAAATAAATGATCAGAGTAGAGTAAACAAGTTGAGTCTATGAGCTTAAGCATTTACATGCCAAAATAAAGGACTGCCAAAAGGATTAATTACATTCCAACAAATGAATGTGTCCCCTATAGTTTTACGCTACTCCTAGAGTAGGCACTATACAAAAGAATCATGTCCTTTCATCTACCAAAGATGCTCGTGAAGCTCACTGTCTCAACCCGTTCAAGCCCGTCTATCATGCCAAAAAGGTACCTACAAGGACAACCCCCAAACATGAGCAATAATAATCATTCATATTCAACACAATATGAAGATAAAGCGTAAATGCATAATCAATATGAAACACTTCCTGTTTCCCGTGCATTTCAAACGCTTCCCGTTTGGTTGTCCCTGTACCAGAACTCATGAGTATAATCAATAGATTATTTTTAATGGCCAAACATGTCATGACATCATATACCATCTCAACTGTACCACATATTGGTCACCATTCCCTAGTCTGTCAATCACAGTGTATTTTAATGCCCCTCGCTTATATTCATATGGGCGGCATAGGATAACCTCGCTACAATGGACATGCGGCGCTCCCACCCCTCGCTTCACAGAGAGCGGCAAATACCCTTTCCTCGCCCCATATGACAACCACGCTCAAATGTGACATGCGGCGCTCCCACCCCTCGCTTCACATTTAGCGGAACCAATACAAAAAGCGGCAAGCATTAAAATCATCAAAGGATGACCACGACTCATGGGATGTGCATCCAATAATCATAATATGCATCTAACATCATAAATTACCATGTATATGCATCCACAATGCAATACCTCATATGGCATAAATCAACATGTATATGCATCCACAATGCAATACCACATATATACTCGCATCCACAATGCATAAACAATGAGTATATAAAATACATGTTACCGTTGGGTGCTCGTACGTCCACTACGTACCTTTCCAAAATGTGGAATGTGGTTGGACCTCAATTCCTTGGCTGCGTTGCCACCTGGGTTGGTTCTACATATTCACAAATACCAATATTAGAACCCAATAATAGTCCAATACCAAAAATCCCACAAAAATAACCAAAAACATCATTTTTGGCATCTCGCGATCGATCGCCATCAAGCCCCGATCGATCGCGAGATCACACTGCCTCGCCCAACAAAATTGCACAATCCGCGATCGATCGCGGAGCTAGCGCCGATCGATCGCGGCCTCGCCGATCGATCGCGCGCATCTCGCGATCGATCGCTGAAGCTCACTGCCTCAGCACTGCTGCTCGCGATCGATCGCGAGCGGGCGCCGATTGATCGCCGAGCTGCGGGAAATCGAGATTCGGGCACTATTCACCCTTCTCCTTCCCAAATCCAAACAAACCCACATAACTCAACTACAACCATACCCAACTACTCAAAACCAACAATAAACAACATTATATACCCAAGTATACAACATCTAACCAAAATATACTTCAAAACAAGTATAAATTCCAACATACAACCAAACCCACAACAACCCAACAAAACCCATTTAAAACCATACCAAACTCAAATAAAACCTTGCAAAATTAACACATGAGGTACCCATACCTCTTGGGGATCTCAAATCACCCAACAATATCCTCAAAACAAGATTTTGCAAGCACTTCTCTTTACCCCAAAGTTGGAACTCGAAAATTGGAAGAAGGGTTTGTGTGGGAGTTGATTTGGTAAAGTAAAAAGAGTGGATGGGGTGGGGTTGGGTATAAAGGTGAGTTTTAAATTAAAATGCATGCCAAACAATTCCATGGTGTATAAAACACCCCAACATGATATTTTTCAAAGCATTTACTCAAAATGCACCATAATATCAATTAAACACATGATTTTCAATTAAATTGCTAACCAATGCAAATAAATCATGCTTTCAATATTATTTACCCAACATGCACCACATGCACCCTGAAATGCAATCCCGGGTCATCCTAACCACATGACCATGCATTTCCACATAAGGTAAATAAATCCCAACACATAATCAATTACCACATAATTAATCATGTACTCACAATTTAAAGCCAATTAGCAATTAATCATTTCGGGGATGTCACAATATGCACCACATGCATAAACATGCTTCAAATGTAAGCACCTAGCTAAACATGCTAAGGCTACCCTTCACTCGTTCCCGGGTTCTCTAACCTCTGCTCTGATACCACTAATGTAAGGACCCTAATCCTTAAGTGCGGAATCAAGGCATAATAGAGCTAAATAAATAATCAGAGTGAGAAATAACGTGTTGAGTTTATGAGCTTAAGCATTACATGCCAAAAATAAGGACTTCTAAACATGGATTAATTACATTTCCCATCAAATGAATGTTATCAACTAGTTTTACACTACTCCTAGAGTAGACACTAGGCAAAACAATCCTGTCCTTCAATTCACAAAAGCATCCTCAAGCTCACTGTCTCAACCCGTCTAGCCCTTCTATCATGCCAAACGTGTACCTACAAGGACAACCCCCAAACATGAGCAATAATAATCATTCATATTCAACACAATATGAAGATAAAGCGTAAATGCATAATCATAATAAAACACTCCTGTTTTCCCATGCATTTCAAACGCTTCCCGTTTGGTTATCCCTGTACCATAACTCATGAGTATAATCAATAGATTATTTTTAATGGTCTAAACATGTCATGAACATATACCATTTCATCAATACCAAATACTTATCACCAATCCCTAGTCTGTCCATCACAATGTATTTTAATGCCCCTCGCTTATTTACATATAGGCGGCATAGGATAACCTCGCTTCAATGGACTGCGGGACTCCCACCCTCGCCTCTCATTGAGCGGCAAATACCCTTTCCTCGCCCTATATGATAACCACGCTCAAATGTGACATGCGGCGCTCCCACCCCTCGCTTCACATTTAGCGGAACCAAACCAAATAGCGGCAAGCATTAAAATCATCAAGGGATGACCACGACTCATGGGATGTGCACCAATAATCATATGCATCTATAAACATCATGCATAACATGTATTTGCATCCACTATGCAATACCACATATATACTTGCATCCACAATGCATAAACAATAAGTATATAAGATACATGTACCGTTGGGGTGCCCGTACGTCCACTACGTACCTTTCCAAAAGTGGAATATGGTAGGACTTCAATTCCTTGGCTGTGTTGCCACCTGGGTTGGTTCTACATATTCACAAATACCAATATTAGAACCCAATAATAGTCCAATACCAAAAATCCCACAAAATAACCAAAAACACCATTTTTGGTGTCTCGCGATCGATCGCCATAAAGCCCCGATCGATCGCGAGACCTCACTGTCTCGGGCAACAAATTTAAACAATCCGCGATCGATCGCGGAGCTTGCGCCGATCGATCGCGCCAAACTCGCGATCGATCGCTGAAGCTCACTGCCTCAGCTCTGTTGCTCGCGATCGATCGCGAGAAGGCGCCGATCGATCGCCGAGCTCTGGGCAGGCGGGGTTTGGGCACTATTCACCCATCTTCAACCCCAACTCATACACACCCACATACACCAACATCAACCAAACCCAACAACTCAAAACCAACAATAAACATCTACATAAACTCATATATTTAACATCCACCCAAAATAATACCAAAACCACAACAACCCAACACAAACCTATTTTAAAACCCTTCAAACCATATCAAACTTAAACAAAACCTTACAAAAATAACCATGAGGTACCCATACCTCTTGGGGATCTCAAATCACCCAACAAACTCCACAAATCAAGGTTTTGCAAGAACTTCTCTTCACCCTTAAGCTTGATTTCGAAAATGAGGGGAAAGGGAGGGTTTGGGTGTTGTTTGGTAAAGTTAAAAAGTGATGGATTGGTAAAGGTGTGGGGTAATAAAATGAGTTTATTTAATTAAAAAGCATACCAAAATAATTCCATGGTGTATAAAACACCTTAACATGATATTTTTCAAAGCATTTACTCATAATGCACCAAATATCAATTAAACACATGATTTCTTAATCAATTTCTACCAATGGCAAATAAATCATGCTTCCAATAATATTTACCCAACATGCACCACATGCACCCTGAAATGCAACCCCGGGTCACCCTATCCACATGACCATGCATTTCCATAAGGTAAATAAATTCCAACACATAATTAATTACCACATAATTAATCATAATAATCGTAATTAATGCCCAAATGCAATTAACCATTTCGGGGATATCACAGAATCATGCCATGAACAAACTCCAATACACATGCCCGTAACATGTCCTCGAGCGTCTGTATAGTACGCTCAGTCTGGCGGTCCGTTTGGGGATGATATGCCGTGCTTAATCTCACCTCAGTGCCCAAAGCTGACTGAAGACCTCCCCAAAAGTGAGATGTAAACCGCTGATCTCGGTCAGACACGATAGAAACTTGAATCCCATGTAATCTCACCACATCCGGACATACAACTGAGCCATCCTCAAGTATGTAAATGTCATACTGTCCGGAATAAAGTGAGCTACCTTCGTCAGTCTATCCACGATCACCCAAATCACATCAAACCCTGAAGTAGTCCTCGGCAAGTGGGTCACGAAGTCCATGGATATGTGTTCCCACTTCCATTCAGGTATTTCCAAGGTCTTTAGCTCACCACCAGGTCTTTGCCTTCACCTGTTGACAGATCAAGCACCTCTTAACGAATGCTATCACACCTCGCTTCATCCGCTTCCACCAAAATTGGTCACATAAGTCCTTGTACATCTTCCTCCCGCCTGGGTGGATACTAAGTCTGCTACTATGAGCTCGATGTATGATTCCTCGACGCAACTCTGACGTACTCGGAACTACCCAACGGTTACCAAGTCTCAAAGAACCGTCTTCAGCCACTCTGAACTTCGATGGCTGTCCAAGAAGTACCAATGATAACCATCTCTGTATCTCATTGTCTGCCTTCTGAGCTCTCCTGATATTCTCAAAAATATCCGGCTCTGCTAACAACGTTGATACACGTACCAGTGATGTATTGTAATACCCCCGAAATGTTATATGGTTATGTGTTACGATGATGATTTACGATGTGTTTAAGGGAGTTGTGGTACTTTTAAATTGGGGGTTATAATTATGATATGATGATATGTTTTAGGGGGCATGTTGGGTGTTTTAAGGGATGTATTAATTTAAATGAAGTTATAAAATATCGAGTGAGAATATTTTAATACATCGTACTATATACCGGGACACAATTAAACACCACAAGGCACCCCAACCACACCCCCCCAATCGGTCACCACCCCCCCCCCCCCCCCCCCCCACATGGCAACCCATGCCCCAACTTGGTCTCAACCCATGCCTCCTTCTTTCCCCACCAGTCCACCTCCAACCACTTGCTCTTCTCATTCTTTTCCCTCAAAAAAACGTCCAGATAAGCTACAGGAGGAGGGGGAAAAAGGCTGGTAAAAAGGTGTCCAAAATCCTTGCAAAAAGAGGGGCAAAAATAGAGGGGTAAGTGGGTACCCTGTTTTCTGGTTTTTTTTGGTTGAGTTTGAGTTTGGGTGGGATGATTTTATGCATGCTAAGTATAGGTTTGGGTGAAACCTTGGTATGGGTGCTTGCATGGTAGTATTATGTAACTACTAGCATGATAATTCGAGCATGTTACATGTTTTATGTGATAGATTTCTGGCTATGAAACTATGTGCTCGAAAATCTGGGCAAGGAAGAGCATGCTCTGTTTTCTGTATAAGTTGGTTGAGGTTGAAGATTTTGATGATGTTATGATGCATGTTAGCTTAGGTTTTGTTAAACCTTTGATTTAATTACTTACATGGAAGTTTTATGAAGTTCCTAGCATGTTTGTTTGAGCAAGTGATAGGCTTAGATTTTAAGTGTTTTTAACTGTAATTTCTTCCCATTTTCCGTACTTTTTCCTGGATGATATTATGCTTTTTTGTGTTTATTCGTTTGTTTCAAGAAATTAGATCGGAAGTGGAAGAAATGAGCTAATATGAAGATAACGGGCGAAATCGAGGCGAGAAAGAGTTGAAATTAAGGAAGTGAGATTTTCGGAATCTCGATCGATCGAGATTTTGTCTCGATCGATCGAGCCAGACAGTGTGCTGAGAAGAAAAGAAATTCAAATCTCGATCGATCGGACCAAATTTCCGATCGATCGAGTGAGGCAGTAACTTCAGAGCTAATTTTGTCAAAGTCTCGATCGATCGGAAGAAAATCTCGATCGATCGAGCAAGGCAGTGAGTTTCAAAGGCTGACATGAACAGTGCACCGATCGATCGGACGCAAATCTCGATCGATCGAGACGCAAATCCGGGAAAATCTTATCTTCCATTTTTGAAATGATTTTTGAGGTATAAAAGGATAAATCACTTCCATATCAAAGGATAGACCATACCAGACGTGATTTAGGTCGAGAATAAGCAGCCCTAGACACCGCCTAACGCCGCCGAAGGAGATTCAATCTCTTTTCTTCGTCCAAAGTCGAGCCAATATATTCCGGAGTGCAAGGAAGGAGCAAGAGAAGAAATCACGGTGCAACGCACGGATTCATCCACCGTTTATCGTATTTCTAAACTTTGATTTCTTTGATTTTCAATTCCATTTGATGTTTTTGAGGTCGAGAGACAATTAAACTCTTATGTATTTGATTTGAATTAAATCTAGTTTATGTTATCGAGTTTAGTTTCATTGTGTTTGATTATTGATTCAATTGTGTTTGAGCGTATTGATTTCTATTGTTCATAAATTAATTGCTTGTGTAGATCAAAGTCTAGCTAGCTTTGATTGAATCTGAGAGTTATAACCGAGATCGAGAGATAACGTTGTAACGCGCTCCATTAATATATGATGTATGTTACGATTGAGATCGAGAGATGATATCGCATACGTGAGAACTTGGAATCGAGAGATTTAGAGTAATAAGGTTTTGACAATTTATGCAATATTGAATTAGTAAATAAGTGCACGAGAGTGACTTATTCTAATTTAATGTTAGTTTCTTTACAGCTCGAGAGAGTGTATCGAATAATAGCGAAAACCTTTCACCTTTAAAATCAATTGGTTGATAATTTGATAATTCAGTTGAATCATTAAAGATAACATAGTTGAACGACGAGCTTGGTAATTTTCTCGAGTGACTTGCCTACGCATATCCGGAACCATTCATTTCATTATTTCTTGTTTAATTTTTGGTCCTTAGTTTAATGTGACTTTAGATAATCACCTTTGTTAATCGTAGGCTAAATATAATTTTATTAATCTTATTTGGTACTTATACGTTAGTCCCTGTGGATTCGACAACCCGTACTTAATTTTCACTATACTAAAACTTGACAACCGTGCACTTGCGGTAGAATCGCTTCACACTATTCTTTGAAAAATCGTTTGTTTAAAAATAAAGCGGTCAAGTTTTTGGCGCCGTTGCCGGGGACTAATCTGTATAATATCATACGAGATTAGTTAAGTATTTTAGCCAATTTTATTATTGCGTTTTTGTTTTCTTTTTCTTTTTGTTATTTTTGAAAAAAAAAATTATTTTATTTAAGTATGTTATTTGTTTATCTTGCGAGGTACTTGTGATGCTTCATCAACAAGTCTTCACAAGATTTGCGCAACAATTTTCAGAGCCGTTTTGTTCGGCGTGGGAGAGATTCAATGAACTGGCAGACACATTCAGGTATCACAACTTTCGAACTATACTCTTCTGCAACATTTCTTCAAAGGTTTGGATGCACAGACACGAGGATGGGTATTCAAAGGAGTATTGGTGACTGGTGATAGGCTTAGATTTTGAGTGTTTTTAACTGTAATTTCTTCCTACTTTCCGCATTTTTTTCCTGGATGATATTATGTTTTTTGGTGTTTATTCGTTTGTTTCAGGAAAATAGATCGGAAGTGGAAGAAATGAGCTAATATGAAGATAACGGGCGAAATCGAGGCGAGAAAGAACTAAAATTGAGGAAATGAGATTTTCGGAAT
This sequence comes from Haberlea rhodopensis, assembly GCA_907163345.1. Taxonomy (NCBI): domain Eukaryota; kingdom Viridiplantae; phylum Streptophyta; class Magnoliopsida; order Lamiales; family Gesneriaceae; genus Haberlea; species Haberlea rhodopensis. The sequence goes on along the minus strand of CAJQUN010000045.1, from coordinate 2,500,357 downwards.
CTCGATCGATCGAGATTTACTCTCGATCGATCGAGCCAGGCAGAAAGTTGAGCATCAAAGAATTTCAAGTCTCGATCGATCGGTACAAATTCTCGATCGATCGAGCGAGGCAGTAACTTCAAAGCTGATTTTTTTCAAAGTCTCGATCGATCGGTAGAAATTGTCGATCGATCGAGCGAGGCAGTAAGTTTCAAAGGCTGACATGAACAGTGCACCGATCGATCGAGAAAAACCTTCCGATCGATCGATACGCAAAATCTGCAGATTTTATTTTCCATGTTTATCGTGATCTGTGGGGGGTTTAAAAGAAAGAAAATCATTCCATTTAAGGAGGAGCATATCAGACGTGAATTAGGTCAAAAAAAGAGCCGCCCTAGCCGCCGCCTAACGCCGGAAAAGGAGATCCAATCTCCGTTCTTCATCCAAAGGCAAGCCAATCCATTCCGGAGTGCAAGGAAGGAACAAGAGAAGAAATCACGGTGCAACGCACGGATTCATCCACCGTTTATCGTATTTCTAAACTTTAATTTATTTGATTTTCAATTCCATTTGATGTTTTTGAGGTCGAGAGACAATAAAACTCTTATGTATTTGATTTGAATTAAATTTAGTTTATATTATTGAGTTTTAGTTTCATTGTGGTTGATTATTGATTCATTGGTATTTGAGCACATTAATTGTTATTGTTCATAAATTAATTGCTTGTGTAGATCAAAGTCTAGCTAGCTTTGATTGAATTTTAGGGTTACAGCCGAGATCGAGAGATAACGTTGTAACACGCTCCATTAATTTATGATGCATGTTACGATTGAGATCGAGAGATGATATCGCATACGTGAGAACTTGGAATCGAGAGATTTAGAGTTATAAGGTTTTGATAATTTATGCAACTTTGAATTAGTAAATAGGTGCACGAGAGTGACTTATTCTAATTTATCGTTAGTTTCTTTACAGCTCGAGAGAGTGTATCGAATAATAGCGAAAACCGTTCACCTTTAAAAATCAATTGGTTGATAATTTGAGAATTCCATTGAATCATTAGAGATAACATAATTGAACGACGAGCTCGGTAATTTTCTCGAGTAACTTACCTTTGCATTTCCGGAACCATCCTATTCATTGTTTCTAGTTTAAATCTTTATTCTTTAGTTTAATTTGGCTTTAGTTAATAAAACTTCTTAAATCGTAGGCTAAATATAATTTTATTAATCTTATTTGGTACTTATACGTTAGTCCCTGTGGATTCGACAACCCGTACTTAATTTTCACTATACTAAAACTTGACAACCGTGCACTTGCGGTAGAATCGCTTCACACTACACTTTGAAATATCTTTTGTTTAAAAATAAAGCGATCAAGTTTTTGGCGCCGTTGCGAGATTAGTTAATTGTAATTTAGCCATTAATTAATTTTTATTTTTATTTTTTTGTATATATTTGTTTTTCTTGCGAGGTACTTGTGATGCTTCATCAACAAGTCTTCACAAGATTTGCCCAACAATTTTCAGAGCCATTTTATTCGGCGTGGGAGAGATTCAATGAACTGGCAGACACATTCAGGTATCACAACTTTTCGAACTATACTCTTCTGCAACATTTCTTCAAAGGTTTGGATGCACAGACACGAGGATGGGTATTCAAAGGAGCACTGGTGAATGGGAGTCCCCTGGTTGATAGAGATGAGGACAGTGTATTACACCTGTTCATTGATATGGCGGATTTCAATTACCACTGGCATTTTGATCCTTCCTTGCAAGGTTGGAGTCACCAATACCCACCAGAGCCTCACTACCCTAATGATACGCACCAAACCTTTGAGCATCACGGCGAGAAGAAAGATAGTTTTGTAGAAGGAACGGCTCAATCAGAGAATATGTTATTTAGACTCATGGCATCAACTGAGCAACGTTTAGAGAACCAGACCAATTATATACGTCATATAGAGCAACAATTAGCAATCCTAGCGGAAACCATCTCGATGAGCTGCAAAGAGGAAGAGACGGGATCTACAAATCAGGCCTGGTTATATGATGATGATCACTCAACCAATCAAGTTTGGGGGAGTGATCCCACTCATGTGGAAGAATCAAGGGAAGTTGAGCCTATGGAAGTGATTGAGCCTACAGTGGAAAAGTCATCTGAGGAGATCCTATGGGAAAACAAGCCAAGAGTGATGTTGGAGGATGAGAGCTTCGAGAACCTTGATATGCACCCATCGATGGAGACATGTTATATGCCATATGTGGATATGTATTTCCCATCGATGCCACCAACTTCACCGCACTACGCCTCATATGAGATGAAGTCAAGCAAAGAATCATTCTCCCATGCTCACTATGTTATGACGAAAGTTGTTGGAGCGACGAGTTTACACTGCTACAATCTTGCCAATCTTGAGGGCATATTGAATGAAGACCCATTAGTGGTATCATACGATACTTACTATGGGCGGCAGCCGCTCTTTGATGGTTGCTTTAGATGGTCAAGCCAAAGACCAAAAATCAGCGCTTCTTGGGAGGCAACCCAAGCGTATCCTTTTGCATTTAGCTTTGTTTTATTTTCAATTTTGCATCTAGTTTGTTTTTCTCTCTTGTCGATTTTTTTTTAGCATCCTTCTTTTGCGAGGTACTCAAGTGGAGCGATGAACCCCTACAGCAGTGGAGCTTTCAAAAGCCAAACTTCCTAAATCCTCATGCAAGCGTCTTGATCAGGGGAGTTTTTTTTTTCCCTTTTGATTCTTTTAAACATTGAGGACAATGTTTCAGTTAAGTTTGGGGGAGTGGTTTGCGTGTTTAATTTTTTCTTATCCACATGTTGTGTGCTTAATTGTCACTTGAATCGTCCTTGAGCACTACCAACAAATTTTTTTTAGAAAATGAGTTATTCTTGAGAAATGATGAATTAGATTTGCAACGGTAATACATGATGAAATTAATCCTCATCTAGATAGGAGTCATGATAATGTTTAACTTGTTTGTATATATCCTTTGTTAAGCATATGTAAAATTGAGGAATAATTTGAGCACGTATTGAGTCATGATTGAGTGAAGTATGTATTGATTAAAGTGAAAATTTGTGTTAACTATGATGAGTCTTGTGCATCTTAGATAACTCTACAATTTATTTGAAAGCACTTTGAGGCGAAATTTATAATTAAGAACTTGACTTGGAGATGATTTAGGCGATCTTTGGACCGTTTGTGCCTTTCAAGCCTACCTTTTATACATCATTCCTTAGTGTCCCCTCTTGTGCCTGATTGAAAAAGAATGGTATATGCATTGCATATGATTAGACCCCCATTCAACATTCTTGACAACCTCATTATACCTACCTTGGATTGAGCCTAAAAGAAAATTTTTACCCACCCCTAGGGGAGTATAATGAATCTCATTCATTGCATTAAATTGCTATATGTTGATAAGTTCATTGTGAAAAAAATGAAATGAACAAAAGAATGAGCAAAGAAAAAGAAAAGATGTAGAGAAAAAGCCTTGAAAAGAAAATTTAAATAAGACCCAAAGTGGCCAAGGCTAGAAAATGTGAAGAGAAGCTCAATGATTATGTGAGAAGATTTTGAACTGATTCTATTATACTCTCTTCTTTGCTTCTATCCTACCTTTTCTTTGGAGCCGACACCAAAAGGCCTAACGTTATAAGCTTTTAAAGTCCTGTTGATCCAAGTCTAGGGAATGATTACATTAGTGGAGAAGTGCTGGATAGTAAATTTGTAGAGTAATTCAAAGTAATCTTGACTAGGAGTTGATATGGCACATTTTGATCTTAAAGATATGTACATTACTCATGTTTGACAATAGCACACACGCACGTTCCAATGTTGCGATGTATTGTTTAACTTAGGAGAAATTGTTTCTTGTTAAGTGTTGAATGACTTCTATTGATGTGTAAGTAGGATTTCTGAGTTTTTACGTATGTTGTAAAGATGATTCATGCTTAGTATCGAGTTTAACTTTTCTTTTTGAGCTTATTGCTTGCTCGAGGACGATCAAGTCTAAGTTTGGGGGAGTTGATAGGCTTAGATTTTGAGTGTTTTTAACTGTAATTTCTTCATACTTTCCGTATTTTTTCCTGGATGATATTATGTTTTTTGGTGTTTATTCGTTTGTTTCAGGAAAATAGATCGGAAGTGGAAGAAATGAGCTAATATGAAGATAACGGGCGAAATCGAGGCGAGAAAGAACTAAAATTGAGGAAATGAGATTTTCGGAATCTCGATCGATCGAGATTTACTCTCGATCGATCGAGCCAGGCAGAAAGTTGAGCATCAAAGAATTTCAAGTCTCGATCGATCGGTACAAATTCTCGATCGATCTAGCGAGGCAGTAACTTCAAAGCTGATTTTTTTCAAAGTCTCGATCGATCGGTAGAAATGGTCGATCGATCGAGCGAGGCAGTAAGTTTCAAAGGCTGACATGAACAGTGCACCGATCGATCGAGAAAACCTTCCGATCGATCGATACGCAAAATCTGCAGATTTTATTTTCCATGTTTATCGTGATTTGTGGGGGGTTTAAAAGAAAGAAAATCATTCCATTTAAGGAGGAGCATATCAGACGTGAATTAGGTCAAAAAAAGAGCCGCCCTAGCCGCCGCCTAACGCCGGAAAAGGAGATCCAATCTCCGTTCTTCATCCAAAGGCAAGCCAATCCATTCCGGAGTGCAAGGAAGGAACAAGAGAAGAAATCACGGTGCAACGCACGGATTCATCCACCGTTTATCGTATTTCTAAACTTTAATTTATTTGATTTTCAATTCCATTTGATGTTTTTGAGGTCGAGAGACAATAAAACTCTTATGTATTTGATTTGAATTAAATTTAGTTTATATTATTGAGTTTTAGTTTCATTGTGGTTGATTATTGATTCATTGGTATTTGAGCGCATTGATTGTTATTGTTCATAAATTAATTGCTTGTGTAGATCAAAGTCTAGCTAGCTTTGATTGAATTTGAGGGTTACAGCCGAGATCGAGAGATAACGTTGTAACACGCTCCATTAATTTATGATGTATGTTACGATTGAGATCGAGAGATGATATCGCATACGTGAGAACTTGGAATCGAGAGATTTAGAGTTATAAGGTTTTGATAATTTATGCAACTTTGAATTAGTAAATAGGTGCACGAGAGTGACTTATTCTAATTTATCGTTAGTCTCTTTACAGCTCGAGAGAGTGTATCGAATAATAGCGAAAACCGTTCACCTTTAAAAATCAATTGGTTGATAATTTGAGAATTCCATTGAATCATTAGAGATAACATAATTGAACGACGAGCTCGGTAATTTTCTCGAGTAACTTACCTTTGCATTTCCGGAACCATCCTATTCATTGTTTCTAGTTTAAATCTTTATTCTTTAGTTTAATTTGGCTTTAGTTAATCAAACTTCTTAAATCGTAGGCTAAATATAATTTTATTAATCTTATTTGGAACTTATACGTTAGTCCCTGTGGATTCGACAACCCGTACTTAATTTTTACTATACTAAAACTTGACAACCGTGCACTTGCGGTAGAATCGCTTCACACTACACTTTGAAATATCTTTTGTTTAAAAATAAAGCGATCAACTGGGAGTCCCCTGGTTGATAGAGATGAGGACAGTGTATTACACCTGTTCAATGATATGGCGGATTTCGATTACCACTGGCATTGTGATCCTTCCTTGCAAGGTTGGAGTCACCAATACCCACCAGAGACCCACTACCCTAATGATACGCACCGAACCTTTGAGCATCACGGCGAGAAGAAAGATAGTTTTGTAGAAGGAACGGCTCAATCAGAGAATATGTTATTTAGACTCATGGCATCAACTGAGCAACGTTTAGAGAACCAGACCAATTATATACGCCATCTAGAGCAGCAATTTGCAATTCTAGTGGAAACCATCTCAATGAGCTGCCAAGAGGAGGAGACGAGATCTACAAATCAGGCCTGGTTACATGATGATAATCACTCAACCAATCTAGTTTGGGGGAGTGATCCGACTCATGGGGAAGAATCAAGGGAAGTTGAGCCTATGGAAGTGATTGAGCCTACAGTGGAAAAGGCATCTGAGGAGATCCTATGGGACAACGAGCCAAGAGTGAAGTTGGATGATGAGATTTTCGAGAAATTTGATATCCACCCATCGATGGAGGCATGTTATGGGCCATATGTGGATACGTATTCCTCATCGATGCCACCAACTTCACCGCACTACGCCATCCATGAGATGAAGCCAATTCAAGAATCATTCTCCCATGCTCACTATGTCATGAAGAAAGTTGTTGGAGCAACGAGCTTACACCGTTACACTCTTGCCAAGCTTGAGGGCATACTGTATGAAGACCCATTAGTAGTATCATACGCTACGTACTATGGCCGGCAGCCGCTCTTTGATGGTTGCTTATGATGGTCAAGCCGACGACTAGAAATCAGCGCTTCTTGGGAGGCAACCCAAGCGTATCCTTTTGCATTTAGCTTTGTTGTATTTTCAATTTTGCATTTAGTTTGTTTTTCTCTCTTGTCGATTTTTTTTTAGCATCCTTCTTTTTCGAGGTACTCAAGTGGAGCGATGAACCCTTACAGCAGTGGAGCTTTCAAAAGCCAAACTTCCTCAATCCTCATGCAAGCGTCTTGATCAGGGGAGTTTACTTTTTCCCTTTTGATTCTTTTAAACATTGAGGACAATGTTTCAGTTAAGTTTGGGGGAGTGGTTTGCGTGTTTAACTTGTTTTATCCACATGTTGTGTGCTTAATTGTCACTTAACTCGTCCTTGAGCATTACCAACAATTTTTTTTTTTTTGTGAGTTAGTCTTGAGAAATGAAGGATTAGATTTGCAACGGTAATACATGATGAAATTAATCCTCATCTAGATAGGAGTCATGAAAAAGTTTAACTTGTTTGTATATATCATTTGTTAACCATATGTCAAAACTGAGGAATAATTTGAGCACTTATTGAGTCATGATTGAGTGAAGTATGTATTGATTAAATTGAAAATTTGTGTTAACTATGATGAGTCTTGAGTATCTTAGATAACTCTACAGTTTAGTTGAAAGCACTTTGAGGCGAAATTTATAATTAGGAACTAGACTTGGAGATGATTTAGGCGATCTTTGGACCGTTTGAGCCTTTCAAGCCTACCTGTTATACATTATTCCTTAGTGTCCCCTTTCGAGCCTTATTGAAAAAGAATGGTATATGCATTGCATATGATTAGACCCCCATTCGGCATTCTTGGCAAACTCATTATACCCACCTTGGTTTGAGCCTAAAAGAACAATTTTATCCATCCCTAGGAGAGTATAATGAATCTCATTCATTGCACGGAATTGTTATATGCAAATGAGTTCAAAAGGAACGAAAGAATGAGCAAAGAAAAAGAAAAGTTGTAGAGAAAAGCCTTGAAAAGAAAAATTTAAATAAGACCCAAAGTGGCCAAGGCTAGAAAAAGTTGAAGAGAAGCTCAAAATAGTTGAACTGATTTTATTATACTCTCTTCTTTGAATTCATCCTACCTTTTCTTTGAAGCCGACACCAAAAGGCCTAACGTTATGAGCTTTTAAAGACCTTTTTGATCCAAGTCTATGGAACAATTACATTAGTGGAGAAGTGCTGGATAGTAAATTTGTAGAGTAGTTCAAAGTAATCTTGACTAGGAGTTGATATGGCACATGTTGATCTTAAAGATATATATGTAACTCATGTTTGACAATAGCACACACGCACATTCCGATGTTGCGATGTATTGTTTAACTTAGGAGGAATTGCTTCTTGTTAAATGTTGAATGACTTTTATTGATGTGTAAGTAGGATTTCTGAGTTTTTACGTATGTTGTAAAGATGATTCATGCTTAGTATCGAGTTTAACTTTTCTTTTTGAGCTTATTGCTTGCTCGAGGACGATCAAGTCTGAGTTTGGGGGAGTTGATAGGCTTATATTTTAAGTGTTTTTAACTGTAATTTCTTCCCATTTTCCGTACTTTTTCCTGGATGATATTATGCTTTTTTGTGTTTATTCGTTTGTTTCAGGAAATTTGATCGGAAGTGGAAGAAATGAGCTAATATGAAGATAACGGGCGAAATCGAGGCGAGAAAGAGTTGAAATTAAGGAAGTGAGATTTTCGGAATCTCGATCGATCGAGATTTTGTCTCGATCGATCGAGCCAGACAGTGTGCTGAGAAGAAAAGAAATTCAAATCTCGATCGATCGGACCAAATTTCCGATCGATCGAGCGAGGCAGTAACTTCAGAGCTAATTTTGTCAAAGTCTCGATCGATCGGAAGAAAATCTCGATCGATCGAGCAAGGCAGTGAGTTTCAAAGGCTGACATGAACAGTGCACCGATCGATCGGACGCAAATCTCGATCGATCGAGACGCAAATCCGGGAAAATCTTATCTTCAATTTTGAAATGATTTTTGAGGTATAAAAGGATAAATCACTTCCATATCAAAGGATAGACCATACCAGACGTGATTTAGGTTGAGAATAAGCAGCCCTAGCCGCCGCCTAATGTGAGGGCCTGGTCCTAATCAGAGGTTTAATTAACACACGGTTGTTATATTAACGTAAACAGCGGAATATTTAGTTAAAAACTTATAAAAAGTGACCCTCAAATTTTTTTCGCATTTTGTTTCTAAAACATTTCCGAATAGTGAAAATATGTATTTCCAATTTACATCTAACATGATATTCATCGCATAAGCATTACGTATAATTCTCAGTAAAGTAATACTTAAAAATACAGATACTCAGGGCATACCCAGGTAATTTAAAACATAAGTAAAAATACTAATCAACTACTGGGACTCAAAACGTGAACCATATACCTGAGCTCGCTCTCAAGGAGCTCTGGTATTTATTGATGCCTCGTCTCGAGCATCCACAGTACGTCCACCTGTACCACCTGTCATGCCCATACAACAAAGACATGACAGCCCCCCCGCGAAGGGGGTCAGAACCCCAGTACGAGAAACAGATAAAATCACAGTGTATGACAAATAACATGCGATGTATGCCGTGCATGAATGCAAATGCATATGAAGGGTATCAAATATCGAATATCCATATCTCAAGAGTCCAAAGGAAGATCAACAATCACTCATCAGTGCTCGAGCAGGATGTGACACGCTCCGCGCTCCGATCTATCTCTCAGTCGAGCCATCGGCGGTCCATCATCCTCGTGTCTGGGCGATGTCGGCACGCTCGTCGCTCCGGCATCACTCAGCTCACTCTCTCTCCTGCCGAGCCCACGGCTGCCCAATCATCCCCAGACACGCATCACTCATGCCAAGAAAAGATATAGGTACCAAGAACGAATCAATAGGCTCAACATGACATGCTCAATGTCCATGCGTGTCAATGCATCATGCAATATCATAACCTCATGTGATGCATCTCAAATCTCATGTCATCATATATCATGCAGTCAATGTACCATGTAATTCATATATTGCAGATCAACTTATCACATAGTCACATAAGGAGCAAGTAATGACAAGTAATCATACCCGGGAACATCACATGTCTTTGCCAGACATTGTGATAAAACCCGTTTTCTACGTACCTCAAACCGTTAGCTAATTACCAAGTGATCCTCGACTCAAACTCAGGATTAAAAAACCTGGCCATAACAGTTCCAAATACAACATAATGTCACATATTAGCCTTAAACATATCAAATAAAACTCAAACTTAGACCCAAAACCAATTCTCTAAATTTCAGCCTGCGCAACCGTAGAGATCGGCTCATAACTTGTTTGATACTTAATAAAATCACATGGGTCCAATTTATTTTCAAAGATAACTCAAAAATGAACATTTCATCAGTTCAACTCATCTTCAAATTCGTTCATTTAGCCTAGGTAAAATGGCCAAGAACAATCTGCTGGAAAAACAGGACAATTTACCAAATTCCAGCCTGACCCATTTTTGTATAAACATCATAATAAATTCATATGACGTCCAAATGAGTTGAAGCTAGTGGGAAAATCACGAAAACCCAAAGTACTACAGTTCATATTTGAAGTCCAGAAGCTAGTTCGTTCATCTAGAGGCACATGCAAAGCAAAGTATGCCAGATTTAAAAATACTCATATTCTGTTTTGACAGAGTGAGCGGTTCTAGGGAAACGTGCATATCTTACACACGAAAACCCCAAATCATGTAAGGACAGTTTCTAATGCAAGATAACCCAACATAAAACAAAACATCTCTTATGAGCTTTAAGCTAAACAATTCATCTTCATGTACATTAATTGAAAAACGTACAAGCCTAGAAAACTCGTATATCCCCTGCTTCCAGATTGTATAGTTGCTGGTACAATTATCATAATTCTTTCATATGAGCTCCAAATTGAGTGAGGCCAATTCCAAATGCAAGCTACCTTCGAATACTACAATACGTATTAGAGCCTAAAACTTCATATTCGTAGCCATTTATTCCCAGAAATACGAATAACAAAATGCATGAAACTCGCATGCAGTAAATTTCCAGATTTGATACATGTTGGTAGAACGACCATAACGTTTTCATCTTAAATCCAAATTATCTGATTTCGGTGGCCATATAAAGTTAACACATAATTCTACAACTTGTCACAGGAGCATGATTGTTCAATTCGAAGCCTAACTATGCTTAAAATTCGAAATAACAGCATGCATATGTACTGATTCCAAACAGAATACATTTGACAGCAACATTGTCATCTATTACAGCAACATTTCCATCTAATTGCACAACAATTCGACCAATTCAAGTTGATAAACTTAAATTATACCTATAACCTTCAAATTGTCGAGATTTGAAGCTTAGAACCAACTAAAACCGAACCAAGGTAGAACATCCTTCCCCAATCTGCTGCTACTCAAATTTCTTGCTTCAATGTTGCTCCAAACTTGAATTTTCTTGGTGCATCTTGTTCCTCAAGATGAGTAGCACTCAAATCCATCTTTGCATGTGACATGCACTCACAATTTCACAAAAGAATTATGGGGGAAAGAGGTGCTGAATTTTCGAATTTGCTTGAAGAGAGAAGGAGGAGTGATCTTGTTTAGGAGAGAGAGCTAGTAAGACAAAATGAAATCCCAATTCTGAAATGCAAGGCATGGGCGTGAGTTTCTAAGACAAAATTGTGATTTTTAATTTATTTGATGTATTGTGGAATCCATGTGTCAATACATCATCATCTTGCAAGATTATTGGTCCAAAATCATGTATTAAACATGAGTTACATTAATTAGTGGCATGCGTTTTCCAAGTGCCATGTGATCATGCACATGCTCATGCACAAAACATGTTCCACTAGTTGGTCAACTCATCGTAGTCCAAAATTCCTTATTTCAAATTTGCACTTTTAATTATCCGGGTTTTCTTAATCATCGTTAATCCGGATTAATTAGCATCGGGGCCTTACACCTAACGCCGCCGAATGAGATTCAATCTCCGTTCTATTCCGGAGTGCAAGGAAGGAGCAAGAGAAGAAATCACGGTGCAACGCACGGATTCATCCACCGTTTATCGTATTTCTAAACTTTGATTTCTTTGATTTTCAATTCCATTTGATGTTTTTGAGGTCGAGAGACAATTAAACTCTTATGTATTTGATTTGAATTAAATCTAGTTTATGTTATCGAGTTTTAGTTTCATTGTGTTTGATTATTGATTCAATTGTGTTTGAGCGTATTGATTTCTATTGTTCATAAATTAATTGCTTGTGTAGATCAAAGTCTAGCTAGCTTTGATTGAATCTGAGAGTTATAACCGAGATCGAGAGATAACGTTGTAACGCGCTCCATTAATTTATGATGTATGTTACGATTGAGATCGAGAGATGATATCGCATACGTGAGAACTTGGAATCAAGAGATTTAGAGTAATAAGGTTTTGACAATTTATGCAATATTGAATTAGTAAATAGGTGCACGAGAGTGACTTATTCTAATTTAATGTTAGTTTCTTTACAGCTCGAGAGAGTGTATCGAATAATAGCGAAAACCTTTCACCTTTAAAATCAATTGGTTGATAATTTGATAATTCAGTTGAATCATTAAAGATAACATAGTTGAACGACGAGCTTGGTAATTTTCTCGAGTGACTTGCCTTCGCATATCCGGAACCATTCATTTCATTATTTCTTGTTTAATTTTCGGTCTTTGTTTAATGTGACTTTAGATAATCACCTTTGTTAATCGTAGGTTAAATATAATTTTATTAATCTTATTTGGTACTTATACGTTAGTCCCTGTGGATTCGACAACCCGTACTTAATTTTCACTATACTAAAACTTGACAACCGTGCACTTGCGGCAGAATCGCTTCACACTATTCTTTGAAAAATCTTTTGTTTAAAAATAAAGCGATCAGCAAGTATGATGTGTTATGAAGTAGATTTGATGATATGAAATGAAGTCCTCGAAAATCTGGGAAAATCCCGATTTTCAGAGTGCTCGATCGATCGAGCGAGGCAGAAGAGTTTATACATGGGTTGAAATTCAGGGGCCGATCGATAGAAGGATTTTCCGATCGATCGGTGAAGCTCCTCGATCGATCGGTAAAATATTTCGATCGATCGATCTAGGCAGAGTGTTGAGCACTGTTTAAGCATGTTTTCTCGATCGATCGAGACCTTGGGGCCGATCGATCGAGAGAGGCAGAATGTTGAAAAATAAAATGATGATTTATTTGTTAAGTTTATGGTATGAGATGATATTGAGGCATCTAATATGGTATTATGTGGTCTTGTAGAACCATCCCAGGTACCAGCACAGTCAAGGAGATAAAGTCTGTTGACTCCTCCTCCTTTTAAAAACGTACGTAAGAGACGTACGGGCATCGGACGGTAAAACACATCTCTACACTATGACTATGCATTTATCGCATGAACGTTTACGATGAAATGATGATGTTTATACGATGTTTATATAATGATGTGATATGATGTTTATTATGTGGTAAGATGCCATACGATTTTTATTATGTGGTAAGATGCCACGGGGTAAGATGCCCATATGGTAAGAGGCCATACGATTTTTATTATGTGGTAAGATGCCACGGGGTAAGATGCCCATATGGTAAGAGGTCATACGATGTTATTATGTGGTAAGATGCCACGGGGTAAGATGCCCATATGGTAAGAGGCCATACGATGTTATTATGTGGTAAAATGCCACGGGGTAAGATGCCCATATGGTAAGAGGCCATACGATATTATGATGTGGTAAGATGCCACATGGTAAGATGCTCATATGCATGAATATGAATCAGGGACAACAAAAAGAAGTTAATGAATAACCAGCATATTTACTTAACCAATATTTCATGCATTTACTGTGATGTTTTTATGATGTTAAGTAAGATTGTATATGCTCATGATGTGTTGTCCCTGTAGGTACACTTTTGGACTAAAGGACTAAGGGTCGGGTTGAGGCAGTGAGCTATGAGGAACACAGGAATGTTTAGGTTTCAAGTTATGATTAGTATCTACTCTAGGAGTAGTGTAAATCTAAATGTTGACATTCTTTTGCGAATGTAATGAATTATTTTTGAAGTTTTGTATTTTGGCCTGTAATCCTGTTAGCTCATGTAACAACCAGAACCTTAAGATGTTGTTAATGCATGATTAGTCCTTCTTATGTCATTATAACACTGTTAGGGTAGCAAGGCCCTACATTAGTGGTATCAGAGCAGTGGTTAGATAACCCGGGAATGAGTGAAGGGTAGCCTTAGCAATAAGTTGGCTAGGTGCTTACTTTTAAACATGTTTTATATGTATGTTGCATATGAAGTAGAAGATGCCATACTAACATGTTTAATTATCTAACGATGTACTTTATGAACTGCTTTCGGTATTGTTGTTAACCCTTGTGTTGCAGCATGACAGCAAACGCCAAAGTAGGTGATGCGATAAGCGTCAATGCAAGTGCTGGGCGTACGAATCCACTACCACTGCCAGCCTTAGGGGAAGAGCCCTCGGAACAACAATTATTACCCGGGGAGTTGAGCTTGTCTCAGTTTTTGACGTACCGACCTCCGATGTTCGAAGGAACGGAAACCGGGGAAGTGGCCGAGGAGTGGCTAGAGAGGATAGAGCAGATATTAGTGGCAGCGCCTTGTGCAAAGACGGCATGGATCAGATTAGCAGAATTTCAGCTGGCTAAGAAGTCACTGATGTGGTGGAAGACCACAGTGATAGAGCAAGAGGCTCAGGGTCAAGAGATCAATTGGAAACTGTTCAGGACTAGGTTTCTGACCCGCTATTTCTCAGCTGCTGCGAGACAGGCTAAAGAGGATGAGTTTACCAACCTCAAGCAAGGTACCATGCCTGTATCAGATTATGCTCTACATTACTGTTCCTTACTTTGGTATGTACCTCACATTGCTGCAAGCACTCAAGCGAAGATGAGGAACTTTATGAAGGGCTTGAGGCATGAACTGTATGACAGGGTGATCACTTATGGCCCTGCCTGTTTTGATGATGCACTTTCACGGGCTGAGCTAGCCGAACTGGGAGTTGGCGCATATCCTGATGCAGTGCCACCTCCAGCACCTCCTCAGAAATCTACTTCTGACAATTTGAGGCCGAGGGGTGATCAGTTTAAGCCTAGGGGGAACACTTCAGCATCGAGATTTAGTGGCAAGAGGCCCGAGAATCGTTGTAAGGGAAATCGTAGGAATGACGCCCCTATGGGAAGAGGACAACCTCAGGGAGACAGATCTGAAGGGCTCAGTGCACTCTTTGTGGGCAACCCCACTTAGCAAAAGACTGCGTAGGATGCTATGTTTGTGGCAAAAGAGGCCACTTTGCTCGGCAGTGTCCCAACAGGGGAAGACAACAGAACTCTGCGGGGAGGCCTGCGGACAGAGCAGCACAGCACAGACCACCTTTTGCACCGAGGCAGTATGGAGGTCAGCCCATGGGGCCACCTCAGGGGCAGGTTTACGCTTTGACGAGGGAGCAGGCTACAGCGGCTCCGGAGGAGGTTATAGCGGGTACGTGCCTTTTATTTACGCACCCTGCTTTTATATTGATAGACACAGGTGCGTCACACTCTTTTGTGTCGACGAGTTTTGTTGAAAGGCACCACATATGCACTTTTCTGTCGCCCATGCCTCTTATAGTCTCGACACCCGCTGGAAGAAGTTTGACTACAGATCAGATTGTTTTTTATGGCCTCATTTATTTTGAGGATAACAAGTTAAGGTCAGACTTGATTGTTCTGGGGATGTCAGACTTTGAGTGTATTGTAGGCATTGATGTTCTGAACAGGTATCAGGCAGTCGTGAGCTGCAGGCAGAGGACTGTCCGATTCAAGTCTGATATGGGAGTCCAGTGGACATTCTTTGGGGGTGGTTCTCATCCAAAGATTCCGTTGATATCTGCTGCCAAGATGGCACTGTTATTGGAACGAGGCCATACATGATATCTTATTTATGCTGTTGATATTACGGAAAAGAAAGAAGAAGTAAAAGTCAAGGATGTGCCTGTAGTGGCGGAGTTTCCTGATGTCTTTTCGGAGGAGATTCCCGGATTCCCACCGATGAGAGAGGTCGAGTTTGGGATTGAGTTACTACCGGGGACGTCTGCAATTTCTCGTGCCCCGTATAGGATGGCACCAACAGAACTAAAGGAGTTAAAGACTCAGTTGCAAGAGCTCCTTGATAAGGGCTACATACGCCCTAGCGTATCGCCCTGGGGTGCACCTGTTTTGTTTGTTAAAAAGAAGGATGGATCGATGCGTCTATGCATTGACTATAGGCAACTGAACAAAGCCACAGTAAAGAACAAGTATCCACTCCCGAGGATCGATGACTTGTTTGATCAGTTGCAGGGCACGAGGCTCTACAGTAAGATCGATCTGAGGTCGGGGTACCATCAGATTCGAGTACGAGAAGATGATATTCAGAAGACAGCTTTCAGGACTAGATATGGGCACTATGAATTCTTAGTCATGCCTTTTGGGGTGACAAATGCCCCAGCTGTTTTTATGAGTCTGATGAACAGGGTGTTCCAGCCATATTTGGATCAATTCGTCATAGTTTTCATTGACGATATACTCATCTACTCCCGGACCGAGGAAGAACACGCGGAGCACTTGAGGACAGTACTCCAGATCCTCAGGGATCATCAGCTATATGCGAAGCTCAGCAAGTGCGAGTTCTGGTTGAGCAGCGTGGTGTTCTTAGGCCATGTCATATCTAGCAGAGGGATATCTGTGGATCCCAGGAAAATTGAGGCTGTGATGGAGTGGGCTGCACCCACTTCTGTACCGGAGATACGGAGTTTTCTCGGTTTGGCAGGATATTACCGACGTTTCGTCGAGGGTTTTTCAAAGATCGCCAAACCCCTAACACAACTGACTCAGAAAGGAGTTTCCTTCTATTGGTCTGAGGCATGTGAGGAAAGTTTCCAAGAACTGAAGCGTCGCTTGACTACAGCGCCTGTGTTGGTGATGCAAGGTCTTGCCATTAGGGAGATATGTTATTTCAAAATTTTAAAATTATCAAGATATAAAATAACAAAAAATTATCATATATAAAAGATATAATATAAACTAATCAAAGTCTTATAAAAAGAATTTTTAAGTTTTAAATTTTAATATAATTTTTAAAGTTTTTAATTTTAATATAATTTTTAGAACTTTTATACAGAATGTTTCTCGATAACCAATTCTCCTTCGTATATCTAACTTCTCCACTCACCCCACCCTTATAATTACTCTTTTCTTGTAAAGTTCTAGAGAATGCTTTAAGAATCTCTATGAAGAGGTTGGTTATTTTTCTTTCACTCAATATTCTCCTTTTAGCTGGTGAATAAAGGAGTTGTCACTAGGATTATATTGGCAAATGAAGATTATGTTCCCTATTTTTTAAACTCATTTTTTGGTAGCAACTTAACTAAAGCCCAAGAAATCATCAATTTTAACTAACTTCACTACAAGACCAATCATTCACTATGGATAATTTGCGGACTATAAATACACATATAACATGCATTATTACGAGCAATTTAACGAATCTCGATGACTTTCCCAAATCTTATTTTGAAAATAATTATAAATTAGTTTTTTGACATTTTTTGCATTTGGTATAGTACACTTGAATCCTCTTCTTCACAAAGCCTACACAAGTTCTCAAATGTTACTTCAATCTTTCAACACTGCAATTTCTTTAAGTTTCTCTACTGATTTCTCTGTTTTTTTATGGTTGATAGTAAATGAGTTTTGATGTAACTATTGCTATTAGCAATGTGGGTCGTCAAGTGGGTAAACATAGAAATTGGAAGTGAGGATCCATGTTCATAGCTAGAGATTTTGTGAATCACATTAACCAAATCTCCCAAAGAAACATCATAAAAATACACAAGCGCAGCAGGTGAATGCGGTCGCCTGATTTCCATAGGGAGAGGAGGTTGTGCAATGTAGCCAACAAGTATATGTATATAATAGGTTCGTAATAGGCCAAGTAAAAAATGTAGCATCCATCCAACTACATAGAAAAGTCCTACAAAATTCGAAAAGAGAGAGCTAGCAATCAGATTTTGGCATCCTTTTCCCACTTCGAGTCTTTGTCGAGGTTCTTAACGCAACCAAAAACTTGCAGATTCACATAAATTCCTGTTAGTCCAAAATGAGTTTATCTTATCTGCAAGCCACAATTCATAAATTCAGAATAAATAAGCAAAGTTGAACTTAATTGCAGGCAATGAGGAATTAAAAGAGAATAGAGAGTTCGATATGTGTCCATAGTGAAGTGAATGGCTTGTACTCTATTCATGCTGGTATACTTCCATGGCATTTAAAAAATGGAAAGTGTCATTACCGCACTATGCCACTACCTACTGAAGCCATTATAGACATTCTTTCACTAGAACAAAGTTTTTCCTCACTACACTTATATGCTATAACAGAATTAGATAAGTCATCTCCATTCACAACAGAAGACTAAGAAATTCAAACAATTCTACAATAACCACTTGTTGATCCCTTCACTCCCAGCATTATCGCAATCCGATAATAATTGATCTCAAACATGAACTCGATAAGCAATAAATCATACTTCCTCCTAATATCTCCAATCACACACTAAATTCAATATCCCTAGCAATTAGAATTCGACATTAGACAATAAATGTAAGGTGAAAGGGAAACTCAGAAACTCAATCTACACTGGAACCAATAAGAAGCAAGCAAGGTCGACCACAAACAAAATCACGCACAACGGCAAACTTGATCGAACAACACAAGCCTTTCACTAATGGATAAGAATTTTGCATCAAAAAATTACAAGACATAAGCCAAAAAGGAAACAACATTTAAATTTTTATGAACACAACATCAAGGTTTCGACGCATGATAGTCAACAACATTTCAATTAAACACAACAGTAAAAAAATCCGATCAAAAGCAGCAACATTTTCGAAATAATAGTAGCAAAATTTTCCAAATATTAGCAGCAAGATTTTCAAATTATAGCAAGCAAGATTTTCCAAATATTATCAGCAAGGTTACTGAACCCAAAATATACGATTCTCTGGTTAAAAGCATTGACAACATAGCCGACCTGGAAGTGTCCCAAATGAGACTTAAACCAAAGTCCATATCCAAACCCGGCTCCGGTTCAAGGTTTACCATGCCTCACAGAAGGATTGCCTGTAAATAAACAAAGCCCCATTAGCTTACATAATTCGGAGCAAACTGTGTATCATTAAGATTTGGATCACCATACAATAAGGAAACAATGTGTGTCGGTTTTAGACCATAAAGTTTCTTGTTGACATTTAGATAAGACTTGTTAAACAGTCCAACAAACAAAGTTTAAGAGATCAAAACCGACCAAGCACGTGACGACCATATCCCAAATCAGATCCACCATCCAAAAAAATTGCGCCTTCTAAAATTGGGCTCTGGATACAATAATATGTATTACATCGATGACAAAGAGCAGAACTTAATAACTGATAAAAAATAATATGAAGAAGTGATTACTTAAATTATCATCAGGCCAATGTTTATAGAAAACGCAAGACGCTCTTTTTGAGAAGCAGAAGAGAAGAAAATACCATATAAAATTCAATCGTACTGAACAAATTGAGAAAGCTGAGCAATGATCACTGCAAGGACAACTACAACAATGTATATTTTCTTAAAGAGGTGTCATATAATTTAGAAATAATACTTGTAAAATGGGGACTATCCAGAATCCTAAAACATCCCAAGTATAAGGGCCTAAATTCTCTTTGAACACTGGATATATAAAAGATGCAGTTCACATAATCATTTTAAAACAAGCATTTTCATAGGAAATTATGAAATCACAAACCAGTGGTACTGTCAATTCACTGTTCGCAATGAGGCATGATCTTCCACATCCAACGCCACCTTCACCATAGCCTCGCACACTACCATGCCCTCCAATTGAAAAGGCTTGACAAGGAGCAATGTCCCCCACAATAGATCCACCTGTAAGTCTACTAGAGGACACATATAGGAGCACGAACTAGAACACTAAAACATACATAAATTCACAAACAGAGAAACACAAGGAAATGATGTTAGAATATGATCTTGTGTACTGGCAATGCTTTCTAGTCCAAGATTTGCATTCTCATAGCTGTTTGTCTTTTAGTTATTCTGCGTAAAGCTTTTATCATTTAACAATCATCTTCCCTCCCTCTTTCTCATTTACAAGATTTAGGCCTACATTTTAGAATCTTATTAATTTTTGTTGACATGCCAAACGGTTCACCTTGTCAAGAAAAATGTTGGGCCAAGCCTTATTCCCTTTGATGCAGCAAACTTGAACCAGTTGAAGATCAGCCACTTAGAAAGAATAGGAACCCCTTGTTCTATTTGCAGGCTAAACTACAAAAAATTCATCAAGTATTTATCACAACCTGCACTCACTGATTTCATATCTATATATACAAATGTAAGATCTACTCCGGTTAGGTAAGAAATGCTTGTTTAAAACCACGGTCATTTGCATTCGCAAATCGAGATTCTTGTTTAAGAACTACCATACTATCATGATCGCCACCACTGAAGAAAACACATCAGAGAGGAGAGTTCTTATTAAATGTCCCAAAAAATGAGAACATGAAAGCAGCGGGTTCAGATACCTGCAAGTAATTGGAGATCCTTGAAGATCTCTGGTTATTGAGCGCCCATCATCATCAACGGGACGAACATTCTGCATTGATATCGAATTCAGTTAGCATAAGAAGCAAGTAAGCTTGATAGAACTGTTATTCGGAAGCAAATTAGCACCACTTGATATAGAACACGCCTCAAACTTTACGTTGGTTTTACTACTCCAACTGGAACTTGCAGGCTCACTCAGATCTACTCCAACAGACAAACAATAAAGATTGACACCTCCACTCCCTGTGCGAGAGAAATTGTCAACCGGTAGGCCATGAATTCCAATCTCCGGAGAAATGGAGTGCTGGAGAGTAAAGTAGTGCTAAAATTAGGCCTATAAAATCATGATCAAAATAAAATTGTAGTTATCAAAACAGTAAAAGAAGGTGTCCGTATCTCGAGTATCACTAAATAATAGTGACAAGCTTTGCAAGAAAACTAAGCCAATTGCTTGAAGAATCCACTCGATAATAAGCCTAGACTGCTGCACAAATTATGTAACAGAGAACCATCCACTGATAACAAAACTCCTTGTTATTTATATGCTCTTCACAGAATAAATCAAGATCAACTTTTAACAACATAACCACAGAAGTAGACAATATCAGACCAAATATCAGGCCAAACTATAAAATCCAGGAAATAACATTTACACTACTCACAATATCAGAAAATATCAATTCACAAACCAACTCCACCAAACTTAAGTAATACATTGTCCTCAATGTAGTGAATGTTGGGATATGCCCTAAGACAAGTCATTAGATGATTGTTTTGACATACAATGTTTAAGATTTTATGAATGGCAATTCATTAATATATATTATTCGTTTAACTGTGCAATGTGAATTAATATATATGTTAATGTCCTTAGAATAATATTGTATTATTCTTAAACATGTCCCTAGTCAAGTATTATCATGAATAGGGATAATGATAATACGTAGAGACTAGTATGTATTGATTGATGAATTGTTCATTGATATGAGATATCAAATCAACACATGGGTACATGTTAGAGAACGATGTACTGGACAGACCCACCATGAGAATGCAACATGGATAGTTATATGATTGTCATATGCAATTCTCATAGTGATAATAATGTATGTAATCCTTACGACTTGTGATCATCAGAGATCCCAACATAAGGAGTTATGTATCTTGATATTGTCAAACGTCACCCGTAACAGGGTAAACTATAAAGGCGACTAATACACTACGAATTATGTAGAGGTATGTTGACTGATCGAGATAGGATTTGTCCCTCCTATATAACAGGAGATGTGGTTGGCCCTTGATCAAGTGAGAACTAAAATGCATGGCCATGCTCGAATGAGTCGATATGAGATATCGAGCTTATTCGTTTATTCTAGTTCTACTTGGGGATCAAGAAATAAAGATTGAATATACAAGTATGACTATTCCATGACTCGTGTTCAATCTAAACACAAAGGACAAAGGGATTAAGTTACATGGTTAATATTATCACAAGTTCTAAAGGTTATGTCGAATCATTGACATTCTTGTAATTTGGGTAGCCTCGATGTGTTGCTAGACACCGCTCCTTGCTTGTAACGTAAAATGAGATTTTATATCACTACCAACATTACAAGATCCTATCGGGTCACACAAAAGATTAAATCGATAAAGGGAATTAAATTCATTGGATGAATTAATTAATTAAGAAGAGTCTTAATTAAATAATTATGAGGATTTAATTAAATCATGGGTTTGAGACCATGAGGCTTTGTGAAAGCCTTTAATTAAATTGTTTATAATGATAACAAGGTGATTAATTATGATAATTTCATTCCTTGATATCACAATCATCAAAAACCTAAACCTAACTCACTCTCGGCCGCCGAACTCAAAAGACAACGCCGCCGCCGCCGTCGTGTGGTGCTTGTTCATTTTGATTGGCCGTCGTTGATCGGTTTTGAACCGAGAGTTTAGTTTTGGTTCAAGAATAAGCCTAGCAACTTGTTCTTGAACATCCCTTGTTCGTTTAATCGTGTGGATACCGTTGAGGCAAGACCTTGGAGGTGTTGCTCGTGACTCGGGATCGTTGGACGTGGTGCTCCGTGGAATCTGCTCAAACACGCTACAAGGGTGAGACTTTTGTAAACCTTTATCCGATATGAATCCCTATGTATAGATCCGCGGTTATAGTAATCCAAAATTTTATTATTCCGCTGCGTTCCATGCTTGTTGGATTACTTACAGTTAAAATGAAAAAGGTAGGATAGGACAAAGTAATACCTCTTGTATCAAAACACATTCCACCATAAGCACGGATCAGGGGAGTGCTTTTCGATAAGAACCTGAATATATTTTTTTAATATTAATATCTTGCATCTCAAAAGATAGACGAGGGTTTGCCTTTATTTTCCTCAGCTTCTGTAGCTCCTCCTCTCTATACAGAGAAGAAAAGATAAAAACATAAAAATAAATAAGTGAGCCCCAAACCAAAATGTCAAATATTCACCAGCCAAAAAATCACTCACTCTTGCTGTAATTTTAGGAGTTTCTCATTCTCTTCCTCTAAATCAGAAAACACCATATCAACAAATAACAACCTGAGCATTGAAAAAAGGGGGGAAAAGAGGGCAAAAGTACCTTCTCGACGTATTGTTCCCTAGTGGCCAACCAACAGTTTCCTACTTGAATGCAGCCTGAAGAATCTGAGCACACTCCATAGCAATACTCCAATTAAACACAGAGAGTAATACATAGCAGGTATAAGAAGCATTTCTTTAACACTAAACTGGAAATTGGAGGGGGGTATGAGGGCGTAGTCGAGGGGCTCCTCCAAGGCACGGCATATGGAGGGGGAGATGAGGTGGTTGACAGTGGTTTCTGTGGAACAAAACCCAAAAGCTACGAAAGAGGAAAAAAATGGCTCAAAATAAACGAATACGTAAAAGGGAAGAAAAATTGTTGTGGCACTATTTGTCACTGGATATTATATTATAGTAATACAAATGCAATACAAACTTGCCAACCTAGATATGATAGGGTTCCATCTGTACAGGCGAAATAAACTAAATCTGAAGCAAGGATCGTGCATGACTTTTGTCCAAAGTTTATGCCATATGCATGTAAAATCCCCATAAGTTTACAACAAGGGGTTAATCAAACTTCACCACCCGAACTTTCTTCAAATTCTCACGATCCATGTGCACTAAATATAGGCATATGAGTCGAGAAAATGATCGATGGATCACAAACTTCTTAGATTTTAGCCAAAGGCAGCAAGCATTCTTCTGGGTTGGCATAAAAATAATCTTCTTCCTTGGATCTATTCAGCACGGAAACTTGCTTCTTTGGACTCGCCATTCGGTCTTCAGGATGAGCTGCTCTCACGTAAGTTGAGAACTAATCTCAGCTCAATGATCCGTCCTTGTATCAATAATTGGTGCATGTAAATTCTAACTGATGCATGTAAATTATAACTGGTGCATGTAATTATGCAATTACATGCAAAAATTAGATTCAAAAATTTGTTAAGCCAAACATTTTTCCAAAGCCCATTTGAGAACAAAGCAAGCTTTTTACAGCACACCAACAAAATCCAAAAATATCAAAGAAAAACAAAAAAGCCAACTTTTTTCAATGGGAATGAAGGCGAAGAAGATATGTATATTACCAAAACTTTCCTAGTTCAACAGCAGATTCCTGATAGCTAGTCTTCTTGCCTTGGCTACTCCCGCAAAACACACAAATCCTTTTGAATTTTGAAGACGATTTCCCTCCATTTTCTCTCTCCATGCCTTCACTGCAAGTCTCCTGAGGTTTCCTCATTCTGTTCTGTATCATATCTATCAACCACATGGCAACCCAACCAAGAGTGATACCGTGAGAAAACATATAAAATTACCAAGAAAAAAGATAAACGTCTATTTCCCACCCGAGATATATTTTCCTGTGTTTTTCACAAATATTTTAGGCATTCACCTTCCAGCCTTGGTCCATGTAAATTTTCAGATAAAAATATCTTCAAAAAATTCTAAAATAACCGATTTTATCAGTTCAAGCATAAGAAAAAATATTTTATCAAAATTTAATTATCAAGAAAACTCTTAATCAATTTTAGCATTCAAATCAATTAACAAAAAAAGGAAATAACCACAAGACAACAAATGTTTAAAAATTCTAAAACAAAATGTTCAAAAACCAAATAAGAACATCTTGATAAAAATAAAAGCATGAAATCGGTTAGAAACCAAAATGAAATTAATCCTCATTCATACGTTGTCTTGCCAGCAGCTATTTTTAGATCTGGAACCAAAATTACCAAACTTTGGTTCAAGTTGGTAGAAAAAAATGGATATGTAATTACAAACAAGTTGGTTTCGTCGGTTCGACAATGACTGAATCTTTCACCCCTAGCACAAAGTGAAAAGGCATATATCAGATTTTATAAGTAACAGAGAGCATGAGCTAGCAGAATTGGACTAGTATAAGTAAGTTGGGTTTCTGAAATCAGGCTGGAACTCAATTAATTGACAATCTTATTCAAAAAAAAATTCTCTCACTGAGTAAAGGTCCAATTGCAAAGCATCTTTTATGATTCAGATATCCATACAAGATAATCAAATAGGTAATTATAAGCCAAGATTAGCACAGTACAACCCATTCCTCAGAGATTCATACTCAGGAATGATAGCAATACGCGTAAAAACATTCCAGATGAGCTTATCTGAGAACTCGAATATGGCCTCAAATAACACCCGGAAATGCATAATCCTTTTGAGAGTCAGATGTAGGCCATTGTTTAACTCAACTGTCTTCAAAACTACTAATGAAAGACTAAAACATGCAACCATTTCTGCAACAAATTTAGCTAGGTGCATTGCTCTGATCAATGGCATTGAATCCAGTTCCTTGAAATGATCCCACAAACAAAGCTGTGAAATTTAAATAAACGGCTAAGATAAGTTAAAGAAACAATAGAAAGAAGTGAAATGACTATTTATCCTATGATCCAACAGAAAATGCAGAGCCACACCACGTTGCATATGGGTTGCAGCTCTCACTATTCTCAGATTTTAAATCCATTAAAGAAATTTACAGTTTCAAATGCCATAAATGGATATCAATGTCGGGTAACAATATAGATCCATTAGGAAACTGTATCATTGAGCCAAGAAAGAGGTCACCTGAGTGACTATATTAGCACAGCTGCTTTGCGTATTGATAGGATTCGCATCAAATTTAGAAAATTGCAAGATGATCTTTCAGAAGTAGCTACTTACACAGTATTGAAGTATAAAAATTACTGCAGAAGCATATATCTAGAACTCAAACTACCTGACAGTGAAACATAAAGCAGGTATTACCAACTCCAATCTCATAAAAAATCCAGACAACTGCTAAATTGTGTGTTCATCCGGATTCAAACAACTACAACAGAGCTCTAAAACATTTGATATTTCAATCTCTCATTATTGAATAAGTGTTTTAGGAATAAATCTCACCAACAGTTAGCAACACCAGAAAACAAGGAAGAACACAATTGCTAAAACTCAAAAGGAAATTGTATTGCTGAAAACAAAAGGAAATTAAAGAACATGAAAGAAAAACACTCTGACTAGGTATTACTCCGGCAAAGAATTCCCCTCCGACCCAAGCTCGGGCTCGCTCAAAACTTTGCTAGCAAAATATCTGGTATCCTAATCCTCTCTCCCCCCTTTTTTTATATTCCCTCTTCCCTGTAGCAAATAACTCCCCACTCTTCACGTGCCCTCGGTTTCCTAGCCTCTCTAATAATTCTATAAAGTAGTGTGCTTCCCCACATGGGTCTTGCTTGTTTACTTCTTGGGCTGGGTCACTATATATTTTGTCCGTAACATGTTTAAACTAGATAAAGGCATTCTAAGAGAGAAATCAAGAAGTCCGGCCTGCAAAGTGAACTTGTGGTTTTTGTCAAAGCTGCATAACTTAGATGCAAGAAGACAGTAGACAACACTTCACAAGTACCCACATGATCTCTCGATCCTAAACATAAATGTATAAACAATAAGACAAATTATGAAATACCAGATAAACAATTAAGAAAATTGAATAAGCAAATGAGACCTGCTTCCCCGGTAACTCTAGTCTCAGAAGTTTCTCAAACGCATCAATGTAATCCTTGCCACTCATAATTATGCAAAATATCGCCCTTCTTGCATCTGTATTCATCCTTTGTGCTGCAGCAAGCTGTAGCACCTTTTTGGTTTCTGGAATCTCGTTATCAATTGTTCCACCAACCTCTTCCAGGTTATCAGTATCTGATGTAATATCCCCAGAAAAGCACCATTGGCCTTTCTTGTTGGGATCAAGAAGCTGACTCCATGTTAACCCTCGAATTAATATATCATCTACCTTTAACTGCAATACAATATAATGTTACCAAAAGGCCATTGACATTAACACCAATTTTTTCATGATATATTTGATAGTAAAGAAATAAATTGAAAAAACCTTGCAAAATATTTTAAACTATTTCTCAGGCCATTATTATTATGTTCCAGCTTGTTTGTTTTTGCTAATCAAACTAATGTTTTATTTCACAAATTTCAAGTTTTAGTAAACTTTCTCATCGGAAGATAAATGAAAGTCAGAAACAATGAATGTAGCAAAGGCACGACCTCAATAGCCGCCTTCATGTTGCCTATAGGTATATTGAAGTACATGATTATCCTAGGGCATTCTAGGATCGTCGGTTCCTCCATGGTATAAACAAAACATAAACAACTAATTTAAACAAAAAAATTGAACAGAAATCGCTGAAAGCATGTAGGGTCTTCCTACCTTATCATCATCTTAATAACATATTAGGGACTAAACATGCATTTATAATCCTCATAGGGCACCGGTTGTAGCTTTGAGCTAATAAGATTACAGGCCAAAAATGAAATTTCAACAGCTAATTAATTACATTCTCCAAAATGAATGTTAAGGCGATAGAATTATACTACTCCTAGAGTAGAGACTATCCAAAAATCCTGTATCCTAACTTCTTTCATGCTCCTCGTAGCTCACTGCCTCAACCCGGCCCTTAGTCCTTTAGTCCAAAAGTGTACCTACAGGAACAACCCATCATGAGCATATACATCGTTACTTAACATCACAAGGTAATGAAATGCATGAAAGTAATTGGTAACATATACTTCCTGGTTAATTGTATTAACCCTCTTTGGTTGTCCCTGTTTCATAATCATGCATGTAATTATTAGTTCTTGACATAAATGATTAAAATCGTACTTCACTTATATGCTCTTAATCAACAATGTTAACTAGAAATGGGACTATCCTAGTTCTATTATGACAGCGGCACAATTGGCCCCCTCGCTCGACATAAAGCGGAATTGTGATACCCCTCGCTACGCCTTGATAGCGGATGTATCTCCTCGCTTAGCGGAATATGATACCCCTCGCTACGCCTTGATAGCGGATGTATCCCCTCGCTAGTTATGTGAGCGGCAAGTACCTTCCTCGCTTAGCCATAATAATCACCGGACATTCAACCATTCTTAACAACATAGTTAAACATACATCATCATCATCATAGCATAAACATCGTCATCTTTTAAGCATCCTCATCTTGTAAACATCATCATCTTATAAGCATCATTGTCATATAGACATCATCATCTTATCATAATCATCATCGTAAACGTCATATCATCTTTATTTATCATAACATCATCATCATAAACTTACTTATCATAATCATCATCATAGACATCATGAATAATTATGCAATCAATGCATAGTCATAGTTTAGAAGTGTGTTACCGTCCGATGCCCGTACGCTTCTTACGTACCTTAATTCCAAAAGATGGAGAAGTTGTAGAACTTTATCTCCGTGAAGTTGTGGGTACCTGGGATGGTTCTACATAACCATATAAATTGATATTAGAAGCTAATTATAGTTCCATATCCAAAAACCCCACAAAAACATCAAAAACACATAATTATGTGTCTCGCGATCGATCGCTGGGTTGTCCCGATCGATCGCGAGATCACACTGCCCGTTTCTGAAATTTTGAGTCTTCGGCGATCGATCGCCACTTTTGGCGCGATCGATCGCCAGCTCGCCGATCGATCGCCCAAAGTGGCGATCGATCGCCAAATGCTACTGGCGCACACTGGAGGCTCGCGATCGATCGCCAAAACTGGCGATCGATCGCCGAGTACTGAGCCACGAAAAATTGCCATTAATGAGCATTTTTATGAGCATTTTTCAAGCTTCACTTCATTCCTTACAAACCCAAACTTTCCTACAACATCAATATCATCATAACTCACAAAGACCCACATAAAACACTTCAAAAATCATACCCCAACCATAAATAACATATACCCCAAAACAACCCACCTAAAAACATCAAAAGCTAACCCATCTCAACACCAAACATCATAAAAACTTTAGGAAGGGCTCCATACCTCTTAAGGATTCCAAATCCTTCAATAAATCTCACAAACAAAGGTTTTGTGAAGATTCCTCCTTCCCTTTTTGCTAGATTTCGAAAATGGTGTGGGGTTAGGGTTGAGGGATGAAATTTTTGGGGTTAAATGAGTGATTGGTAAAGTGGTGAAAAGGTGGGGGTAGTGGGGTATAAGGGTTATTAATTAGATTTATACCCCAGTAATTAACATGATGTATAAAATACCCCAACATGGTATTTTAAAAGCATTTCGACAAAATGCACTAAACTTCATTAAATCTATACTTTCCTCATAATTAATAACCAATACAATTAAATCATGTTAACCCCTTATTACCCAACACCTAAATCAATTACCACATAATTCATCATATAAACATAATTAATGCCTTAATTGCAATTAATCAATTCCGGGGCGTCACAATACTCCCCTACTTATAAGATTTCGTCCTCGAAATCGCATGCACTTACCCATAAAGAAACTAAACATAAATCATACCAGAAAATAGTTCGGGAAATGCTGCACCATATGCCGTTCCGTCTTCCACGTAGCCTCCTCGACACCCCGATGATCCCACTGAACTTTGACCATCGTCATAACCTTACTTCGTAATCTGCAATCCTCACGATCCAGAATTCTGACCGGTCGTTCAACGTAGGATACATCTGAGTCCAACTGCACTTCAGTAGGCTGTAACACATGAGACGGGTATGGCTCATACTTCCGTAGCATAGAAACGTGAAAAACATCATGAATCCCAGATAAAGACGGCGGTAGAGCCAAACGGTAAGCCAATGTACCAATACGCTGCAACACCTCATACGGTCCGACATATCTCGGGGATAACTTTCCCCGCATACCAAAATGGACCACACCCCTGAAGGGTGAGATTTTCAAGAAAACCTTGTCTCCTACTTGGAATTCTAGCGGTCGCCGCCGCTTATTGGCATAGGCCGCTTGCCTATCTTGGGCCGCTTTCATCTTTAAGCGTATCATCTTAATCTTTTCTTCCATGTCCTTAATCATATCCGGTCCTCCGATCCGCTTTACTCGTCAAGTCCTCCCAATACAGCGGTGACCTACAGCGTCGACCATAAAGAGCTTCAAAAGGGGCCATTTGAATGCTCGCCTGATAGCTGTTATTATAGGAGAACTCCACCAATGGCACTGCATCCTGCCATGGAGTATCAAACTCCAAAATACATGCCCTCAACATGTCTTCGAGCGTCTGAATGGTACGCTCTGTCTGGCCATCTGTCTGAGGGTGATAAGTTGTACTCAGTCTCACTTCTGTGCCCAAAGCTGCCTGGAGACCCTCCCAAAAATGTGAAGTAAACCTTGGGTCTCTGTCAGACACAATCGAGACTGGAATCCCATGTAACCTCACCACATCCCGTACATACAATTGGGCCATCTTTAGGTATGTGAAAGTCATACTGTAGGGGATGAAATGAGCTACCTTCGTCAGCCTATGCACGATCACACAGATCGCATCAAATCCTGATGCCGTCCTTGGCAAGTGGGTCACAAAGTCCATAGAGATATGCTCCCACTTCCATTTAGGTACTTCCAAGCTCTTCAGCTCGCCACCAGACCTCTGCCTTTCTGCCTTTACCTGCTGGCAGATCAAACATCTTTTAACAAAAGCGATCACGTCACGCTTCATGCGTCTCCACCAGAATTGACCGCATAGGTCCTTGTACATCTTCCTTCCTCCTGGGTGGATACTGAACCGACTACTGTCAGCTCGCGCCAATATTCCTCTACGCAATTCTGGTGTATCTGGGACTACCCATCGGTTGCCCAGCCTCAAGGAATCATCTTCTGTCACTCTGAATTTTGATGGCTGTCCTTGAAGTACTATCGATGACCATCTCTGAACCTCATCATCCGACCTCTGGGCTTTCCTGATAGCCTCAAATATGTCTGGCTCAGCCAACAAGGTTGACACTCGCACCGGCGACGTGTCCACATCGAAATCATAGCCCAGATGGCAATAAGAAGTCATCATAGCGGATAAACACACAGCGTCCTCAGTAGTACTCTTCACCTTCCGACTTAAGGCGTCTGCTATCAAATTTGCTTTACCAGGATGGTACTCAATCTCACAGTCATAATCTTTAAGCAAATCCATCCATCTTCTTTGACGCATATTCAATTCCGCTTGCGTGAATAAGAACTTCAAGCTCTTATGGTCCGTATAGATGTTAAACGTCGTACCATAAAGATAATGACGCCAAATCTTCAAGGCGAAAATGATGGCCGCCAGTTCCAGATCATGAACTGGGTATCTGGTCTCATGAGGCTTCAACTGCCTCGAAGCATACGCCACCACATGCTTCTCCTGCATCAATACACAGCCCAAACCCTGCAATGATGCGTCTGTGTACAAGGCAAACCTCTTATTCTCAGAAGGAATTACCAACACTGGCGCTGTCGTCAAACGACGCTTCAACTCTTGGAAGCTTTCCTCACAAGCTTCGGACCAATAGAACGGCACTCCTTTCTGAGTCAGCTGTGTCAGGGGTTTGGCAATCTTTGAGAAACCCTCGACGAAACGTCGGTAATATCCTGCCAAACCGAGAAAGCTCCGTATCTCGGGTACAGAAGTGGGTGCAGCCCACTCCATCACAGCTTCAACCTTCCTGGGATCCACAGATATCCCACTGCTAGATATAACATGGCCCAAGAATACCACACTGTTCAACCAGAATTCGCACTTGCTGAGCTTTGCATATAACTGATGATCCCTAAGGATCTGGAGCACTGTCCTCAAGTGCTTTACGTGTTCCTATTCAGTCCGGGAGTAGATGAGTATATCGTCAATGAAAACAATGACGAACTGATCCAAATACGGTTGGAACACCTTGTTCATCAGGCTCATAAAAACTACTGGGGCATTCGTCACTCCAAAAGGCATGACTAGGAATTCATAGTGCCCATATCTAGTCCTGAAGGCTGTCTTCTGAACATCATCTTCTCTTACTCGAATCTGATGGTACCCCGACCTCAGATCGATCTTACTGTAGAGCCTCGTACTTTGCAGCTGATCAAACAAATCGTCGATCCTCGGAAGTTGATACTTATTCTTCACTGTGGCTTTGTTCAGTTGTCTGTAAGTGATGCACAGCCGCATCGAACCATCTTTCTTCTTAACAAACAAAACTGGCGCACCCCATGGCGAACGCTAGGGCGTATATAGCCCTTATCCAGGAGCTCTTGCAACTGAGTCTTTAACTCCCTAAGCTCAGCTGGTGCCATCCTATATGGGGCACGAGAAATGGCAGACGTTCCCGGTAGTAACTCAATCCCAAACTCGACCTCTCTCGTCGGTGGGAATCCGGGAATCTCCTCCGGAAAGACATCAGGATACTCCGCCACTACGGGCACATCCTCAACTTTTAACTCTTCCTTCCTCTCAGTAACATCAACAGCATAGATGAGATATCATGTATGGCCTCGTTCCAACAACTGTGCCATCTTGACAGCAGATATCAACGGGATCTTAGAACGAGAACCATCCCCAAAGAATGTCCACTGGACTCCCATATCAGATCTGAATCGGACAGTCCTCTGCCTGCAGTTCACAACTGCCTGATACTTGTTCGGAACATCAATGCCCACTATGCAGTCAAAGTCTGACATTCCCAGAACAATCAAGTCTGACCTTAGTTCGTTATCCTCAAAATAAATGAGGCCATCATAGACAATCTGATCAGTAATCATACTTCTTCCAGCGGGGGTCGAGATTACAAGAGGCGTGGGCGACGGAGAAGTGCATATGTGGTGCCTTTCCACAAAACTTGTTGATACGAAAGAGTGTGACGCACCTGTGTCGATCAATATAAAAGCAGGGTGCGTAAATAAAAGACACGTACCCGCTATAACCTCCTCCGGAGCCGTTGTAGCCTGCTCCCTCGTCAAAGCATAGACTTGCCCTTGAGGTGTCCCCATGGGCTGACCTCCATACTGCCTTGGTGCAAAAGGTGGTCTGTGCTGTGCTGCTCTGTCCGCAGGCCTCCCGGCAGAGTTCTGTTGTCTTCCCTTGTTGGGACACTGTCGAGCAAAGTGACCTTTTTTGCCACAAACATAACATCCCACGCAATCTTTTGTCATATGTGGTTGCCCACAAAGAGAGCACTGGACCATCCCAAACCTGCCTCCCTGAGACTGTCCTCTTCCTGATGGGGTGTCATTCTTACGGTTTCCTTTCCAACGATTCTTGGGCCTCTTACCACTGAATCTCAAAGCCGAAGTGTTCCCCCTTGGCTTGAACTGATCACCCCTCGGCCTCAAATTATCAGGAGTGGATTTCTGAGGGGGTGCTGGAGGTGGCACAGCATCAGGGTATGCACCAACTCCCAGTTCGGCTAGTTCAGCCCTAGAAAGTGCGTCGTCAAAGCAAGCAGGGCCATAAGTGATCACCCTGTCATACAGCTCAGGCCTCAAGCCCTTCATGAAGTTCCTCATCTTCGCTTGAGTGCTTGCAGCAATGTGAGGTACATATCTGAGCAAGGAACAGTACTAGAGAGCATAATCTGATACAGGCATCTTGCTTGAGATTAGTAAACTCATCTTCCTTGGCCTGTCGTGCAGCAGCTGAGAAGTAGCGGGCCAGAAACCGAGTCCTGAATAGCTTCCAACTGATCTCCTGACCCTGAGCCTCTTGCTCTATCACTGTGGTCTTCCACCACATCAGTGCCTTCTTGGCCAGTTGGAACTCTGCTAGCCTAATCCAGGCTGTCTAAGCACAAGGGGCTGCCACAAATATTTGCTCGATCCTCTCCAACCATTCCTCAGCCTGTTCCCCTGTCTCAGTTCCCTCAAACATTGGGGGTCGGTAGGTCAGAAACTGCGACAAGCTCAACTCCCCAGGTGATAACTGCTGCTCAGAGGGTTCCTCGCCTAAGGCTGGCTGTGATATCCCCGAAATGATTATGTGTTATTTAAACATTAATCATTGTTTTGAAAATTATGGTATTAATTCCTTGCTTTGAATTAATAATATTGGGAGATGCATGTGAGGGTACATGTGTTATATGTTGGGATTTTGGGGTTGTGGGATGATTAATTGGGGTGTGTGTTAATCGTTTTAGTAAAGCATGTTTTAAAAAGGAAATTGAAGTATTTTAGTGAGAAATACTATAGATATCGTGTGAGGATATTAAATACATCGTACTAAATACCGGGACCAAAACATAACACATCATACCACCCACCACTCAACCACCCCCTTGACCCATACCCTGCTGCCAGC
The DNA here is from genome assembly GCA_907163345.1 of Haberlea rhodopensis. Lineage (NCBI taxonomy): Eukaryota > Viridiplantae > Streptophyta > Magnoliopsida > Lamiales > Gesneriaceae > Haberlea > Haberlea rhodopensis. The sequence continues at coordinate 2,466,518 of CAJQUN010000045.1, read as the reverse complement.
TGCTGCCCATACCCTTTTCCCCCATCTCCCACTTCACCTCACAAGTCTGAAATCACTTCTTTCTTCCTCACCAAAATCGTCCAACACTTGCTGAGCAAGATAGGAAGGAGCTCAACCAATTTTACTGCCTTGAAGCTTGCAAAAATCAGAGCCAAAAGGGGGTGAGAAACCATTTCTGGGTTTGAAAAATTTGTTGTTGAGTTCATACTTTTGTTGGTGTGAAAAATGGCATGTTAGTTTAGGTTTTGTTAAACCTTCGATTCATGTTCATTTATGATGTTTTTATGAAGCTTCCAGTATTTTTCCTTGAGCATATTACATGTTTTATGTAGAAGATTTAAGCATGTAAAGAGGAGTGTTCGAAAATCTGGGTAGATATTTCCCCTGTTTTTCTGGAAAAACGTGGACTGGGAGTGATTTTGAGGAGGTGATATTATGCATGTTAGATGGGTTTAGAGTAAACCTTCGATGTGAAAATATGCATGGTAGTCTTGTGAAACCCTTGGCATGTTTGTTCGAGCATGATTTATGAGATATGTTATAGTTTTTATAGCATGAAATGAAGTGCTCGAAAATCTGGAAAGGAAATGTGTTGTCCTGTTTCAGGAAATGTTGATTGGGTACCTGTGTAAATGGTCGATTCCAATGCATGTGGGCTTATGTTAGAGTGTAAATTTGGTATAAATACACTCAGGGTAGTGTGTTGTAACTGCTAGCATGTTGGTCTTGGCATGTTGTATGTCTTACATGTTAGAATGAAAGGTGTGAATATCAGTGTTGAACATTCTGGAAAAATATCGCGCACAGACCATGTGGCGATCGATCGCCACAAATGGCGCGATCGATCGCCGAGGTCCAGTAGCCAAAATCAAAGTCACGCGATCGATCGCCATAAAAGGCGCGATCGATCGCCATGGGGCAGTGGAGTTTGGCGATCGATCGCCAAGTGGTAGCGATCGATCGCCAGAGACAAAATTTTGAAATATTGATATTTTGTTGGATTTTTGATTTTGGATCATATATTGGCATCTAATATTGTGTTGTACACTGGTGTAGAGCCTTCACAGACGGCTACACAATGCAGGGGATAGAGTCCCACCACACACTACTTTTTGGAAAGGTACGTAAGCGACGAACGGGCATCCCAACGGTAACATGTATTTAAGTTTGTCTGTGTGACACATGATGAATGCAATGTGATGCATTATGAGTTGATACATGTTATTATGCATTGTTGTTGCATATTATGCATTATTGTTGCATATTGTGATGTGGGATAAAGAGATGTATTCCACGAGTCAGGGCGATCACGGTTAAGGTGTTAATGCTTACGCTTTACCGCTAAAAATGTGGAGCGGGAGGGGGGAGGCTCGCTTGCACATGGAGGCGGGTTTATACCATACTGAGCGAGGATGAGATACCGCTAGTATGAAGAAGCGAGGATGAGATACCGCTTGTTTTGAGATTATGAAAACGAAGAAGTATTAAAATAACTGATGATGACTGACTCAAGAAAAAGAGGAAATGTCATGACATTCATTTGTGAAACCATACATTCATATAATGTGTTATATTATGAATTGTGGTACAGGGACAACCAATGGGCATTGTAAATGCGATGGAAATACAGGAAGTGATTTGTATTTTATGATTGTGCCTTTACGCTTTATTTTCATATTATGTTGAATATGAATTGTGTTATGCTCATGTGTTGGGGGTTGTCTTTGTAGGTGCTTTTGATGTTGAGAACCAGGGTCGGGGTTGAGAAGCTGAGCTGTAAGGAGAGCTACAGGATTAGCTACATGATTTGAGAAAATTTTATATAGCTTCTACTTGTGGTAGAATAAGACTATAGTGTAACACCTTTTGTAGGAGTTGTGAAATTCCTTTGAAACTTTTACTACTGTATCCCTTAAGCTCAGGAAAATCAACATGACTCATTACTCTGATTTATTCATATGAATGTTTAGTTCTCTTAATCGCACCTATTAGTATATTGAGATATCGGGGTCTCACATTTAGTGGTATCAGAGCAGTGGTTAGATAACCAGGGAAGAGTGAAGGGTAGCCTTTAGAGACAAGTTGGCTAGGTATTCATTGTTTGGGCATGTTATGCATGTGATGCATATTGTTGTATAAGTGTTATACTAACATGCTTTTGAATATGATACTCTTGTTATCTAACGGCTTATTCTATGAACTGCTTTTGGTATTGTTGTTAACTCTTGTGTTACAGCATGGCTGAGATTAATCCGGAGAACCTCAATGAGGAGGTAGGGGATATGGACAGTAGGAATGCCAATATTGCTCAGCCGAATCCTTTACCACCACCTGCTGTAGGTGTGGAGCCCAGTGCACAGATATTATTACCAGGGGAGCTCAGTTTGACACAGTTTCTGAATTTCCGTCCACCCATGTTTGAGGGGACCGAGTCTGGAGAAGGGGCCGAAGAGTGGCTAGAACGGATAGAGCAGATACTTGTGACTGCGCCCTGTGCACGTACCGCATGGCTGAGGTTAGCCGAGTTTCAGATGGCGAAGAAGCCTTCTATGTGGTGGAAGACCACTGTGATGGAGCTGAGGGCCCAAGGTATGGTAGTGGACTGGACTGTATTCAGGACCCGGTTCCTTAACCGGTATTTTTCTGCCGCTGCCAGACAAGTCAAGGAGGACGAGTTCACTAATTTGAAGCAGGGCAACATGTCAGTTTCAGACTTTGCTTTGCAGTATTCCTCACTGTTGAGGTATGTCCCCCACATCGCTGTGAGCAGCCATGCGAAGATGAGGCATTTCCTGAAGGGACTGAGGCCAGAATTGTTTGATCGGGTTGTTTCCAACAACCCCAGCTCTTTTGATGACGCCCTGACACGGGCAGAGCTGGCAGAGATTGCTGTGGGAGCGTATAAGGACGCTGTACCCTCTTCCGTGCCATCAGAGGCCTGTTACTGATAGTTTGAAACCACGAGGGGATCAGTTCAAGGCTCGTGGAGCCTCATCATCTTCCAGATTTAGCGGGAAGAAATCTCAGAGTCAGAAACAGAGCAATCGAGGACCTACACAGGGGAGTAAGGCAGGAGGGGACAGGTGTGACCGCTGTGGAGGATTTCACTTGTCACGTGACTGCCGAGGCTGTTATGTTTGTGGCAAGGTGGGCCACTTAGCTAGGAACTGCCCCAATCGGGCAAGTCAGGCAGACTCAGGGCCGAATAGCCCAAGATTTGATGCTGGGAGGGCACCACCGAGACAGCAGTTTGCGCCTCGACCGCAGGGAGGTCAGGCGGCAGGACCACCGCAGGGTCAGGTGTATGCACTGACTAGGGAGCAGGCTGAGGCAGCCCCAGAGGAGGTCATTGCTGGTACGTGTCATTTATTTACGTACCCTGCATTTATTTTGGTAGATACAGGTGCTTCTCATTCCTTTGTATCTATTGCTTTTGTGGAGAGACACCACTTGTGCTCGTCTCTATTACCCACGCCTCTCATGGTCTCGACACCCACGGGGAAGCATGTGATTGCGGATCGGCTGTTGTCTGATTGCCTCATTTATTTCGAGGGCAATGATCTGAGGGCTGATCTGATTCAGTTAGAGATGGCAGACTTTGACTGTATTATCGGCATTGATGTGTTGAGCAGATACCGAGCTGTGGTAGACTGTCGGCAGAGGACTGTTCGTTTTCTATCTGATCAGGGGTTCCAGTGGACTTTTTATGGGGACGGCTCTCGTCCAAGGATTCCAGTGATCTCAGCGGTTAAGATGTCGCGGTTATTGGAGCGCGGCCACACAGGTTACATCATTTATGCGGTGGATGTATCTGAGGAAAAAGAAGTGAGAGCCGAGGACATTCCAGTTGTGGCGGAGTTCATTGATGTGTTCCAGATGAGATTCCGGGATTTCCGCCTGTCAGGGATGTTGAGTTTGCTATTGAGCTGCTGCCGGGGATATCAGCCATTTCTCGTGCCCCATACAGGATGGCACCGGCAGAGCTGAGGGAACTAAAGGTACAGTTACAGGAGCTCCTTGACAAGGGATACATTCGTCCTAGTGTATCGCCTTGGGGTGCACCAGTCTTGTTCGTGAAAAAGAAGGATGGTTCAATGCGTCTGTGCATGGACTATAGGCAATTGAACAAGGCCATAGTGAAGAACAGATATCCACTTCCGAGGATTGATGATCTGTTCGACCAGCTTCAGGGTACAGAGGTGTACTCGAAGATAGACTTGAGGTCAGGCTATCATCAGGTGCGGGTTAGAGCTGGTGATGTTCAAAAGACGGCTTTTAGAACTCGATATGGACACTATGAGTTCTTGGTGATGCCTTTCGGTGTGACAAATGCACCTGCAGTTTTTATGAGCCTGATGAACCGAGTATTTCAGGAGTACCTCGATCAGTTTGTGATCGTATTCATTGATGACATCCTTGTCTATTCAAGGAGTGAGGAGGATCATGCCGATCATCTGAGGATAGTGCTCCAGATCCTCAGAGATCATCAGTTGTACGCCAAACTCAGCAAGTGTGAGTTTTGGCTGAGCAGTGTATCATTTTTGGGCCATATCATATCACGAGAGGGGATATCAGTAGACCCGAGAAAGATAGAGGCAGTTATGGATTGGTCTACCCCTACTTCAGTCAGTGATTCGGAGTTTTCTTGGGTTGGCTGGCTATTATTGACGTTTCGTCGAGGGTTTCTCAAAGATCGCCAAGCCACTTACACAGCTGACTCAGAAGGGAGTCCCTTTTTGTTGGACAGAGGCTTGTGAGCAGAGTTTCAGGGAATTGAAGCACAGACTGACTACTGCACCAGTTCTAGTGATTCCCAAGGAGAACAAAGGATTTGTTCTTTATACCGACGCATCGCTACAGGGCTTAGGGTGTGTACTGATGCAGGATAGACATGTAGTGGCTTATGCTTCGAGACAGTTGAAGCCACATGAGACGAGGTATCCAGTCCATGATTTGGAGTTGGCAGCTATAGTTTTCGCCTTGAAGATATGGCGACACTACTTATACGGTACCTCATTCACCATCTTCACTGATCACAAAAGCATGAAGTTCTTGTTTACACAGGCTGAGCTGAACATGAGGCAGAGGAGATGGATGGATCTGCTGAAGGATTATGATTGTGAAATCCTATACCATCCCGGGAAAGCAAACTTGACAGCCGACGCTTTGAGTCGGAAGGTGAGGAGCACAGCAGAGGATGCCATGTGCCTATCAGCTATGTTGGGCTCTTACTGCCATTTGGGATTCGATTATGATGTGTCTACTTCACCAGTACAGGTTTCGACCTTGTTAGCCGAGCCTGTTATTTTTTATCACATCAGAAAGGCTCAGGGGACCGATACAGAGGTTCAGAGATGGATGTCAGTGGTTCATTCAGGGCAGCCATCGAGATTCAAAGTGGCTGAGGACGGTTCTCTGAGACTTGGCGACAGATGGGTGGTTCCAGATACACCCGAGTTGCGTCAGGGTATATTACGGCGAGCTCATTGCAGCAGGATGAGTGTCCACCCGGGCGGGAAGAAGATGTATAAGGATCTACGCAACCAGTTCTGGTGGAGGCGTATGAAACAAGATGTCACCTCTTTTGTCAAGCGCTGTTTGATCTGTCAACAAGTGAAGGCTGAGAGACAGAGGCCTGGAGGTGAGCTAAGGAGCTTGGAGATACCACAGTGGAAGTGGGAGCACATAACCATGGACTTCGTGACCCACTTACCGAGGACTGTTTCAGGTTTCGATGTTATATGGGTAGTCGTCGACAGATTGACAAAGAGTGCTCATTTCATTCCCTACTGTATGACATATACGCACTTGGGGATGGCACAGTTATATGTCATAGATGTAGTGAGACTGCACGGGATCCCTGTTTCGATAGTGTCTGATCGAGATCCGCGGTTCACATCTCACTTCTGGGAGGGTCTGCAGACAGCTCTAGGTACAGAGTTGAGGCTGAGCACAGCATATCACCCTCAGACGGACGGACAGACCGAGCGTACGATACAGACGCTCGAGGATATGTTGAGAGCTTGTGTGTTAGAGTTCGACATATCATGGCAGGACTTGATAGCCTTGGTGGAGTTCTCTTACAACAACAGCTACCAGGCAAGTATACAGATGGCTCCTTTCGAGGCCCTCTATGGTAGGCGTTGTAGGTCACCCTTGTGTTGGGATGACTTGGACCGTAAGTCGGTTGGAGGACCAGAGTTGGTTCAAGAAATGGAAGAGAAAGTTAAGGTTATCAGAAGAAAGATGAAGGCAGCTCAGGATAGACAGGCAGCATATGCCAATCAACGGCGAAGACCGTTGGAGTTTCAGTTGGGCGACAGAGTTTTTCTGAAGATCTCACCCTTCAGGGGTGTGGTACGGTTTGGTATGCGGGGGAAGTTGTCTCCTAGATACGTGGGGCCGTATGAGATCTTACAGCGTGTGGGCACTCTGGCGTACCGTTTGGCTTTACCGCCTTCTCTGTCTGGTATACACGATGTATTCCATGTGTCTATGCTGTGGAAGTATGAGCCGGATCCTTCACATGTGTTACAGCCTTCTGAGGTTCAGATTGAGTCCGATGTTTCCTATGTGGAGCGACCTATCAGGATTTTGGATAGGGCAGATCGCAGACTGAGAAACAAAGTTATTCCTATGGTCAAAGTTCAGTGGGATCGTAGGGGTGTCGAGGAGGCCACGTGGGAGACGGAGCGACACATGGTGCAGCACTACCCAGAACTGTTTTCTGGTATGTGATTTATGTTTCACTTTATATTGGGTAAGTGCATGCTGATTTCGAGGGCGAAATCCTATAAGTAGGGGAGTATTGTGATATCCCCGAAATGATTATGTGTTATTTAAACATTAATCATTATTGTGAAAATTATGGTATTAATTCCTTGCTTTGAATTAAAATATTGGGAGATGCATGTGAGGGTACATGTGTTATATGTTGGGATTTTGGGGTTGTGGCATGATTAATTGGGGTGTGTGTTAATCGTTTTAGTAAAGCATGTTTTAAAAAGGAAATTGAAGTATTTTAGTGAGAAAATACTATAGATATCGTGTGAGGATATTAAATACATCGTGCTAAATACCGGGACCAAAACATAACACATCATACCACCCACCACTCAACCACACCCTTGACCCATACCCTGCTGCCAGCTGCTGCCCATACCCTTTTCCCCCATCTCCCACTTCACCTCACAAGTCTGAAATCACTTCTTTCTTCCTCACCAAACTCGTCCAACACTTGCTGAGCAAGATAGGAATGAGCTCAACCAATTTTACTGCCTTGAAGCTTGCAAAAATCGGAGCCAAAAGGGGGTGAGAAACCATTTCTGGGTTTGAAAAATTTGTTGTTGAGTTCATACTTTTGTTGGTGTGAAAAATGGCATGTTAGTTTAGGTTTTGTTAAACCTTCGATTCATGTTCATTTATGATGTTTTTATGAAGCTTCCAGTATTTTTCCTTGAGCATATTACATGTTTTATGTAGAAGATTTAAGCATGTAAAGAGGAGTGTTCGAAAATCTGGGTAGATATTTCCCCTGTTTTTCTGGAAAAACGTGGACTGGGAGTGATTTTGAGGAGGTGATATTATGCATGTTAGATGGGTTTAGAGTAAACCTTCGATGTGAAAATATGCATGGTAGTCTTGTGAAACCCTTGGCATGTTTGTTCGAGCATGATTTATGAGATATATTATAGTTTTTATAGCATGAAATGAAGTGCTCGAAAATCTGGAAAGGAAATGTGTTGTCCTGTTTCAGGAAATGTTGATTGGGTACCTGTGTAAATGGTCGATTCCAATGCATGTGGGCTTATGTTAGAGTGTAAATTTGGTATAAATACACTCAGGGTAGTGTGTTGTAACTGCTAGCATGTTGGTCTTGGCATGTTGTATGTCTTACATGTTAGAATGAAAGGTGTGAATATCAGTGTTGAACATTCTGGAAAAATATCGCGCACAGACCATGTGGCGATCGATCGCCACAAATGGCGCGATCGATCGCCGAGGTCCAGTAGCCAAAATCAAGTCACGCGATCGATCACCATAAAAGGCGCGATCGATCGCCATGGGGCAGTGGAGTTTGGCGATCGATCGCCAAGTGGTAGCGATCGATCGCCAGAGACAAAATTTTGAAATATTGATATTTTGTTGGATTTTTGATTTTGGATCATATATTGGCATCTAATATTGTGTTGTACACTGGAGTAGTGCCTTCACAGACTGCTACACAACGCAGGGGATAGAGTCCCACCACACACTACTTTTTGGAAAGGTACGTAAGCGACGTACGGGCATCCCAACGGTAACATGTATTTAAGTTTGTCTGTGTGACACATGATGAATGCAATGTGATGCATTATGAGTTGATACATGTTATTATGCATTGTTGTTGCATATTATGCATTATTGTTGCATATTGTGATGTGGGATAAAGAGATGTATTCCACGAGTCAGGGCGATCACGGTTAAGGTGTTAATGCTTACGCTTTACCGCTAAAAATGTGGAGCGGGAGGGGGGAGGCTCGCTTGCACATGGAGGCGGGTTTATACCATACTGAGCGAGGATGAGATACCGCTAGTATGAAGAAGCGAGGATGAGATACCGCTTGTTTTGAGATTATGAAAGCGAAGAAGTATTAAAATAACTGATGATGACTGACTCAAGAAAAAGAGGAAATGTCATGACATTCATTTGTGAAACCATACATTCATATAATGTGTTATATTATGAATTATGGTACATGGACAACCAATGGGCATTGTAAATGCGATGGAAATACAGGAAGTGATTTGTATTTTATGATTGTGCATTTACGCCTTATTTTCATATTATGTTGAATATGAATTGTGTTATGCTCATGTGTTGGGGGTTGTCTTTGTAGGTGCTTTTGATGTTGAGAACCAGGGTCGGGGTTGAGAAGCTGAGCTGTAAGGAGAGCTACAGGATTAGCTACATGATTTGAGAAAATTTTATATAGCTTCTACTTGTGGTAGAATAAGACTATAGTGTAACACCTTTTGTAGGAATTTGTGAAATTCCTTTGAAACTTTTACTACTGTATCCCTTAAGCTCAGGAAAATCAACATGACTCATTACTCTGATTTATTCATATGAATGTTTAGTTCTCTTAATCGCACCTATTAGTATATTAAGATATCGGGGTCTCACATTTAGTGGTATCAGAGCAATGGTTAGATAACCAGGTAAGAGTGAAGGGTAGCCTTTAGAGACAAGTTGGCTAGGTATTCATTGTTTGGGCATGTTATGCATGTGATGCATATTGTTGTATAAGTGTTATACTAACATTCTTTTGAATATGATACTCTTGTTATATAACGGCTTATTCTATGAACTGCTTTTGGTATTGTTGTTAACTCTTGTGTTACAGCATGGCTGAGATTAATCCGGAGAACCTCAATGAGGAGGTAGGGGATATGGACAGTAGGAATGCCAGTATTGCTCAGCCGAATCCTTTACCACCACCTGCTGTAGGTGTGGAGCCCAGTGCACAGATATTATTACCAGGGGAGCTCAGTTTGACACAGTTTCTGAATTTCCGTCCACCCATGTTTGAGGGGACCGAGTCTGGAGAAGGGGCCGAAGAGTGGCTAGAACGGATAGAGCAGATACTTGTGACTGCGCCCTGTGCACGTACCGCATGGCTGAGGTTAGCCGAGTTTCAGATGGCGAAGAAGCCTTCTATGTGGTGGAAGACCACTGTGATGGAGCTGAGGGCCCAAGGTATGGTAGTGGACTGGACTGTATTCAGGACCCGGTTCCTTAACCGGTATTTTTCTGCCGCTGCCAGACAAGTCAAGGAGGACGAGTTCACTAATTTGAAGCAGGGCAACATGTCAGTTTCGGACTTTGCTTTGCAGTATTCCTCACTGTTGAGGTATGTCCCCCACATCGCTGTGAGCAGCCATGCGAAGATGAGGCATTTCCTGAAGGGACTGAGGCCAGAATTGTTTGATCGGGTTGTTTCCAACAACCCCAGCCCTTTTGATGACGCCCTGACACGGGCAGAGCTGGCAGAGATTGCTGTGGGAGCGTATAAGGACGCTGTACCCTCTTCCGTGCCATCACAGAGGCCTGTTACTGATAGTTTGAAACCACGAGGGGATCAGTTCAAGGCTCGTGGAGCCTCATCATCTTCCAGATTTAGCGGGAAGAAATCTCAGAGTCAGAAACAGAGCAATCGAGGACCTACACAGGGGAGTAAGGCAGGAGGGGACAGGTGTGACCGCTGTGGAGGATTTCACTTGTCACGTGACTGCCGAGGCTGTTATGTTTGTGGCAAGGTGGGCCACTTAGCTAGGAACTGTCCCAATCGGGCAAGTCAGGCAGACTCAGGGCCGAATAGCCCAAGATTTGATGCTGGGAGGGCACCACCGAGACAGCAGTTTGCGCCTCGACCGCAGGGAGGTCAGGCGGCAGGACCACCGCAGGGTCAGGTGTATGCACTGACTAGGGAGCAGGCTGAGGCAGCCCCAGAGGAGGTCATTGCTGGTACGTGTCATTTATTTACGTACCCTGCATTTATTTTGGTAGATACAGGTGCTTCTCATTCCTTTGTATCTATTGCTTTTGTGGAGAGACACCATTTGTGCTCATCTCTGTTACCCACGCCTCTCATGGTCTCGACACCCACGGGGAAGCATGTGATTGCGGATCGGCTGTTGTCTGATTGCCTCATTTATTTCGAGGGCAATGATCTGAGGGCTGATCTGATTCAGTTAGAGATGGCAGACTTTGACTGTATTATCGGCATTGATGTGTTGAGCAGATACCGAGCTGTGGTAGACTGTCGGCAGAGGACTGTTCGTTTTCTATCTGATCAGGGGTTCCAGTGGACTTTTTATGGGGACGGCTCTCGTCCAAGGATTCCAGTGATCTCAGCGGTTAAGATGTCGCGGTTATTGGAGCGCGGCCACACAGGTTACATCATTTATGCGGTGGATGTATCTGAGGAAAAAGAAGTGAGAGCCGAGGACATTCCAGTTGTGGCGGAGTTCATTGATGTGTTCCCAGATGAGATTCCGGGATTTCCGCCTGTCAGGGATGTTGAGTTTGCTATTGAGCTGCTGCCGGGGATATCAGCCATTTCTCGTGCCCCATACAGGATGGCACCGGCAGAGCTGAGGGAACTAAAGGTACAGTTACAGGAGCTCCTTGACAAGGGATACATTCGTCCTAGTGTATCGCCTTGGGGTGCACCAGTCTTGTTCGTGAAAAAGAAGGATGGTTCAATGCGTCTGTGCATTGACTATAGGCAATTGAACAAGGCCACAGTGAAGAACAGATATCCACTTCCGAGGATTGATGATCTGTTCGACCAGCTTCAGGGTACAGAGGTGTACTCGAAGATAGACTTGAGGTCAGGCTATCATTATGTAAGGACCCCATATACTTAACCCTTGATTAGTGTATTGATCATTATGTGTGGCACATGCTTTCCATAAAATCATTCGGGAAACTCAGATGATACTTTACCATTGAATGGCAATTACAAAGTTTTCTTTAACATACAATGTTATAAGTTCATCATCCTAACAACAAGAGACTCATGGAGTTCGCCCATTACATCACTTTTTTTTCATTGTGGACTTTTATAAAAATTTGGGCAGAGTCTCCCCATAAATAGAGCTATCCCGAAATAAAAGTACAACACATAACATAATTCCCGGCCAGGGAAAACATAATACTCATCAGAATGCAGCAATTTCAAGTAAATTCCTAGCCAGGGAAGACACCACACATATGGCAACAAAAGTGGGTTTCAACACCCACAATACACCAATGACTCTCATAATCTTTAGCAATTCTACCTCTAATTGCATGCAACATAGAATGAAAGAGAGAAAGGCTCATGCCTTTATATACAACCCATAAACAAGTATAATCGTGCTCACATGCGAGCATCATAAATATGTGTATAACCATCATGGGTATATATATATGTAGGTACTCTATAAGATACCGTGCTCCATCAAGCCCTGGTACCACGATCCTGAGAGTACATCCAATCAACAGCTCGAGCTCATCTCCAAAGCCATCGATGTACCTGTTCACCTGCCCCCAACAGAGACAACCCCCAACGGGGTGAGCATACCAATTCCACAATTTCATAATCATAATGACATAATACATAATTTACGACAATGTAAATATTGTGGAACATATGTGACACTTCCTGGATAGTATCATCCTCATCCTAGCGTACTCCTGTAATAACCCTGTTCTCAAAACAGATAAATCATCAAATCCTGAATATGCAGTTAATCATCATATTGGTTAACCCTAACCAGTTTCGAATTAACAACATTTCATAACATCTTTCTTTATCTAGCAATTATCGTAATTCTAGATATCATAATGAGATTTCCTTAACTTCCGATACTAGTTAATCACTTCTCTGATTAACTACGTCTCTGTTCCTATTCATTACCAATAGGGAATAAAATACAGATATCCTAGATATCTAATCAATACCACATTTTCATTTCTTACTTCAAAGTAGCGTCATACTACTGGTGTTCGCTCCGTAGCGACCACACCCATCATTTGCTCGCTTCATAGCGGCACCAAGCATTTCATCATGTGAATCAAAATAACGTAACCAAGTCCCGGTGCCATCATAGTAAGACATTTCATGCATTTAATTCATGCATCATACTTGTAAAACATCATTTAAGCTATGCTCGTACGCTAAACGTACCTTAAATCCTCGAAGTCCGAGCCAAACCTTGCTCGAGTTCCATGTCCCGAGGAATGATGTGCTAACACGACAAATAATTCACAATTATTTACGAACATGCAACCCATGCTCAAGCACACCCATATCCCTCAAAATATTATCAACACACGACAATTAACCTTTAAAAGACCCGGGGCAGGGTACATGCAGGGAGGGAACAAATGAGACAATATCGAAAATTGTTCAAGAACACCCTACAAATTTTCGAACCCTTATCTCACATATCGAACCCAATTAAACACCATAAATCATCTAAAAAATGTGATAAGCATCAATAATACATCTAAAACATGTAATAATCAATTACTAACAAGAATCATCACTCCTTGCCAAAAGCCCCAATTTTTCGAACCCTAACCCATGAAAATCGAGCTGAAATTCGAACTAAATGCAACAATTATTTCGAACCACAAAAGTCTGAAATCATCAACTCAAAATCAGCTTAAAAACGCCCCAAAAACACTAGAATAATCGTGCCAAAATCATACCAAAATCGAGCCCCAAAAATCGGATGAACTCCAGTTTTCGAACCCTACGCTTTTCTGGCAAATCCGAACGCGATTCTCGACGAAACTTCGAATTGTTGGTATGGATAGGAGCGCCTGGAAGAGACGATTCCAACGGCGGGTGGCACGCGCCGAACGGCGGCCGGACGGCGGCGGGCGAACGACTTTTACGCGCGGGGGTCAAAGGGGATCGAGAAGTGCGCGGGCGGGAAGAGAGAGAGGAGGTGGGGAAAAATGGTTCCGATAATTAAAATCTCGGGTTCAACTGGTATTTATAGCAAAAATACCCCGAAATACTAATATCCCCACAAATACATCATGATTCATTAAAAATCATCTGTTTTCAAAAACTCTCTCTCTAACTCAAAAACCCCCTACCGGTGCCCACACCAAGCACCCGAGATTCCGAGTCATACTAAAAACCCAACTCACAGGTTTTCACCGAAATGAGAATACGATCTCAACCTCGGGATCCAACGATCCCAACTACTCAAATAAACGAGCCCAGAAGGCCCAACATCGCGATTAAACTTCAAATCGTCACGTAAAACAACTTTAGGGATTTTTAACACTACGGGATTAACATCTATGATCCCTGGTCATCACAATATCCCCCACTAAAAGAATTTCGTCCTCGAAATTAGCACCGGTGTATCACATAACACCCAGGCTACACAACAACATGAAGCCATAACTTCGATTCTTGGCCATATCAGAATCGTATTAATAAACGCGAGGATACTTACCTCACATCAAACTCTGAAACAGAGCGACATACCAAAACCAACATATCACCCAAGAGGCAAAACGTACCTCAATGCGGGTCATCCTAAAAGTCAGCCTTTCATGACTGCAAAACAACCAATACTTACGGCTGTAGGTCGGACAGTCATCCTTAGTTCTAATACAACTAGTATGAACGCATCCTAAATGACACCTCAACCGTGAGAACGTTGACCTCGTGTCAAACTCTGGAGTGGAATAGACTTCCAAATCCATCATAACGTCAAAGAGCGTCAGCACAACTCAACGCTAATAATCCAAAAGCAGTTAGTCAACTGAAACTGCAAGGATTCGAATCGCTCCCGATTCCATCGTAGATATCATCCATTGACATCTCTTATCATGACTCACGATGTCTAACATACATCGTTACAAGGGAAACATCAGTACACCACGGTGTACACATACCAAACCTGGTTTCCACTTCCAAACCTCCTCTATCGAAGGAGCAGTCGCATCATTGCAACTAAAGTTGGGCAACTCACGGCCATAGATTCACACGAAAGATATCTCATAAGATGTCCACCTCCGGATATCCCAAGAACCACATCCTGGTCATAAAGAAACAATCGAGACTCCTCAGAGTTTCAAATTTGAAAGGACATGCAATAAACCCATTGCATCCCAAATACATGGATTCCCAGATCGAATCAACGACGACTTGATGACTCTCTTGTTGGTACTTCAACATCATGAGCTGTCCCAAACAAGTCTCACCAAGATTTAAACATAAACGTATACACGTTTCAGTGAGGCATGCACAACCTCAACCTCGATGACACGGTGACTACTAGAGTCCACCACAATCCACATCGTATCACCTTACGATTTGCCACACTTGGTTCCTACGAGCAGTATAACGGCTCTAACAAGCCCCTCTTGGTGCTGCACACACACGGCAGACAAACTAGTCGCTGCCTCTCTAGGTTCACCTCAAACCTACCAATAAGATGGACGTTCCCGCACGGCATACCATACTGTGGGAAGAAAATCAATAGAGTAGTGGGTCTCTACCCAACATTCCTCTAATGCCTATACACCCTGGACACTCCAATGTCCCTGTTTCATAGCCATGCATATAGTCATTAATTCTTGACATGAATGATTAAAATCATCATCTTATAATTATCACCATCTTATAACATCTTCATCATATGAGCATCATCATTTCATAAATATCATCATCTTATAACATCATCATCACATAAGCATCGTCATCTTATAGCATCATCATCTTATACATCATCATCATATAAGCATCATCATCTTATAGCATCATCATCTTATACATCATCATCTTATAGCATCATCATCTTATAGCATCATCATCTTATACATCATCATCTTATAAGCATCATCATCTCATAGCATCATCATCTTATACATCATCATCTTATAAATCATCATCTTATAAGCATCATCATCTCATAGCATCATCATCTTATACATCATCATCTTATAGCATCATCATCTTATAGCATCATCATCCTGTACATCATCATCTTATAGCATCATCATCTTATACATCATCATCTTATAGCATCATCATCTTATACATCATCATCTTATACATCATCATCTTATAGCTCATCATCTTATAAGCATCATCATCTCATAGCATCATCATCTTATACATCATCATCTTATAGCATCATCATCTTATAGCATCATCATCTTGTACATCATCATCTTATAGCATCATCATCTTATACATCATCATCTTATACATCATCATCTTATAGCATCATCATCTTATACATCATCATCTTATACATCATCATCTTATAGCTCATCATCTTATAAGCATCATCATCTCATAGCATCATCATCTTATACATCATCATCTTATAGCATCATCATCTTATAGCATCATCATCTTGTACATCATCATCTTATAGCATCATCATCTTATACATCATCATCTTATAGCATCATCATCTTATAGCATCATCATCTTATACATCATCATCTTATACATCATCATCTTATAGCTATAACAGTAAATGTACGAAATCATAGTTGAGTAAGCTTGCTGGTTATTCATTAACTTCTTTTCATTTTCCCTGGTTCATATTCATGCACATGGGCATCTTACCCTGTGGCATCCTATCACATAATAACATCGTATGGCCTCTTACCATATGGGCATCTTACCCCGTGGCGTCTTACCACACATAATAACATTGTATGGCCTCTTACCATATGGGCATCTTACCCCGTGGCGTCTTACCACATAATAACATCGTATGGCCTCTTACCATATGGGCATCTTACCCCGTCATATGGCATCTTACCATAACACAATCATCGTGTGGCATCTTACCACATGGGCATCTTACCCAATCATATGGTGTCTTACCATATCATAAACATTGTGTGGCATCTTACCACATGGGTATCTCACCCAATCATATGGCGTCTTACCATATCATAAACATTGTGTGGCATCTTACCACATGGGCATCTCACCCAATCATATGGCGTCTTACCATATCATAAACATTGTGTGGCATCTTACCACATGGGCATCTCACCCAATCATATGGCGTCTTACCATATCATAAACATTGTGTGGCATCTTACCACATGGGCACCTTACCCAATCTCATATACGTCATCATAAACATCGTCATAATCATCATCATCGTAAACATCATATCATCTTTACTCATCATAAACATCATCATCATAACTTACTTATCATAATCATCATCATAAACATCATATCATCTTTACTTATCATAAACATCATCATCATAACTTACTTATCATAATCATCATCATAAACATCATATCATCTTTACTTATCATAAACATCATCATCTTAACTTACTTATCATAATCATCATCATAAACATCATATCATCTTTACTTATCATAAACATCATCATCTTAACTTACTTATCATAATCATCATCATAAACATCATATCATCTTTACTTATCATAAACATCATCATCTTAACTTACTTATCATAATCATCATCATAAACACTTATGCAATCAATGCAAAGTCATAGTTTAAGAATATGTTACCGTTTGATGCCCGTACGTTTCTTACGCACCTTCCTTGCTTGAACATTATATGAACAAACGCATTAGTATATTCAATAATAATTGAGACCATACCGAAGTATTCCACTGTCGGTTGTCTACCCAGTCTGTCATCAGACAATACATCATATCTTTCTTTTCCCTGATTTTCTTCCAAAATCAGGTTCCTTGGCACGTAGCATATAGAGTGTTAGACATCGCTATTAATGCCATCCTATCGTGTTCCACACGATTCCTGCAACCACAATGGTTAGCAATACCACTTTTCATATCATATAAGCACATAAACAATTAGTCATGTCGTATAACATTAATGCCATCATGCATAAATATGTGCTATCAATAACTTCCTAGGCCCTCAACAGCCCCAATGAGCAACCACTGCTCTGATACCACTAATGTAAGGACCCCATATACTTAACCCTTGATTAGTGTATTGATCATTATGTGTGGCACATGCTTTCCATAAAATCATTCGGGAAACTCAGATGATACTTTACCATTGAATGGCAATTACAAAGTTTTCTTTAACATACAATGTTATAAGTTCATCATCCTAACAACAAGAGACTCATGGAGTTCGCCCATTACATCACTTTTTTTCATTGTGGACTTTTATAAAAATTTGGGCAGAGTCTCCCCATAAATAGAGCTATCCCGAAATAAAAGTACAACACATAACATAATTCCCGGCCAGGGAAAACATAATACTCATCAGAATGCAGCAATGTCAAGTAAATTCCCAGCCAGGGAAGACACCACACATATGGCAACAAAAGTGGGTTTCAACACCCACAATACACCAATGACTCTCATAATCTTTAGCAATTCTACCTCTAATTGCATGCAACATAGAATGAAAGAGAGAAAGGCTCATGCCTTTATATACAACCCATAAACAAGTATAATCGTGCTCACATGCGAGCATCATAAATATGTGTATAACCATCATGGGTATATATATATGTAGGTACTCTATAAGATACCGTGCTCCATCAAGCCCTGGTACCACGATCCTGAGAGTACATCCAATCAACAGCTCGAGCTCATCTCCAAAGCCATCGATATACCTGTTCACCTGCCCCCAACAGAGACAGCCCCCAACGGGGTGAGCATACCAATTCCACAATTTCATAATCATAATGACATAATACATAATTTATGAAAATGTAAATATTGTGGAACATATGTGACACTTCCTGGATAGTATCATCCTCATCCTAGCGTACTCCTGTAATAACCCTGTTCTCAAAACAGATAAATCATCAAATCCTGAATATGCAGTTAATCATCATATTGGTTAACCCTAACCAGTTTCGAATTAACAACATTTCATAACATCTTTCTTTATCTAGCAATTATCGTAATTCTAGATATCATAATGAGATTTCCTTAACTTCCGATACTAGTTAATCACTTCTCCTGATTAACTACGTCTCTGTTCCTATTCATTACCAATAGGGAATAAAATACAGATATCCTAGATATCTAATCAATACCACATTTTCATTTCTTACTTCAAAGTAGCGTCATACTACTGGTGTTCGCTCCGTAGCGACCACACCCATCATTTGCTCGATTCATAGCGGCACCAAGCATTTCATCATGTGAATCAAAATAACGTAACCAAGTCCCGGTGCCATCATAGTAAGACATTTCATGCATTTAATTCATGCATCATACTTGTAAAACATCATTTAAGCTATGCTCGTACGCTAAACGTACCTTAAATCCTCGAAGTCCGAGCCAAACCTTGCTCGAGTTCCATGTCCCGAGGAATGATGTGCTAACACGATAAATAATTCACAATTATTTACGAACATGCAACCCATGCTCAAGCACATCCATATCCCTCAAAATATTATCAACACACGACAATTAACCTTTAAAAGACCCGGGGCAGGGTACATGCAGGGAGGGAACAAATGAGACAATATCAAAAATTGTTCAAGAACACCCTACAAATTTTCGAACCCTTATCTCACAAATCGAACCCAATTAAACACCATAAATCATCTAAAAAATGTGAATTAAACCATCTATAGCAAGAATCATCATCCTTGCCAAAAACCCCCAAATTTTCGAACTCAAGCCCTTAAATTCGAACCCAATAAGCATCAATAATACATCTAAAACATGTAATAATCAATTACTAACAAGAATCATCACTCCTTGCCAAAAGCCCCAATTTTTCGAACCCTAACCCATGAAAATCGAGCTGAAATTCGAACTAAATGCAACAATTATTTCGAACCACAAAAGTCTGAAATCATCGACTCAAAATCAGCTTAAAACGCCCCAAAAACACTAGAATAATCGTGCCAAAATCATACCAAAATCGAGCCCCAAAAATCGGATGAACTGCAGTTTTCGAACCCTACGCTTTTCTGGCAAATCCGAACGCGATTCTCGACGAAACTTCGAATTGTTGGTATGGATAGGAGCGCCTGGAAGAGACGATTCCAACGGCGCGTGGCACGCGCCGAACGGCGGCCGGACGGCGGCGGGCGAACGACTTTTACGCGCGGGGGTCAAAGGGGATCGAGAAGTGCGCGGGCGGGAAGAGAGAGAGGAGGTGGGGAAAAATGGTTCCGATAATTAAAATCTCGGGTTCAACTGGTATTTATAGCAAAAATACCCCGAAATACTAATATCCCCACAAATACATCATGATTCATTAAAAATCATCTGTTTTCAAAAACTCTCTCTCTAACTCAAAAACCCCCTACCGGTGCCCACACCAAGCACCCGAGATTCCGAGTCATACTAAAAACCCAACTCACAGGTTTTCACCGAAATGAGAATACGATCTCAACCTCGGGATCCAACGATCCCAACTACTCAAATAAACGAGCCCATAAGGCCCAACATCGCGATTAAACTTCAAATCGCCACGTAAAACAACTTTAGGGATTTTTAACACTACGGGATTAACATCTATGATCCCTGGTCATCACACATCAGGTGCGGGTTAGAGCTGGTGATGTTCAAAAGACGGCTTTTAGAACTCGATATGGACACTATGAGTTCTTGGTGATGCCTTTCGGTGTGACAAATGCACCTGCAGTTTTTATGAGCCTGATGAACCGAGTATTTCAGGAGTACCTCGATCAGTTTGTGATCGTATTCATTGATGACATCCTTGTCTATTCAAGGAGTGAGGAGGATCATTCCGATCATCTGAGGATAGTGCTCCAGATCCTCAGAGATCATCAGTTGTACGCCAAACTCAGCAAGTGTGAGTTTTGGCTGAGCAGTGTATCATTTTTGGGCCATATCATATCACGAGAGGGGATATCAGTAGACCCGAGAAAGATAGAGGCAGTTATGGATTGGTCTACCCCTACTTCAGTCAGTGAGATTCGGAGTTTTCTTGGGTTGGCTGGCTATTATCGACATTTCGTCGAGGGTTTCTCAAAGATCGCCAAGCCACTTACACAGCTGACTCAGAAGGGAGTCCCTTTTTGTTGGACAGAGGCTTGTGAGCAGAGTTTCAGGGAATTGAAGCACAGACTGACTACTGCACCAGTTCTAGTGATTCCCAAGGAGAACAAAGGATTTGTTCTTTATACCGACGCATCGCTACAGGGCTTAGGGTGTGTACTGATGCAGGATAGACATGTAGTGGCTTATGCTTCGAGACAGTTGAAGCCACATGAGACGAGGTATCCAGTCCATGATTTGGAGTTGGCAGCTATAGTTTTCGCCTTGAAGATATGGCGACACTACTTATACGGTACCTCATTCACCATCTTCACTGATCACAAAAGCCTGAAGTTCTTGTTTACACAGGCTGAGCTGAACATGAGGCAGAGGAGATGGATGGATCTGCTGAAGGATTATGATTGTGAAATCCTATACCATCCCGGGAAAGCAAACTTGACAGCCGACGCTTTGAGTCGGAAGGTGAGAAGCACAGCAGAGGATGCCATGTGCCTATCAGCTATGTTGGGCTCTTACTGCCATTTGAGATTCGATTATGATGTGTCTACTTCACCAGTACAGGTTTCGACCTTGTTAGCCGAGCCTGTTATTTTTTATCACATCAGAAAGGCTCAGGGGACCGATACAGAGGTTCAGAGATGGATGTCAGTGGTTCATTCAGGGCAGCCATCGAGATTCAAAGTGGCTGAGGACGGTTCTCTGAGACTTGGCGACAGATGGGTGGTTCCAGATACACCCGAGTTGCGTCAGGGTATATTACAGCGAGCTCATTGCAGCAGGATGAGTGTCCTCCCGGGCGGGAAGAAGTTGTATAAGGATCTACGCAACCAGTTCTGGTGGAGGCGTATGAAACAAGATGTCACCTCTTTTGTCAAGCGCTGTTTGATCTGTCAACAGGTGAAGGCTGAGAAACAGAGGCCTGGAGGTGAGCTAAGGAGCTTGGAGATACCACAGTGGAAGTGGGAGCACATATCCATGGACTTCGTGACCCACTTACCGAGGACTGTTTCAGGTTTCGATGCTATATGGGTAGTCGTCGACAGATTGACAAAGAGTGCTCATTTCATTCCCTACTGTATGACATATACGCACTTGAGGATGGCACAGTTATATGTCAGAGATGTAGTGAGACTGTACGGGATCCCTGTTTCGATAGTGTCTGATCGAGATCCGCGGTTCACATCTCACTTCTGGGAGGGTCTGCAGACAGCTCTAGGTACAGAGTTGAGGCTGAGCACAGCATATCACCCTCAGACGGACGGACAGACCGAGCGTACGATACAGACGCTCGAGGATATGTTGAGAGCTTGTGTGTTAGAGTTCGACATATCATGGCAGGACTTGATAGCCTTGGTGGAGTTCTCTTACAACAACAGCTACCAGGCAAGTATACAGATGGCTCCTTTCGAGGCCCTCTATGGTAGGCGTTGTAGGTCACCCTTGTGTTGGGATGACTTGGACCGTAAGTCGGTTGGAGGACCAGAGTTGGTTCAAGAAATGGAAGAGAAAGTTAAGGTTATCAGAAGAAAGATGAAGGCAGCTCAGGATAGACAGGCAGCATATGCCAATCAACGGCGAAGACCGTTGGAGTTTCAGTTGGGCGACAGAGTTTTTCTGAAGATCTCACCCTTCAGGGGTGTGGTACGGTTTGGTATGCGGGGGAAGTTGTCTCCTAGATACGTGGGGCCGTATGAGATCTTACAGCGTGTGGGCACTCTGGCGTACCGTTTGGCTTTACCGCCTTCTCTGTCTGGTATACACGATGTATTCCATGTGTCTATGCTGAGGAAGTATGAGCCGGATCCTTCACATGTGTTACAGCCTTCTGAGGTTCAGATTGAGTCCGATGTTTCCTATGTGGAGCGACCTATCAGGATTTTGGATAGGGCAGATCGCAGACTGAGAAACAAAGTTATTCCTATGGTCAAAGTTCAGTGGGATCGTAGGGGTGTCGAGGAGGCCACGTGGGAGACGGAGCGACACATGGTGCAGCACTACCCAGAACTGTTTTCTGGTATGTGATTTATGTTTCACTTTATATTGGGTAAGTGCATGCTGATTTCGAGGGCGAAATCCTATAAGTAGGGGAGTATTGTGATATCCCCGAAATGATTATATGTTATTTAAACATTAATCATTGTTGTGAAAATTATGGTATTAATTCCTTGCTTTGAATTAAAATATTGGGAGATGCATGTGAGGGTACATGTGTTATATGTTGGGATTTTGGGGTTGTGGCATGATTAATTGGGGTGTGTGTTAATCGTTTTAGTAAAGCATGTTTTAAAAAGGAAATTGAAGTATTTTAGTGAGAAAATACTATAGATATCGTGTGAGGATATTAAATACATCGTGCTAAATACCGGGACCAAAACATAACACATCATACCACCCACCACTCAACCACCCCCTTGACCCATACCCTGCTGCCAGCTGCTGCCCATACCCTTTTCCCCCATCTCCCACTTCACCTCACAAGTCTGAAATCACTTCTTTCTTCCTCACCAAACTCGTCCAACACTTGCTGAGCAAGATAGGAAGGAGCTCAACCAATTTTACTGCCTTGAAGCTTGCAAAAATCGGAGCCAAAAGAGGGTGAGAAACCATTTCTGGGTTTGAAAAATTTGTTGTTGAGTTCATACTTTTGTTGGTGTGAAAAATGGCATGTTAGTTTAGGTTTTGTTAAACCTTCGATTCATGTTCATTTATGATGTTTTTATGAAGCTTCCAGTATTTTTCCTTGAGCATATTACATGTTTTATGTAGAAGATTTAAGCATGTAAAGAGGAGTGTTCGAAAATCTGGGTAGATATTTCCCCTGTTTTTCTGGAAAAACGTGGACTGGGAGTGATTTTGAGGAGGTGATATTATGCATGTTAGATGGGTTTAGAGTAAACCTTCGATGTGAAAATATGCATGGTAGTCTTGTGAAACCCTTGGCATGTTTGTTCGAGCATGATTTATGAGATATGTTATAGTTTTTATAGCATGAAATGAAGTGCTCGAAAATCTGGAAAGGAAATGTGTTGTCCTGTTTCAGGAAATGTTGATTGGGTACCTGTGTAAATGGTCGATTCCAATGCATGTGGGCTTATGTTAGAGTGTAAATTTGGTATAAATACACTCAGGGTAGTGTGTTGTAACTGCTAGCATGTTGGTCTTGGCATGTTGTATGTCTTACATGTTAGAATGAAAGGTGTGAATATCAGTGTTGAACATTCTGGAAAAATATCGCGCACAGACCATGTGGCGATCGATCGCCACAAATGGCGCGATCGATCGCCGAGGTCCAGTAGCCAAAATCAAAGTCACGCGATCGATCGCCATAAAAGGCGCGATCGATCGCCATGGGGCAGTGGAGTTTGGCGATCGATCGCCAAGTGGTAGCGATCGATCGCCAGAGACAAAATTTTGAAATATTGATATTTTGTTGGATTTTTGATTTTGGATCATATATTGGCATCTAATATTGTGTTGTACACTGGTGTAGAGCCTTCACAGACGGCTACACAACGCAGGGGATAGAGTCCCACCACACACTACTTTTTGGAAAGGTACGTAAGCGACGTACGGGCATCCCAACGGTAACATGTATTTAAGTTTGTCTGTGTGACACATGATGAATGCAATGTGATGCATTATGCGTTGATACATGTTATTATGCATTGTTGTTGCATATTATGCATTATTGTTGCATATTGTGATGTGGGATAAAGAGATGTATTCCACGAGTCAGGGCGATCACGGTTAAGGTGTTAATGCTTACGCTTTACCGCTAAAAATGTGGAGCGGGAGGGGGGAGGCTCGCTTGCACATGGAGGCGGGTTTATACCATACTGAGCGAGGATGAGATACCGCTAGTATGAAGAAGCGAGGATGAGATACCGCTTGTTTTGAGATTATGAAAGCGAAGAAGTATTAAAATAACTGATGATGACTGACTCAAGAAAAAGAGGAAATGTCATGACATTCATTTGTGAAACCATACATTCATATAATGTGTTATATTATGAATTATGGTACAGGGACAACCAATGGGCATTGTAAATGCGATGGAAATACAGGAAGTGATTTGTATTTTATGATTGTGCATTTACGCCTTATTTTCATATTATGTTTAATATGAATTGTGTTATGCTCATGTGTTGGGGGTTGTCTTTGTAGGTGCTTTTGATGTTGAGAACCAGGGTCGGGGTTGAGAAGCTGAGCTGTAAGGAGAGCTACAGGATTAGCTACATGATTTGAGAAAATTTTATATAGCTTCTACTTGTGGTAGAATAAGACTATAGTGTAACACCTTTTGTAGGAATTTGTGAAATTCCTTTGAAACTTTTACTACTGTATCCCTTAAGCTCAGGAAAATCAACATGACTCATTACTCTGATTTATTCATATGAATGTTTAGTTCTCTTAATCGCACCTATTAGTATATTGAGATATCGGGGTCTCACACTGGCGGTGGTAGGGGATTAGTACGTCCGGCACTTGCATTCACACTTACAGCGTCTCCTACGTCAATATTTGCTGCCATACTGCAAGACAAGGGTTAACAACAATACCCAAAAGTAGTTCATATAATACCTCGTTAGAAAACAAAACATGTTAGCATTACATCATATACCTCATATGCAACTTATGCACAAAACATGTTCAAAAGTAAGCACCTAGCTAACTTATTGATAAGGCTACCCTTCACTCGTTCCCGGGTTATCTAACCTGGCTCTGATACCACTAATGTAGGGTCTTCCTACCTTAACATCATCTTAATAACATATTAGGGACTAAACATGCATTTATAATCCTCATAGGGCACCGGTTGTAGCTTTGAGCTAATAAGATTACAGGCAAAAAATGAAATTTCAACAGCTAATTAATTACATTCTCCAAAATGAATGTTAAGGCGATAGAATTATACTACTCCTAGAGTAGAGACTATCCAAAAATCATGTATCCTAACTTCTTTCATGCTCCTCGTAGCTCACTGCCTCAACCCGGCCCTTAGTCCTTTCGTCCAAAAGTGTACCTACATGAACAACCCATCATGAGCATATACATCGTTACTTAACATCACAAGGTAATGACATATAAATAAATGCATGAAAGTAATTGGTAACATATACTTCCTGGTTAATTGTATTAACCCTCTTTGGTTGTCCCTGTTTCATAATCATGCATGTAATCATTAGTTCTTGACATAAATGATTAAAATCGTACTTCACTTATATGCTCTTAATCAACAATGTTAACTAGAAATGGGACTATCCTAGTTCTATTATGACAGCGGCACAATTGGCCCCCTCGCTCGACATAAAGCGGAATTGTGATACCCCTCGCTACGCCTTGATAGCGGATCTCCTCGCTTAGCGGAATATGATACCCCTCGCTACGCCTTGATAGCGGATGTATCCCCTTGCTAGTTATGTGAGCGGCAAGTACCTTCCTCGCTTAGCCATAATAATCACCGGACATTCAACCATTCTTAACAACATAGTTAAACATACATCATCATCATCATAGCATAAACATCGTCATCTTTTAAGCATCCTCATCTTGTAAATATCATCATCTTATAAGCATCATTGTCATATAGACATCATCATCTTATCATAATCATCATCGTAAACGTCATATCATCTTTATTTATCATAACATCATCATCATAAACTTATTTATCATAATCATCATCATAGACATCATGAATAATTATGCAATCAATGCATAGTCATAGTTTAGAAGTGTGTTACCGTCCGATGCCCGTACGCTTCTTACGTACCTTAATTCCAAAAGATGGAGAAGTTGTAGAACTTTATCTCTGTAAGGACCCTATATACTTAACCCTTAATTAGTGTATTAATCATTCTGTGTGGCACATACTTTCAATAAAATCATTCGGGAAACTCAGATGATACTTTACCATTGAATGGCAATTACAAAATTTTCTTTAACATACGATGTTATAAGTTCATCATCCTAACAACAATGGACTCATAGAGTTCGCCCATTACACCACTTTTTACTTTGTGGACTTTTATAAAAATTTGGGCAGAGTCTCCCCATAAATAGAGCTATCCCGAAATAAAAGCACAACACATAACATAATTCCCGGCCAGGGAAAACATAATACTCATCAGAATACAGCAATATTAAGTAAATTCTCAGCCAGGGAAGACACCACACATATGGCAACAAAGTGGGTTTCAACACCCACAATACACCAATGACTCTCATAACCTTTAGCAATTCTACCTCTAATTGCATGCAACATAGAATGAAAGAGAGAAAGGCTCATGCCTTTATATACAACCCATATACAAGTGTAATCGTGCTCACATGCGAGCATCATAAATATGTGTATAACCATCATGGGTATATATATATATATAGGTACTCTATACGATACCGTGCTCCATCAAGCCCTGGTACCACGATCCTGGGAGTACATCCAATCAACAGCTCGAGCTCATCTCCAAAGCCATCGATGTACCTGTTCACCTGCCCCCAACAGCGACAGCCCCCAACGGGGTGAGCATACCAATTCCACAATTTCATAATCATAATGACATAATACATAATTTACGAAAATGTAAATATTGTGGAACATATGTGACACTCCCTGGATGGTATCATCCTCATCCTAGCGTACCCCTGTAATAACCCTGTTCTCAAAACAGATAAATCATCAAATCCTGAATATGCAGTTAATCATCATATTGGTTAATCCTAACCAGTTTCGAATTAACAATATTTCATAGCATCTTTCTTTATCTAGCAATTATCATAATTCTAGATATCATATTGAGATTTCCTTAACTTCCGATACTAGTTAATCACTTCTCTGATTAACTACGTCTCTGTTCCTATTCATTACCAATAGGGAATAAAATACAGATATCCTAGATATCTAATCAATACCACATTTTCATTTCTTACTTCAAAGTAGCGTCATACTACTGGTGTTCGCTCCGTAGCGACCACACCCATCATTTGCTCGCTTCATAGCGGCACCAAGCATTTCATCATGTGAATCAAAATAACGTAACCAAGTCCCGGTGCCATCATAGTAAAACATTTCATGTATTTTAATTCATGCATCATACTTGTAAAACATCATTTAAGCTATGCTCGTACGCTAAACGTACCTTAAATCCTCGATGTCCGAGCCAAACCTTGCTCGAGTTCCATGCCCCGAGGAATGATGTGCTAACACGATAAATAATTCACGATTATTTACGAACATGCAACCCATGCTCAAGCACACCCATAACCCTCAACATATCGTCAACACGCGACAATAAATCATTTAAGAGACCCGGGGCAGGGTACATGCAGGGAGGGAAAACGAATGCGACATATCGAAAAATCACCCAAGAACACCTTCAATAATTCGAACCCTAGCATCACAATTCGAACCCAACCAAGCATCATAAATCATCTAAAACATGAATTGATTGATTAACAACAAGAATCATCAACCCATAGCCAAAACCCCCAAAATTCGAAATCACACCCTACAAAATTCGAAATAATTTTCGAACTAATCCAACACAAAAAGGCAGGGAAATAACTTCACAAACATGGAAAAGGTTAAGGAAGGTTACCCAATCGAAAATCGGAAGAAATCGGACGAAAATCGAAGAACCCTAGAAATTGGGGATTGGCGCTTTCTGCCAAAATCCGAACGAGAAACGCGACCAAACTTCAAATTGCCGGAGGGGATAGCTGCGCCTCGACGAGACAAAGCCGGCGGCGGGTCGCACGCGCCGAACGGCGGCCGGACGGCGGCGAGCGAGGCGTTTTCGTGCGCGGGGCTGGGGGGGAAAATCGGGAATCGGCGGGAGAGAGAGAGGGAGGCGGGTTGGAGGCTAAAATGGGATTTTTAATAAAAAATCTCGGGTTCAACTTGTATTTATAGCAAAATACCCCGAAATACTTATAGCCCCACAAATACATCGTGATTCATTAAAAATCATCTGTTTTCAAAAACTCTCTCTCTAACCCCAAAACCCCCTACCGGTGCTCACACAAGCACCCGAGATTCCGAGACACATTAAAAACCCAACTCTTAGGTTTTACACCGTAATGTGAATACAATCTCATCCTCGGGATCCAACGATCCCAACTACCCAAATAAACGAGTCCGGAAGGCCCAACACCTCGATTAAACTCCAATTGCCACGTAAAACAACTTTAGGGGTTATTAACACTCCGGGATTAACATCTCCAATCCCAGGTCTTCACAATATCCCCCACTAAAAGAATTTCGTCCTCGAAATTAGCACCGGTGTATCACGTAACACCCGGGCTACACAACAACATGGAGCCATAAACTCGATTCTTGATCATAACAGAATCGTATTAATAAACGCGAGGATACTTACCTCTCATCAAACTCTGAAACAGGGCGACTTACCCAAAACCAATATATCACCCAAGAGGCAAAACGTACCTCGATGCGGGTCATCCCAAAAGTCAGTCCCTCATGACTGCAAAACAACCGATACTTACGACTGTAGATCGGACAGTCATCCTTAGTTCTAATACAACTAGTAAGAACGCATCATAAATGACACCTCAACCGTGAGAATGTTGACCTCGTGTCAACTCTGAAGTGGAATAGACTTCCAAATCCATCATAACGTCAAAAAGCGTCAGCGCAACCCAACGCTAACAATCCAAAAGCAGTTAGTCAACTGAAACTGCGAGGATCCGAATCGCTCCCCATTCCATCGTAGATATCATTCAATGACATCTCTTATCATGACTCACGATGTCTAACATACATCGTTACGAGGGAAACACTAGTATTCCACGGTGTACACACACCAAACCTGGTTTCCACTTTCAAACCTCCTCTATCGAAGGAGCAGTCGCATCATTGCAACTCAAATTGGGCAACTCACGGCCACAGATTCACACAAAAGATATCTCATAAGATGTCCACCTCTGGATATCCCAAGAACCACATCCTGGTCATAAACAAACAATCGAGACTCCTCAGAGTTTCAAACTTGAAAGGACATGCAATAAACCCATTGCATCCCAAATACATGGATTCCCAGATCGAATCAACGACGACTTGATGACTCTCTTGTTGGTACTCCAACATCATGAGCTGTCACAGACAAGTCTCACCAAGATTAAACATAACGTATACACGTTTCAGTGAGGCATGCACAACCTCAACCTCGATGACATGGTGACTACTAGAGTCCACCACAATCCACATCGTATCACCTTACGATTTGCCACACTTGGTTCCTACGAGCAGTATAACGGCTCTAACAAGCCCCTCTTGGTGCTGCACACACACGACAGACAAACTAGTCGCTGCCTCTCTATGTTCACCTCAAACCTACCAATAAGATGGACGTTTCCGCACGGCATACCATGCTGTGGGAAGAAATCAATGGAGTAGTGGGTCTTTACCCAACATTCCTCCAATGCTGATATACCCTGGACACTCCAATGTCCCCATGTACTTAACATAACCTGATCCTACTCCCTTAGGACCCATTCTACACCCTCATGGGTGGTGTGACCATGTCTACCACATGTCATATCAATAGAAAGCGAGTAATTCCTCCACGATTACACCTGTCGTCAAAAACATGGCCAAAAAGCCATTCCAACGAGCATACCTCAAGGGTATCACCATTCGAAATATGATTACCTCAAACAATTTCTGCGGTACAATCACATGTACGGCGCGTCCATCCATTCCTCGAGCAACCCGCTCGGTATAAGGGTCACGTCAATCGGTGCCGCACACACCACCTTGTGCCCGACACTGGCACCCAAGGCATACAACTGAAAACGTATACTCAACGCATTGTTCATCGTAACGATGATGCATGTCTAATAAGACATCTCCTACATCATCGTCATCGCCATCCCGTGACGACACATGCCCACTCATGGCATCTAAGGTATCGTCAACTAGTGACGATACATGTCAACAATGACATCTAAACAACCCAGTCAACTCGTGACGGTCCATGTACATCAACGTATGTCATCCATCATCATGCTAGTAAAATAGCCATACATATAGTCATTAATTCTTGACATGGATGATTAAAATCATCATCTTATAACATCATCATCTTATACATCATCATCATATAAGCATCATCATCTCATAGCATCATCATCTTATACATCATCATCATATAAGCATCATCATCTCATAGCATCATCATCTTATACATCATCATCATATAAGCATCATCATCTTATAGCATCATCATCTTATACATCATCATCATATAAGCATCATCATCTTATAGCATCATCATCTTATACATCATCATCATATAAGCATCATCATCTGATAGCATCATCATCTTATAGATATAACAGTCAATGTACGAAATCATAGTTGAGTAAGCTTGCTGGTTATTCATTAACTCCTTTTCATTTTCCCTGGTTCATATTCATGCACATGGGCATCTTACCCTGTGGCATCTTACCACATAATAGCATCGTATGGCCTCTTACCATATGGGCATCTAACCCCGTGGCGTCTTACCACATAATAACATCGTATGGCCTCTTACCATATGGGCATCTTACCCCGTGGCGTCTCACCACATAATAACATCGTATGGCCTCTTACCATGTGGGCATCTTACCCCGTGGCGTCTCACCACATAATAACATTGTATGGCCTCTTACCATATGGGCATCTTACCCCGTCATATGGCATCTTACCATAACACAATCATCGTGTGGCATCTTACCACATGGGCATCTTACCCAATCATATGGCGTCTTACCATATCATAAACATTGTGTGGCATCTTACCACATGGGTATCTCACCCAATCATATGGCGTCTTACCCTATCATATACATTGTGTGGCATCTTACCACATGGGCATCTCACCCAATCATATGGCGTCTTACCATATCATAAACATTGGGTGGCATCTTACCACATGGGCATCTCACCCAATCATATGGCGTCTTACCATATCATAAACATTGTGTGGCATCTTACCACATGGGCATCTCACCCAATCATATGGCGTCTTACCATATCATAAACATTGTGTGGCATCTTACCACATCGGCATCTCACCCAATCATATGGCGTCTTACCATATCATAAACATTGTGTGGCATCTTACCACATGGGCATCTCACCCAATCATATGGCGTCTTACCATATCATAAACATTGTGTGGCATCTTACCACATGGGCATCTCACCCAATCATATGGCGTCTTACCATATCATAAACATTGTGTGGCATCTTACCACATGGGCACCTTACCCAATCTCATATACGTCATCATAAACATCGTCATAATCATCATCATCGTAAACATCATCGTAAACATCATATCATCTTTACTCATCATAAACATCATCATCATAACTTACTTATCATAATCATCATCATAAACATCATATCATCTTTACTTATCATAAACATCATCATCATAACTTACTTATCATAATCATCATCATAAACATCATATCATCTTTACTTATCATAACATCATCATCTTAACTTACTTATCATAATCATCATCATAAACATCATATCATCTTTACTTATCATAAACATCATCATCTTAACTTACTTATCATAATCATCATCATAAACATCATATCATCTTTACTTGTCATAAACATCATCATCTTAACTTACTTATCATAATCATCATCATAAACATCATATCATCTTTACTTATCATAAACATCATCATCTTAACTTACTTATCATAATCATCAGCATAAACATCATATCATCTTTACTTATCATAAACATCATCATCTTAACTTACTTATCATAATCATCATCATAAACATCATATCATCTTTACTTATCATAAACATCATCATCATAATATGTAAGGGTATGGTTTACCGTCCGATGCTCGTACGTCTCTTACGTACCTTCCTTGCTCGAACATTACATGAACAAACGCATTAGTATATTCAATAATAATTGAGACCATACCGAAGTATTCCACTGTCGGTTGTCTACCCAGTCTGTCCTCAGACAATACGTCATATCTTTCTTTTCCTTGATTTTCTTCCAAAATCAGATTCCTTGGCACGTAGCATATAGAGTGTTAGACATCACTATTAATGTCATCCAATCGTGTCCCACACGATTTCCTGCAACCACAATGGTTAGCAATACCACTTTTCATATCATAAAAGCACATAAACAATTAGTCATGTCGTATAACATTAATGCCATCATGCATAAATATGTGCTATCAATAACTTCCTAGGCCCTCAACAGCCCCAATGAGCAACCACTGCTCTGATACCACTAATGTAAGGACCCCATATACTTAAGCCTTGATTAGTGTATTAATCATTCTGTGTGGCACATGCTTTCAATAAAATCATTCGGGAAACTCAGATGAAACTTTACCATTGAATGGCAATTACAAAATTTTCTTTAACATACGATGTTATAAGTTCATCATCCTAACAACAATGGACTCATAGAGTTCGCCCATTACACCACTTTTTACTTTGTGGACTTTTATAAAAATTTGGGCAGAGTCTCCCCATAAATAGAGCTATCCCGAAATAAAAGCACAACACATAACATAATTCCCGGCCAGGGAAAACATAATACTCATCAGAATACAGCAATATTAAGTAAATTCCCAGCCAGGGAAGACACCACACATATGGCAACAAAGTGGGTTTCAACACCCACAATACACCAATGACTCTCATAACCTTTAGCAATTCTACCTCTAATTGCATGCAACATAGAATGAAAGAGAGAAAGGCTCATGCCTTTATATACAACCCATATACAAGTGTAATCGTGCTCACATGCGAGCATCATAAATATGTGTATAACCATCATGGGTATATATATATATAGGTACTCTATACTCCATCAAGCCCTGGTACCACGATCCTGGGAGTACATCCAATCAACAGCTCGAGCTTATCTCCAAAGCCATCGATGTACCT
Source organism: Haberlea rhodopensis (assembly GCA_907163345.1). Classification (NCBI taxonomy): domain Eukaryota; kingdom Viridiplantae; phylum Streptophyta; class Magnoliopsida; order Lamiales; family Gesneriaceae; genus Haberlea; species Haberlea rhodopensis. The sequence goes on along the minus strand of CAJQUN010000045.1, from coordinate 2,433,023 downwards.
GTTCACCTGCCCCCAACAGAGACAGCCCCCAACGGGGTGAGCATACCAATTCCACAATTTCATAATCATAATGACATAATACATAATTTACGAAAATATAAATATTGTGGAACATATGTGACACTCCCTGGATGGTATCATCCTCATCCTAGCGTACCCCTGTAATAACCCTGTTCTCAAAACAGATAAATCATCAAATCCTGAATATGCAGTTAATCATCATATTGGTTAATCCTAACCAGTTTCGAATTAACAACATTTCATAGCATCTTTCTTTATCTAGCAATTATCATAATTCTAGATATCATATTGAGATTTCCTTAACTTCCGATACTAGTTAATCACTTCTCTGATTAACTACGTCTCTGTTCCTATTCATTACCAATAGGGAATAAAATACAGATATCCTAGATATCTAATCAATACCACATTTTCATTTCTTACTTCAAAGTAGCGTCATACTACTGGTGTTCGCTCCGTAGCGACCACACCCATCATTTGCTCGCTTCATAGCGGCACCAAGCATTTCATCATGTGAATCAAAATAACGTAACCAAGTCCCGGTGCCATCATAGTAAAACATTTCATGTATTTTAATTCATGCATCATACTTGTAAAACATCATTTAAGCTATGCTCGTACGCTAAACGTACCTTAAATCCTCGAAGTCCGAGCCAAATTTTGCTCGAGTTCCATGCCCCGAGGAATGATGTGCTAACACGATAAATAATTCACGATATTTACGAACATGCAACCCATGCTCAAGCACACCCATAACCCTCAACATATCGTCAACACGCGACAATAAATCATTTAAGAGACCCGGGGCAGGGTACATGCAGGGAGGGAAAACGAATGCGACATATCGAAAAATCGCCCAAGAACACCTTCAATAATTCGAACCCTAGCATCACAATTCGAACCCAACCAAGCATCATAAATCATCTAAAACATGAATTGATTGATTAACAACAAGAATCATCAACCCATAGCCAAAACCCCCAAAATTCGAAATCACACCCTACAAAATTCGAAATAATTTTCGAACTAATCCAACACAAAAAGGCAGGGAAATAACTTCACAAACATGGAAAAGGGGTAAGGAAGGTTACCCAATCGAAAATCGGAAGAAATCGGACGAAAATCGAAGAACCCTAGAAATTGGGGATCGGCGCCTTCTGCCAAAATCCGAACGAGAAACGCGACCAAACTTCAAATTGCCGGAGGGGATAGCTGCGCCTCGACGAGACGAAGCCGGCGGCGGGTCGCACGCGCCGAACGGCGGCCGGACGGCGGCGAGCGAGGCGTTTTCGTGCGCGGGGCTGGGGGGAAAATCGGGAATCGGCGGGAGAGAGAGAGGGAGGCGGGTTGGAGGCTAAAATGGGATTTTTAATAAAAATCTCGGGTTCAACTTGTATTTGTAGCAAAATACCCCGAAATACTTATAGCCCCACAAATACATCGTGATTCATTAAAAATCATCTGTTTTCAAAAACTCTCTCTCTAACCCCAAAACCCCCTACCGGTGCTCACACAAGCACCCGAGATTCCGAGACACATTAAAAACCCAACTCTTAGGTTTTACACCGTAATGTGAATACAATCTCATCCTCGGGATCCAACGATCCCAACTACCCAAATAAACGAGTCCGGAAGGCCCAACACCTCGATTAAACTCCAATTGCCACGTAAAACAACTTTATGGGTTATTAACACTCTGGGATTAACATCTCCAATCCCAGGTCTTCACAATCTCCGTGAAGTTGTGGGTACCTGGGATGGTTCTACATAACCATATAAATTGATATTAGAAGCTAATTATAGTTCCATATCCAAAAACCCCACAAAAACATCAAAAACACATAATTATGTGTCTCGCGATCGATCGCTGGGTTGTCCCGATCGATCGCGAGATCACACTGCCCGTTTCTGAAATTTTGAGTCTTCGGCGATCGATCGCCACTTTTGGCGCGATCGATCGCCAGCTCGCCGATCGATCGCCCAAAAGTGGCGATCGATCGCCAAATGCTACTGGCGCACATTGGAGGCTCGCGATCGATCGCCAAAAACGGGCGATCGATCGCCGAGTACTGAGCCACGAAAAATCGCCATTAATGAGCATTTTTCAAGCTCCACTTCATTCCTTACAAACCCAAACTTTCCTACAACATCAATATCATCATAACTCACAAAGACCCACATAAAACACTTCAAAAATCATACCCCAACCATAAATAACATATACCCCAAAACAACCCACCTAAAAACATCAAAAGCTAACCCATCTCAACACCAAACATCATAAAAACTTTAGGAAGGGCTCCATACCTCTTAAGGATTCCAAATCCTTCAATAAATCTCACAAACAAAGGTTTTGTGAAGATTCCTCCTTCCCTTTTTGCTAGATTTCGAAAATGGTGTGGGGTTAGGGTTGAGGGATGAAATTTTTGGGGTTAAATGAGTGATTGGTAAAGTGGTGAAAAGGTGGGGGTAGTGGGGTATAAGGGTTATTAATTAGATTTATACCCCAGTAATTAACATGATGTATAAAATACCCCAACATGGTATCTTAAAAGCATTTCGACAAAATGCACCAACCTTCATTAAATCTATACTTTCCTCATAATTAATAACCAATACAATTAAATCATGTTAACACCTTATTACCCAACACCTAAATCAATTACCACATAATTCATCATATAAACATAATTAATGCCTTAATTGCAATTAATCAATTTTGGGGCGTCACAAAGCAACGGCAAAACATCAAGGCTACAATTTTTATATGATATAATAAATTCCAAATAATTAATAGGGCTAAGTATAATGTTCTACTTGAATCTAACTCTTAAGGTGGCATACATTTCATGATTAACATTAAAAAAAATAAACATGCAAGTAATTTCAATCACCAAAGAAATCCAGAAACTTGCAATGCATATGCCTTTCGTTAAAATAATAAAAGAAAATATATTTATTAAAAATAGAGTAGAGTGAAAGAAGTTTATTCTCTTAATCTTGCAGCCACCACCTTTCTGCGGTATTGTGTGCCCCTTCCTTCATTATGTTCGGCAGTATCACCTTCGACAACTTCTTCTCACCTGTACAAACACATAATTTGACATCATCATCGAAGATTCCAGATACCATGTCCGGAAAGGAGTTTATAGCATTGTATTTTGCAATACTTAATTGGTAACAAGAGAAAAAGAATAACATTTTTAAAAGATGAGTTTACTGTTGAAGGAATCCTCCTAGTAAATTACTTGTGTTGTTATATCTACAGCCAGGTACCATGCTCCCATAAATCAGATTCTATCCAAAGTTCTGAACACTTCAACAAACAATAGGTTCGAATCCTTCTGATTCCTGAAATTACTCAAGCACACAACAAACCAACCAAAAGCTTTATTAAATAAACAATGCTCTGTTTGAACTCCCTGTCATAATGTGAAAACACAAAATAAGACAACTCCTCCAAAACATATCTAAAATCTAAAGATTTTCAACAATTTAAACAAATCTTTGACAACTGCAATAAGCTCCACAAACCCCAATTCACTCATATTTCTTTTAAAACGCCATATTCCAAGCTGAAAATATAAAATTAACAATTTGAAACAAAAATATCATGCCTCTTATCACCGATCAATGAAGATCACAATCATCTTTACACAATCACATAATCAATATCGCACAATCACAATAATTCAAGCACACTAATCAATAAAAACTACCGAGCCGTTAAGCTAAGACTTAGCCCAAAAGAAATCCATAATTTCATCAAACTAAGCCACCACCAGCACAAAGATAGCAAATTTTTGAAAAGGTAAAACGGCATTGAAACCAATAAAATTCATTATGTAAGTCTCCGAGCTGGCGCAGAATGGCCAAACCAACCATGGCAACACCGCTTAAGACCACATTCATGGCAACAATGTCAACTTGAGTGTAATAACAAAGGTTCCGACTGCATCAGTTAAACTTTCTTGTAGCATCAACATAGTTTATTTGCTTGAGTTTGAACTCTACATTAAGATTCAGCTTGAAGTTATGACATCCAACTTTAGAGAATATATAGAATTTATCAACATGATTGGTGAATGTAATGAGTTATTAATTATGACTTACATTAACACGCAGTAAAGAAACCAAGTTTCTTGGGGCACGACCATTTGCTATATGTGCCATTTGTTGCAAGACAACCATGCTGAAGAATATCCCACTTTAATGATACGAAATAAAGAAATCAAGATCATGTAGCAATACGGAGTGCCATTAGTACTAGATTAGTTTCTTCGGGTGTCAAAGGGCATAGACCTTCCTTTGTTTTGAGTTCGTGTCTATAACTTTCTCCTTCCACCAAGAGTTGGCAAATCTAGTCCTTGATTGTTTTTACTGTCAGTATGATAATATGAATAGCTACCTTTTAAGTCAAAAAAGGTAACCATTTTTTTACCTCATTGTATTGAGTTCATTAACCTTCTCAGTGTTGCAACCTCGAGTAAGTCCAGAAAAAGACAGCATATCCATTTCATATCTTAGATCAGGACAAGGAAAGGGCCATTTAGCCTTCTCGGAACTTTTCTACCCAACTCCTCAATCTGGGAAGAAAATCTTAGAGAATGGAAATGAGCTTTACATCTTATCTTTTGAATCTCCAGTTGTAGCCTATTGTCGAAAAACAAAACCATATATATTCTTAGAAGTTTAAATATCATACAATGCATATCTAAGCAAAAAGAGCATATAAATCAAATTGGCTCCATTAACTAGAAAAAGCAAAAAGAACTAGTGGCTCACTCTTTGGAGATGGGTGCACTTTTGGTTGAACAAAAGACCTATTTTTATGCGTACCTATCGAGTGAACTAACATAAGAAGGCAAATTGAATTACACAAGTTCATAGTGATTAAACCGTGATTGCCCTCAAACTCCAGAGCTTCATTCTATCATGGAGCACTCTCAAAAGCAAGGTCTTTAGCACTTTAGCTTCATCCAAACACTTCATCATGCTCAAATCCCAGTACTACAATTTCTCTTTTTTCTTCTCATAGTCCGGTTTATGAGGAGTGCTAAAATGATGAACCAACTCCAATGGTGTAAATTTACAAAAAGCGTTAATCAAAATGATGCCATATTAGCACTTTAGCTTCATCCAAACACTTCATAATGCTCAAATCCTAGTACTACAATTTCTCTTTTTTCTTCTCATCGTCAGGTTTATGAGGAGTGCTAAAATGATGAACCAATTCCAATGGTGTAAATTTACAAAAAGCGTAGATCAAAATGATGCCAAATTAGAGTTTTATACCGGACAAACAGCGAAAAACAAGGGACAAGTACACAAGAATAAAGAAACCAAGGTTGTTACTTGAAGATGCTGAACACTCAAGGACAAAAGAGAGGTTAAGATTTAAAACTAAGGGACCAGTTTTGAATACTTTAATGCTACATTTATGCATAACAAGATGATCCTAAAATGTTAACCATCATTATGTACACTCCTTGAATACCCAAAAACAACAATAAATGAAATGGTGGATTACAATCTTGAGATAATGATTCATTAATCTCTCACTTTATTAAAGCTCCACGCAGTGGGATACTTACTTCTAAGGCGCAGATAGTTTACAGGATAGTGTTTGAATCTTTCATGTAAATGGACCATAAACGGTGTTTGAACCTCCTGGAGACACCCTTTTCAGTACTGTGTAAAGGTGAGTTTTCAAATTTCGGTGAATTCCAACGGGTAATCGTGGATGGAAGACTAGTCAAGACTATAGAAGTTGTCAACGTCTTTTTCATTGTGAAACTTCCAAGCAGTCCATATTCCAATTACACCAAAACATAGAGAAAAGAACTACAGAAAAGATGAAATAATTTTTTGAAGTTTTTGGTTCCTGGGAGAGCTTTATATGCTATCATGGCTTTAGAATCGATGGAAGGAGTTCAAAACCTTATTCTGAGTTTTTCGCATAATGAAACACTAATGGGTGTGTCTAAAGCCAATAAAATACTACATTAGTTGTATAATGCAACAAAAGAATCTCGTTCATGAAATGTGAAGCTGAAATTACAACAGCTGTTACATGACACCTATTCTTAAATTACATAAAGCCACCACCTTGTTCAAAACAAAAGTACTCATTAAAACGACATAGTTCTCCTCCTCAAACTTCTACTCCTACCAACTATATTCTCCTTCTTCATTTCATCATCTTTCAGTCTCACTTCCTCAATTTCACTACAAGAATGCTCCAAAAACAATGGATATACAAATCCTCCTCGAATTTCATCATCGCTACAACTATCAACTTCAACTTTTCCCTTTGCCTTATTGCGGATATTTATGTCTTGCTCTTCATCGAGACTGTTATCACTTGAAGAAACATTGTCAGTTGATGTATGAAATATTGTAACACTTTCTTTCTTGGAATCCGGAAACGAATGGCTCCTGGATGTCCCATCATACAATGGAAGAACAATTTTCGACCCAGATTTTTCCCCATCCCATCCCACACTATAAATTGTTGAGAGCTTTCTTTTTTTGCATTCTCTTTCTTTAACCAAGTAATTCGGTTTTTCAAGCACTTCGTTGGCTACAGCTTCCTCTGAAGCTTTTTGTTCAAGCTCTGTAATTGCCCCGTCAAATTCTTTCTGTTCTAGATGTAGCGAATGCTGGTTAAACAAAAAAATAGTAGTTACTTAGCTGTAATAAATCAAATTTAGTGTCACAAAACTACCCCATCATGAAAATGGTATTGTCATATAGATAATGCGAGAACTTAAGCTTACTCTCTTTTCAAGAAACTTTCCAAGATTCAAACTTTGTAGCCTTTTCTTCCTCCAAAAGATGTAGCAATACTTGACAGCTGCTGCTAGTAATACCAGTAGTACTGATTCTGATAATAGAAACAATATGATCCTGCTTCTTGCATTACCTGCATAACATGTTAAAATCAGACCTAAGCTTTGTGTAGTTTCAACAAAAATATGATATATATCTGGAAACCAAATCACCTGTGTAGATACTGATATTCTTGGTCTTACGCAAGGAGCAGCTAGATGCAAGCTTTTGACCTGGAGCAACAACAACAACAAGATATAAGCCATTTATGCATGTGTTTACAATTAATTAGTAAATGTTAGTAAATGTTGGTTGATAGAATAACATTACGAGTAGTACGACAAGGGAAGGGATTGTGATTTCCTGCACGATAAAACGATTTGAATGTTGAGAGTTAATCAAAGAAAAAACACAACGAGTTTGGAAACCAAGGTCTTGAAACTTACTTGAAACAGCAACAAAGGACAAAAGTGTTCTTTCATCCATTGCAAAATGATTCATATTGCTTTGTGACAGATTGAACAATAAGTTGCCATGATTGCTTTCAGACCAGTACAAGTATCCCAAAGCTGGAACCAACAATGTAAATACAACATTCCTAGGTTTCATTGCTGCAACATAAGTATTTTCTCCTATAATATTGGCTTCTTTTTCCTCCATTTCTGTCTGAGAAACATAAACAGCATAACCGGAGCAGTCAAGTACCGGATTAACCTGAATAACCGAACTTACACTTGTTGATTGCGGGAACTTTTTGAGAGACCCAGTCGGTGAAAATGAGTACAAGAATCCATCCAACGATCCAACGGATATCCACCCTCAACATTGGTTTCAAAGCTCGATAATGAACTTAAATTACTCGTATCTTACAATCTTACCCGTAGCATCAACAACTGGCTCATAATCTTCTGAAATTAAAGGTCCAACACTTCCTTCCCAAACAATGCTTCCCAGGGAAACTTCCAAGGCTAGAATTTTGGCCCTATCGGGAATAATGACGTATAATAGACCGTTGTTCCCAGAAGTGATGCTATAGTCGTTTCCATATAAACTAAACTCTTGGATCCATTTGAAATGAGGACCATGAAGTGATAACGAATAGAGTTCCCCTATAGTGTTTGAGACCTTGAAGCAGACAAGAACACATAATAATTATCGAACATTAAGACTAAACAGAGGATCAAGATAAATAGTCGTCGTGTAAGAGCGATGCATCAATGAACGATACTTACATATATACTAGCTTCACAATGATCAATGACAGGGACAGAAGTAAAATAACAGTCTGTAGTACATTTCCTGCATCCTTGTCTATAACCACGTCGGTAAAGTACCGGGCCAGCGCTCCAGAGAATTTTTCCATCTAATCTAAGTGCAAAGAGGCCTCTGTTTTTAACATTTATAACCACACATGAGCTAGTTATACTTACTGCAATTCCAACAATATCTGTTTCAACGGGACCAAAGAACACTTCCACCGCAGACTCAGAAGTTCCGTTTTTAAAAGGATGGATTTTAAGTACCCTATTCTCAGCAACCAAATATATCTGCCGTTTTGGGCTTGAAAATATCAGTGACCACATAAATATGTTACAAAATTTCAAACTTTAAGTAATAAAAATTAACATTGAGCCTTGCCTGTCTTGAACCGCCGTGAACTGGAGCTATATGAGGATTGCATGTATAATTCAAATGTACTGTCCAAGCAATGGACCCATCCTTTTCGAAGATGAAAAAGTTTTTATCTGAACATGCAAAAATTTGCCCATCATCCCCAACAAGTATCTTGAAAAGTTGGCCAGAAGCTTTCTCGGAAGGCATCTCATCTGAGACAAAAAAAATCTCTAACATACTCACAATTGCCAAATTTTAGAGTTTAATATCTACTTTTTTTCAAATCTTAGGTTCGTTCCTGAACACAAAATCGCCCATTATCTCAAATTTTCAGTAGGCCAATTGTCATAAGATTTAGATCATCGTATAGAAATCGAAATCCCCATCCATAAACTTGATTTGTCATAAGAATCTATTCGTGAAACAATCCAACATACAAAAAACCAACATCTTGAATTCTTATAAAGTCAAGCAAAATGCGAAATACCGATAGTGGGAAGAAAGACGAGTACCTGCAAATGATGATAATTTCTGGAAATGTTCGGAATTGTAAGTAACTGCGAAAGGTAATTGGACGAACATGGCCAATATTATTAGAATATAATGAAGATTAATCATCGTTGTGCTTCTCATAGTGCTTAAACTGAAAAGTGCATAGAAAAATTTCAGATATATGAACGGTTATAATATTACTGTGTTTTAGTAGCGGGAAACAGAGGGGAATTTACTCTCTGTGAAAAAGTGTGTCCCTTGCGTTTGAGTGTGTCCCTTGCGTTTGGATGCAACCACGGGCGAATCACTTCAAGGGCAAAGCCGGCTCTTGCCCGGCAGATTTTTTGACAAATTTCTTTGGTTAGGCCATCTCCAACCCAAAAATTCATTTTAGCGCAGGTTTTGCACCAAAATAGCGCAATTTCTGCACCAAACACAAAACTCTTCTCCAACCCATCTACTCCAAAATTTACTTCAAAAGGAATATTCCTTTTAATATTCCTTTTAATTTCATTTATAAATAATTATTTTTTTCAATCAATTATTTGTTACAAATTTTTTTATATATTTAGTAACATAATTAAATTTTAAACTAATAATTAAATCATTAACATTTAATCAAAAATTTAATTTAATTAATTAATTAATTTAATACAATTAATCATTTTTATTACTTAGTAATAACGAAATATTAACATAAATTAAATATTATACATAAATAACTTAGAAACTTAACGACAAATATTACTATATTCATCCCATAAATAATCAAACAATGCATAACGTAAATTTTCTAGGAGGATTTGGATCCGGATCTGATCTACCATATCATTAATGATTTAATGTATGCTATTTTATAATTTGATGTATTTCAATTTATTTTGCGTGTATTATTAAGTTAAGTAATTTCTAAATTAATTGTATGTTTAAACATCATGAATAATTTAATTTTGTAATTTTTTAGCATGTTTTAATTTCATTTATAATAACTAAAAATAAATTTAATTTTTAAAAATATTAATTATAAAATTTTAAATACTATAAATTTTAAATTTTCAAAAATTAAATAAGAAAAACGATTAAAATATAATAAAAACAATACAAATAGTATAATAAATAATATAAGTATTTAAAAAATAAAACAAAAAAATTAAAAATAAAATAAAATCTGCTGCGCCAGAAATGGCGCAGCTACAGTGCTGCGCCATTTCTGGCGCAGCACTGTTCCCACCCCCAGAAATGGCGCTGGGAATAGTTCAGGGTTGGAGTGTCAACCCTGAAGCCATTTTTGGTGCAGGGTTGGAGATGGCCTTAGAGAAGAAATCTTCCCACTTTTTTCCATTTCCCTTCTTCTCCGTTGCAAAGGCTAAACAAAATCTGTGACTTACAAGTCACGAAGAAACAAGATAAATTTCTGTCACAAACTTCATTTCAGAGCGAGCGTCAGTGCAACCTTGATCTTTTCTCAAATCTAGGTTTTGACCGATCTAGACCTGTGCTTGTGCTTATCTTCCCTATCATCATCATAATCTCTTCTCCTGGAAGCTCTGAAATAATTCAAGGATCAGAAAATTACCATCCCAATTTCACCGAATAAAAAGGCGAGGATATTGTGAGCTGAACATAAATTAAGATATAGTGAAAGTGTGAAAACGAGATGCAGTAACGATGGATGGTGGATAGCTGGCAAACATTACTAATTTATTATGTTAAATCATAAATATAGTGTGTCCCCAAAAAAATCATACAAGTTGTGTGTACGTTGCTCCTTTCAATTTGGTAGGCAATCATTTTGTTCATTGTGGGATTTTTGTATATTGAATTCATTCAATGTGTTTTTTTTTTTTTTAGATTTTTATGCTTTTACTCGGAATAATACATGATATAGTCTCTCGTTTTACATTCATTTTCGATTTAATCACTCTTATTTACTTCGACTCGTCACTCTTGTTGCTTTGATTTACATCTCACGGTTTGTTTGATGATGCCCTTAAGGGTAGTGCCCTTAGGGGCATCATCACCATTCATTTGGAATCTTTTTTAAAAGGAAAAAAAGATTCCATTTGGATGATGGATGTTGCTCCTGAGGGCTGTGCCCTTAAGGGCAGCAAAAAAGTTTTCACATCTCTCATAAGTGACTCACATATGAGCTGGGAAGATTCCGGGAACATGATAACTCTTTATGGGTTGTTGAATTTCACTTATGGATTGTGGTCCTGTTGTGGGAGTGAGAGGATATTTGTGTTCACAACAAATCATATTGAGAAACATGATCCTGTGTTTTTAAGGAGTGGGAGAACGGATATGCACATAAACATGAGCTATTGTTCTTTTTCGGCTTTGAAGATCTTGTTGAACAATTATTTGGGATACGAGGAGACTGATTTGGAGAAAGAAATCTTGGAGGAATTGGAGGGGGTGATTGATGTGGCAGAGATGACACCTGCTGATATTAGTGAAATCTTGATCAAGAATTGGCGGGATAAACGTAAAGCAATCGGAGAATTGTTTGAGAAATTGAAAGTTAAGCAGGAAAAAAGTAGGTTGAAACCAAGAAAGAATGATGATAATGGAGTTGCAGATGATGAAGAGCAAGAGAAGAGAGCTTTGGATAGTCCTAAAGAGGGTAGTGATGATCAGTTCCAAGAAAATTGCAGTAAATTTGAGGAAAAAGATGGTGGGATTCATGAAAAGGTGGTGGGAAAATGCATTACGTTTCGATGTCTAAACAGTAAACACCTACATAATGCATACATTTTAGATTAGATTTATTTAGATTTAGATTTAGATTAGGTTAGACATTAGACAGTATTATAAGTGCCATTGGTGTTGTACAGTGTTCTGAGTGTGAGATTCTCTTCTCAACTGTTGTGAGGAATAGTTTTTCGTCTGCAATTTCCCTCCATCTCTATTTTGGGCTTTTTTTGTTGGTTTCAGTTTTTATTTCGTGGGATGTCCTGTATTTCCCATGGGCTTCTCTATGTATTTGTTCTTTGTCTGGTCGGGGGTCTTCATTTTCCCTCATTCGTTCTTCACTTTTGCCGATAGCGTGTTGAGCCATCCTTTGCATTTATTGCGTCCACTGTTGATATGTGGCGTGTGTTGTCTTCGTCGGTTGCTTTCTCATTTTCCCATAGATTTGAAAGACGAGAGGAGGAGGTGGCCATGCTTTCTCATCATTGCTCTGTCGTTCGGGTGGGGGTGGCCATGCTTCTGCAGCATGGGATTGTGGTTCGTTTCCTTCGTTTCGTACCTTGCTTTGGTATATATTTTGTTCTTCTAAGAGCGATTATTTTAGATTCAGGGGGAGAAAAAGGATTGTGCAAGCTTTGTTCCTTCGTCGTTGTGCTGGGAGAGATAGCTTCCTCATTTTACCCGTCTGTTGTTCCGAGATCATCGGCCCTTCCTGGACTATTGTTACTTAGGTTGTTTTTCCCCTCTTATTTTCCTTGTAAGCTTATTCCACCTGCTTTTGTTCGTCTGTGTTTAGGAGATGAGCTTTACCGGTTAATGTTGTTCACTTTTCAATGTTTTCAAATTATTCATGTTCTCTTTTCAAGATTATTCATTGCATCTCCGAGTGTCACAAGTATAGTAAGACTAATCAAAATGGTTATCGAGGTTTTCTAAGGGTTTTTTTTTATATATAAATCTTGATGTTCCCAACAATTAATGGTCTTGAAATACTGTGGACAAAGACCACTTCTACACAAACCCAGAAAAAAGAAAATGATTCTCTTGATTTTTGGAGTAGGCATAGTTTGGAGGTTGCATCTTGGACAACTCGTATGAGAAATCAACCTTTAGAATAAACTTTGCAGAAAGATTTTGTTGAATATGTGGAACATATTGTTCGAAATTATGAGTGATTTATGTTACATAGGTTGTCATGCGTTAACTTGGGCCAATTTTCAAATTCTTTTTGGTGTGTTAACTTTTTCATGTTTTGCGTTGTGCAGTAAAAGTTATTTTTTTATGCTTTGAATTGCTATAAGGGAGAGGAATGGCAAGATTTTCCTTCGATGTTAACTAAGCTATTTCTTTTGCTTTAAATATTTTCATTTTTGTCCTGTTTTTTTAACCAACTTGCATTTATCTTTCGGATCAGTTGCTAGAAACTTCAGCAGGTTCTGATGATTGGTTTTCTCCACTCCGCTTTCCAATGTTAGGATTCAAAAACTCCAAGGTATAAGAGTGATGTATGAACTCATCATTGTTTGTTATTTTCGTATATGAGGGTGGTGATTTTCACACATGAAACCTGTGCTGGAATTCTCGAAAATCCTGTGTTTTTGTTTGTTACGTTGTGCCTTTCGAAAATTGTGTCTTTTGTGTATAGAATCGCGATTTTAATGGCTTAAACTTTCGAATTTTGTTGGAATCTTGAGGCTCAACTTGCTGATTTTTTGGAGGCCGTGTGTGGGTGCTCCTTGAGACTTTTGATGGATGATTAGTTGTGCTTCCTTCTTTTGTTGCTATATCACGCATTAATGTTACTGGAACTAGAGCCATGAGGGTTGTACAATCTTTAATAAAACCTCCTGTGCTTGGACAACATATTTTTTTGCCATTATTTCATGAACTCTACAGCATTGCGATCTTATACTAAGCATGCTGGTCCTTACTGTTAAGCATATGCTTAGTCCTCTTATTTTTTTCCTGTTATTTATTTTGGTGCATTAGTTTTGCCCCCTCGTTTCATTATGATTACTGTGGCCATTGCTTTGTACCGTTTCATCTCCCATTTTTGTCCTCGTGTTGATGGTGTTCGCCTGTGCTTGTTATGTGAATTGGGTAGAGAACAGCGTACGTTGTTTTTTGGGTCTCTTGCTTTTTTAAAGTCCCGGTGTTATGTGGTTTGTCGTAGGATGTGATGACAGGGCTTCTCATTTCGTGTGGTTTTGGATTGACGCTATTCGAGTGTGGCAGACGCGTTTGTTTGCCGGGTGCTTGAGATCAATGGTATACCACTAAAACGCTTTTTCGCACTCACTTGTATTTTGACCATTTTGGTTGTATGTTTGAGATTTCTTGTTCTGTCTCAGTTCATAATTGGTTGCATATATATAGATGTGTATTTATTTTTTAGCTGTATAAATATTACATCACCCCCTCACGATAATAGCCATTGTATCTAGCTAAATTATAGTACGGAAGCTCATCTAACATAATCATTGGCACCGCGCCTTACTGTGTGCCAACATAACTAGTGCATGTATATGTGACTTTAAAATGCCTAAAAATATTATCCAAATTGTGGAGAGTTTAATACATTAAAACTGCATCAATTGCGTACGAAGTAAACGCAAGTCGATGTTACCATAAGCAATTGGCCATAAATTTTACGGTTCCATGCATTTCAATTTCTGAAAAAACACCCAACTCCAAAATATGAAACAAATCTTTCTCTTTCAAATTTTGAAAATACCCACTTATAGCCGCCGCGTCTAACACTTCCGGGCTAATTTAAATAAATATTATAAATTTTAAAAAAAATTACAAAACTAATGTTAAATTTATTGTTTTAACAAACTAACGTGCAACGGGTTCGGTATCTGCGTTTCTCGAGAATATTTTATAAAAAAAATTTGACGCAAAAAAACCCAGACGTGTCAGCATAATAATAAATTGATTTTATGTTTGAATCAACCTTTTTGTTATGTCAGCACAATATTCGAACAATTGTTTTATCATCTCCAAGAGAGAGAAGAAATAAAACTCAGAAAAGTTAAAAGGGTGAAAAACATAAAACATACATATTAAGCCTTAATTTTATTTTCGGGTAGTTAGATAATGAATTGTTGAAAAAACTTATTTCTTTAAAATTTTATGCAAAAAACATCATTGGATAAAATATACATCTTTAGCCTTAATTTTATTTTGAGGTATCCATTTTTTAGGAAATGAATTGTATCATTTTTATGACCAACTAATAATCATTTTAAATAAATGGAAAGTATTGTTATCGATCTTGTAGAATAGCTATTGTAGATAATCGCTTGTTGTTTTACCAAAAGCTATAGCTGGTGGTAAAGATGCAACTCTAATACTTAAATTATATAGCAGCCCAAGCACCACGCTTCGATCGCTCTCCAAGCAGAGACAATTATTGCACTCCAACAAATACCCTCCAAATAATTGAACTCATGAGAATCGAACATGTGCCATTGACTCTTATACCAATTGTATGACCAAAAACCTTACCGCTTTACCAAATGTTATAGCTTTTGGTAACGATGCAACTCTAATCTTTAAACTGTATAGCAGCTGAACCGTCGCGGTCGACTAAACTGTGATAATTATTACACTCCAATAGCTAAATCACGAATTATCAAAAATTTATATTCTCTTTTTTTCATTTAAATTTTTAAAAATATTTAGTTTTAAAATAAAAAATTATTTTTTTTAAAAGGCTAAAGATGTATGTTTTCACCCTTTTAATTTTTATGTGAGACAATAAAATAATTGTCCAAATATTATGCTGACATAACCAAAAGGTGAATTCGATCAAATATTAGTCCTCTACTCACCTAAATTATTTTACTCAACTAAAAATATTTAGTCTTTGAAAATTAATATTATATTAAATATTAACTATAATGTTTAATAACAAAATAATTTTTAATAATAGCAGTAATAATAAAAACAATAAAACTATTTATTATTATTTATATAATTTAAATTATAATTCGTTATAACTTTTTTATTATAATCATAAGATTTATTATTAAGTATTATTATTACTATTAATATTATGTACTTTTTATTTCAAATATTATTGCTATTACTATTAATTATTTTTAGTTCATATTGATCCAATATATTTGAGCAACATATTTTTGAAATGACGAACTTATACAAAACAAAATCACAATTTTAACAAAGTTTATGCCTCCAATATTTTAAATTGAACTTATTACTTTATAAATTTTCTAATTAATATGTAGATGGTATTTGGTACAACTCATAAACTAATTGAAATATGATAATTTCTTATTTATCTGCTCTAAATTTTCTTTGATATATATATTTTTTAAAGAATTGATTGTATATCAAAATATATTATTAATAATTTATAAATTTTAAAAAATGGGTTTTTTAACTTATTTTTGTAAATTTTTTTACTATATTTTTAAAAACCAAATAATCATTAAAAATGCTACCATATCTCAAATATATCAAAATATAATATATTATATTAAATAATTTCATAGCTGTATAACAGATAAGAATTAGTAGTAATAACAATAATATTTAAAACAAAACTTATCTCTTTTTAATTTTTTAAAATTAAAGAATTTTTTTTATATGGTTTAAAGAAAACGCATGGTGTGTATGCGTTTTAAAAAACGCATACACACCATGCGTTTCACAATACTTTTGTAATCCTTAGTTTTTTAACTGTAATTTATTAATTAATTTTTTAAGTTACATTATTTTATTAATTTAGCCAACACTTCCGCCACTCCGTCTCTGTACATTATATCAAATGTTCCTTGAATTGAAGCCAAATCTAACCATAGTTTGTCGCACAAACCTTGTAAATAATTTTTATTGTTTCCTGTGAGTCAGATCTTTTATGCACCGTCAATTTGTTGGGCACACGTTAAATCAGATGAAATGTGCGTGTGTAATTGGGTGTGTGTATAGATATTTACCATTTTTTGTTTATCTGGGTCGTTATCGGAGTTGTTGTCATTCAAACTGCAATGACTTTGGTATTAATTGTAAAAAAAAAAAAAATTATGCGGGTGTGCTTTGACGATTGATTCTGTTTATCTTTAAGTTGGTGTAATGTATTTTGCTTGTTGCCGATTTGTTGATTACCCAAATGCCAGATTCTGTTTGTTTCTGTATATGATTTTCGTATATGTTTAGCCAATCTTATTAAGATGAAAAATTTACTCTATGATTTTGTGAGTTTATTGGGCAACGTATGCTTGATTCTTCTACCTTCCCAGTATTTTACTGTTTTAAGATTTTATGTGAAGTGTTTGATTATTTTCCGTAGATAATGGAGTCACTCGACAAATTGTTTCATCAGTTGTTGAGCTAGAAGAACTCGTGGTTTATTGCCCATTTTCAAGTTCTGGCCTTGCGCCTTGGCTATCTATAGCAGGACCCTCGTTGAAGAACCTTGAGCTACGTATGGATAACATCATCGAACACCAGACTTCTACCGAAATCCTCTCGAAGTTGGATTGCATCAGAGCTGCTTTAAATTTGGAGTCTCTTAAACTTTGGGGAGTGTTTACGATTTATACTCCAAAATGGGATGTTTTTCATAGGCTCAAGAATCTTGAAATAGTTGGTGCTAGGTTGAAAGAACGCGCACTTTCTGTTGCTCTTCGCGCTTGTCCTAATTTGACCCAGCTTTTGCTTCTTGGTTGTGAAGGGCTGATATATGTTTTCATTGAGAACCCTCATCTTGAGCAGTGCAGGCTTGATATTATCGGAGTAGGCAACTGCTCGCTCGTGCTTAACTCAACAAAACTTGAATCACTTGAAGTACAAGGTTGTAGTTTTATCAGGGTTTGTGAAACTCGATTCTTAACAAATCTCTCCATTGCCAAAAATTCAGGTACTTTTTTGTAAGGACCCTAGTTCCTTAAGTGCGGATTAAGGCGTAAATAAAAATTTCCATGCATAAACAGAGTATAAAGGTTGTGTTGATGCCCTGAGCTATTAAATTACAGTGCCAAAATAAAGTTCCAAAAGGGATTAGTTACATTCCCAACCAATGGATGCTAATCATATAGCTTTACACTACTCCTAGAGTAGATACTATGCAAAAGAATAAGCCTGCTACCAAGAGCACTCCTCACTAGCTCATCGCATCAACCCGCCTTAGCCCCTTCCGCCCAAAAGTACCTACAAGAACAACCTCAAAACCATGAGCATGTATATAAATCATATCCACAATAATATGATCATAATTCAATGCATAAACCGTAAATGCAATTCACTTCCTGTATTTAACACGTTTAAAAGCTCCCTTGGTTGTCCCTGTATCACAATAATAATCAAAGGATTATAATGCCAATATGCATGTCATGACATGTATCCATTCCGTGTATATCAATGGCCAATTTCCAGTCTTATTATATCAGTGGCATAATACCCCTCGTGTTAACATGACAGCGGAAATACCCCTCGCTTAGACAATACCAGCGGCACTAATATCCCTCGCTATAAATATGACAACGGTCGTGTTCTTCGCTTCATATTAGCGGCAAATATTCTCTCATTGCTACGGTATGACAGCGGCAAGTATTCACATCGCTACGCCACTGGCGGCAAGTATTCTCCATCACTGGAATATAAATCCCGACTCACAACCATATGCAACAATGCATCCAATATACACATGCAACCAAAATGCATGACCAAACCATGTATGCAATCCATGATGCATAAACAAGACCCCATATGCAACCACAATGCATAATCAATTCCATGTGTGCAACCGTAATGCATAACCAATTCAAAGCGTAATAAATACGTTTTACCGTCCGATGCCCGTACGTCTCACTACGTACCTTAGTTCCCAAAGTGGAGATGTCGTGGGACTTTATCTCCTTTGTTGTGTGGCTACCTGGGATGGTTCTACACAATCACATGAATCCATATTAGAAGCCAATAAATGAACCATTACCAAAAACATCATCATTTAGAACAAAATCCCAAAATCCACATTTTATGCCTTGCGATCGATCGGTCCCCAAGCCCCGATCGATCGCTAAGTGAAGAAAAAATAGGCATCCAAGTACTGCCTCCACCGATCGATCGAAACTTTTTATCTATCAATCGAGACATCACACCGATCGATCGGAACAAATTTTCGATCGATCGGTAAGCTCATTTCACGCCTTGCACAGGCTCTGCCCTGCTTGATCGATCGGACCCATTTTTTGATCGATCGAGCAGCCCTGTTCCTGCGAGAAACTTCCATGTATGAGCTTCCAACAACACCTAAACTCATATACAACCAAGATCAACCACCCAACACATCATTAAACCCACAAAACAACATGAAAATACATCTCCCAAACATAAACAACATGTTGGACCAAGATCCACCCTTTTAACCCCAAAAACAAGCTACAAACTCAATCAAAACTCAACAAGACTTCACCATAATGAAAGCTTACCACTTGAGCTTTAAGTTTTTAGCAAGAACTCCCAAAAAGACCCCTTTTTCAAAGCTTTCTCCTCCTCTCTTGTTTCAGAAACGAAAATGGAAGCTTTTGGATAATGGAGGGGGGGTTGTAGGGACATAAAGCTGATAGAGAGGAGTGATGGGATGTAAAGATGTGTGCAAGTGGCTCCCTTGCCATGGTATGTGATTTAAATGTGTATCAAAACACAAGCATGATATATAAACTACCCCAACATGATATTTTAAAAGCATTTTACCACAATGCACCAAAATCCCTATTAAAATCATGATTTACCAAATAAACACAACCCATTTCATTTAAACCATTAAAATACCCAACATGCATAACATGCACCCTGAAATGATCTACCGGGTCACGCCTACCATGTGGCAAGCATTTCACCAAGATAATTAGTCCCAACACATAATCTAATTATCACCATAAGATCACATAAACATAATTAATGCCCAAATTGCAATTAATTATTTCGGGGATATCACAATACTCCCCTACTTATAAGATTTCGCCCTCGAAATCGCATGCACTTACCCAAATCAAAACCAAACATAATTCACATACCAGAGAATAATTTCGGGTAGTGCTGCATCATATGCTACTCCGTCTCCCACGTGGCCTCCTCGACACCCCTGCGATCCCACTGAACCTTGATCATCGGTATCACTTTGCTCCGGAGTCTGCGATCAGCCCTATCCAAAATCCTGACTGGTCGTTCATCATATGATACATCAGAATCCAACTGAACTTCGGAAGGCTGTAATACATACGATGGATCCGGCTCATACTTCCGCAGCATAGATACATGGAACACGTCGTGAATACCCGACAACGACGGTGGCAGTGCCAAACGATAAGCCAAGGTACCGATGCGCTGTAAAATCTCATACGGTCCCACATACCTCGGAGACAATTTACCACGCATACCAAACCGAACCACACCCCTGAAAGGTGAAATCTTCAAAAAGACCCTGTCTCCTAACTGAAACTCCAACGGTCTCCGCCGTTTATTCTCATAATCTGCCTGTCTGTCCTGGGCTGCCTTCATTTTCTGACGGATAATCTTTACCTTATCCTCCATTTCCCGAATCAGTTCGGGTCCTCCTACCGCTTTACTGGTCAAGTCATCCCAGTACAAAGGCGACCTACAACGCTTACCATACAAAGCCTCAAACGGAGCCATCTGAATACTCGCCTGATAGCTGTTGTTGTATGAGAACTCTACCAAGGCCAAAGAATCTTTCCATGAGGCATCAAACTCTAATACGCAAGCCCTCAACATGTCTTCGACCGTATGTATAGTACGCTCAGTCTAACCATCCGTCTGGGGGTGATATGCAGTGCTCAATCTCACCTCAGTACCCAATGCTGACTGAAGACCTCTCCAGAAATGAGATGTGAACCACGGATCTCTGTCAGACACAATAGACACCGGAATCCCATGCAATCTCACTATGTCCCTGACATATAACTGAGCCATCCTCAAGTATGTGTACGTCATACTGTAGGGAATGAAGTGAGCTACCTTTGTCAGCCTGTCAATGATCACCCAAATGGCATCACAACCCGAAATAGTCCTCGGCAGGTGGGTCACAAAATCCATAGATATATGCTCCCACTTCCACTCCGGTATCTCTAAGTTCCTTAGTTCGCCACCGGGTCTCTGCCTCTCTGCATTAACCTGCTGGCAGATCAAACACCTCTTAACAAAAGAGATCACATCACGTTTCATCCGCTTCCACCAGAACTGATCACATAAGTCCTTATACATCTTCCTCCCTCCTGGGTGGATACTGAATCGGCTACTATGAGCTCGCTCTAAGATTCCTCTACGCAACTCCGGCGTACATGGAATTACCCATCGGTTACCAAGTCTCAAAGAACCATCCTCGGCCACTTTGAACTTCGATGGCTGCCCCTGAAGTGCCAATGATGACCATCTCTGAATCTCATCATCTGTCCTCTGAGCTCTCCTGATATGCTCATAGATATCTGGCTCAGCCAATAAGGTCGATACATATACAGGCGATGTATCTACGTCAAAGTCATAACCCAGATGGCAATATGAAGTCATCATAGCCGACAAATGCATGACCTCCTCAGTAGTACTCTTCACCTTCCGACTCAAGGCGTCTGCTGTCAAGTTCGCCTTCCCCGGATGGTACTCAATCTCACAGTCATAGTCCTTGAGCAAATCCATCCATCTTCTCTGACGCATATTCAATTCCGCCTGAGTGAACAAGAATTTCAGGCTCTTATGATCCGTATATATGGTGAAGGACGTACCATACAGATAGTGCCTCCAAATCTTCAGGGCAAATATAATAGCCGCCAACTCCAAATCATGGACTGGGTATCTAGCCTCATGCGGCTTCAACTGCCTTGATGCATAAGCTACCACATGTTTATCTTGCATCAGTACACAACCCAAACCCTGCAGTGATGCGTCAGTATAAAGGACAAACCTCTGATTCTCCGTAGGAATCACCAATACCGGCGCCGTCGTCAATCGGTGCTTCAACTCTTGGAAGCTCTCCTCGCAAGCCTCTGACCAAAAGAAGGGTACTCCCTTTTGGGTCAACTGTGTCAGTGGCTTAGCAATCTTAGAAAATCCCTCGACGAAGCGTCGGTAATAACCCGCCAAACCAAGGAAACTCCGTATCTCGGGCACAGAAGTTGGTGCAGCCCACTCCATCACAGTCTCAATCTTCCTGGGATCCACTGAAATCCCACTGCTAGATATGACATGTCCCAGAAATACTACGCTGTTCAACCAAAACTCACACTTACTGAGCTTGGCATATAACTGATGATTTCTGAGGATCTGGAGCACCGTCCTCAAGTGTCTCACGTGTTCTTCCTGGCTCCGGCAGTAGATGAGTATATCGTCAATAAACACAGTGACGAACTGATCCAGATAGGGTTGGAACACCCGATTCATTTAACTCATGAAGACAGCCGGGGCGTTCGTCACACCAAACGGCATCACTAAGAACTCCTAGTGCCCATACCGAGTTCGAAATACTGTCTTCTGTACATCCTCCTCCCTGACCCATATCTGATGGTACTCGGATCTCAAATCAATCTTACTATACAACTTCGTACCTTGCAACTGGTCAAATAAATCATCAATCCTTGGGAGAGGATACTTATTCTTCACCGTGGCCTTGTTCAGTTGCCGGTAATCGATGCACAACAGCATCGAACCATCCTTCTTCTTCACAAAAAGAACCGGTGCGCCCCAAGGCGATACGCTAGGGCGTATATATCCTTTATCAAGGAGCTCCTGTAACTGCTCCTTCAATTCCCTCAACTCTGCCGGTACCATCCTGTAAGGTGCACGAGAGATAGCGGATGTCCCCGGTAATAACTCAATCCCTAACTCGACTTCCCTAGCCGGTGGGAATCCTGGAATCTCCTCCGGGAGCACATCGGCAAATTCCGCTACCACTGGTATGTCCTCAACTCTTAACTCTTTGCTCTTTCCCGACGTGTCCACGGCATAGATGATATAACCCGTGTGTCCACATTCCAATAATTGGGACATTTTAATTGCCAAAATCAACGAAATCTTCGCACGAGAACCGTTGCCATAGAAAATCCACTGAACTCCCAAATGAGATCTAAACCGTACTGTCTTTTGACGACAGTCTACCACCGCCTGATATTTGTTCAGAATGTCGATGCCCACAATGCAGTCGAAATCTGACATACCCAACACAATCAAATCTGCCTTTATCTCATTGCCCTCAAAATAAATGAGGCAGTCCATCAGAAACTGATCAGCAACAACTTTCCTTCCAGTGGGTGTCGAGACCAATAGAGACGTGGGCAACGGAGACGTGCGCATATGATGTCTCGCCACAAAGTCCGCAGACACAAAGGAGTGTGAAGCACCTGTGTCTATCAAAATAAAGGCGGAATATGTAAATAGAAGGCACGTACCAGCTATCACCTCCTCTGGAGTTGCATCGGCCTGCTCCCTGGTCAAAGCATAGACATGTCCCTGAGGTGGCCCCATCGCCTGTCCTCCCACCTGTCGAGGCACCATCGGCGGCCTCTGCTGTACTGTCCCGGTAGAAAACCTCCCTCTGCCTCCTCTAAGATCCACCTGACCATCACCATTATGACAGAACCGAGATTTGTGGCCCATCTTGCCACATTTATAACAAGCCGTACAGTCTCGCATGTGATGTGGTCCTCCACAAAAGTGACACTTCACCACTCCACTCCTACTCGCTTGAGTCTGCCCTCTGTTGCTAGGCGCAACACCCCTCCGGTTATCCATTCGTCTCCCACCAAACCGAGAAGATGAGGAAGAAGCCCCACGAGGTTTAAATGATTCTCCTCGTGGCCTCAGGTTATTAGACACTGGCCTCGGTGGTGGGACGTGGGGGTGCAATGTCCGGGTAAGCACTGACTCCGATCTCTGCTAGCTCCGCTCTAGTGAGAGCATCATCAAAAGAAGTGGGGTTGTTGGAGATAACCCGATCAAAAAGTTCTGGTCGTAGCCCCTTTAGAAAGTGCCTCATCTTGGCATGCCCATTTGTTGCAATGTGGGGAACATACCTCAATAAAGACGAGTAATGCATGGCATAGTCCGAGACTGACATGCTCCCCTGTTTCAGGCTCGTGAATTCATCCTCCTTTGTTTGCCCAGCCGCCGCAGAAAAGTATCGGTTTAGAAACCGAGTCCGAAATAAAGTCCAGTCAATCATCATACCCTGAGCTCTCAGTTCCATTACCGTCGTCTTCCACCACATAGAAGACTTCTTCGCCAGTTGGAACTCCGCCAACCTCAGCCACGCTGTCCTAGCACAAGGAGCGGACACAAATATTTGCTCTAATCTCTCGCGCCACTCCTCAGCTTCTTCTCCTGTCTCCGTCCCCTCAAACATGGGTGGGTGGAAAGTTAGGAACTGACTCAGACTAAGCTCCCCTGGTAAAAGCAACTGAGCTACCGGCTCTACGCCCACAGCAGGTGGAGGTAAAGGATTTGCCTGACCAATACTAGCGTTCACGCTCCCAACATCACCAACCTCTTCATTAAGGTTCCCCGCATTCATAGCAGTCATGCTGTAAAACAAGGGTTAACAACAATTCCAACAATATACATGTTATGCCGTTAGATAACATGAACGTTAATAAGCATGTTAGTATAACAATTTATACACCAACATATACTACATGTATAAACATGCCCAAATATAAACACCTGGCCAACCATGATAAGGCTACCCTTCACTCATTCCCGGGTTCTCTAACCACTGCTCTGATACCACTAATGTAAGGACCCTAGTTCCTTAAGTGCGGATTAAGGCGTAAATAAAAATTTCCATGCATAAACAGAGTATAAAGGTTGTGTTGATGCCCTGAGCTATTAAATTACAGTGCCAAAATAAAGTTCCAAAAGGGATTAGTTACATTCCCAACCAATGGATGCTAATCCTATAGCTTTACACTACTCCTAGAGTAGATACTATGCAAAAGAATAAGCCTGCTACCAAGAGCACTCCTCACTAGCTCATCGCATCAACCCGCCTTAGCCCCTTCCGCCCAAATGTACCTACGGGAACAACCCCAAAACCATGAGCATGTATATAAATCATATTCACAATAATATGATCATAATTCAATGCATAAACCGTAAATGCAATTCATTTCCTGTATTTAACACGTTTAAAAGCTCCCTTGGTTGTCCATGTATCACAATAATAATCAAAGGATTATAATGCCAATATGCATGTCATGACATGTATCCATTCCGTGTATCAATGGCCAATTTCCAGTCTTATTATATCAGTGGCATAATACCCCTCGCGTTAACATGACAGCGGAAATACCCCTCGCTTAGACAATACCAGCGGCACTAATATCCCTCGCTATAAATATGACAACGGTCGTGTTCTTCGCTTCATATTAGCGGCAAATATTCTCTCATTGCTACGGTATGACAGCGGCAAGTATTCACATCGCTACGCCACTGGCGGCAAGTATTCTCCATCACTGGAATATAAATCCCGACTCACAATCATATGCAACAATGCATCCAATATACACATGCAACCAAAATGCATGACCAAACCATGTATGCAATCCATGATGCATAAACAAGACCCCATATGCAACCACAATGCATAATCAATTCCATGTGTGCAACCGTAATGCATAACCAATTCAAAGCGTAATAAATACGTTTTACCGTCCGATGCCCGTACGTCTCACTACGTACCTTAGTTCCCAAAGTGGAGATATCGTGGGACTTTATCTCCTTTGTTGTGTGGCTACCTGGGATGGTTCTACACAATCACATAAATCCATATTAGAAGCCAATAAATGAACCATTACCAAAAACATCATCATTTAGAACAAAATCCCAAAATCCACATTTTATGCCTTGCGATCGATCGGTCCCCAAGCCCCGATCAATCTCTAAGTGAAGAAAAAATAGGCATTCAAGTACTGCCTCCACCGATCGATCGAAACTTTTTATCGATCGATCGAGACATCACACCGATCGATCGGAACAAATTTTCGATCGATCGGTAAGCTCATTTCACGCCTTGCACAGGCTCTGCCCTGCTCGATCGATCGGACCCATTTTTTGATCGATCGAGCAGCCCTGTTCCTGCGAGAAACTTCCATGTATGAGCTTCCAACAACAACTAAACTCATATACAACCAAGATCAACCACCCAACACATCATTAAACCCACAAAACAACATGAAAATACATCCCCCAAACATAAACAACATGTTGGACCAAGATCCACCCTTTTAACCCCAAAAACAAGCTACAAACTCAATCAAAACTCAACAAGACTTCACCATAATGAAAGCTTACCACTTGAGCTTTAAGTTTTTAGCAAGAACTCCCAAAAAGACCTCTTTTTCAAAGCTTTCTCCTCCTATCTTTGTTTCAGAAACGAAAATGGAAGCTTTTGGATAATGGAGGGGGGGTTGTAGGGACATAAAGCTGATAGAGAGGAGTGATGGGAAGTAAAGGTGTGTGCAAGTGGCTCCCTTGCCATGGTATGTGATTTAAATGTGTATCAAAACACAAGCATGATATATAAAATACCTCAACATGATATTTTAAAAGCATTTTACCACAATGCACCAAAATCCCTATTAAAATCATGCTTTACCAAATAAACACAACCCATTTCATTTAAACCATTAAAATACCCAACATGCATAACATGCACCCTGAAATGCTCTACCGGGTCACGCCTACCATGTGACAAGCATTCACCAAGATAATTAGTCCCAACACATAATCTAATTATCACCATAAGATCACATAAACATAATTAATGCCCAAATTGCAATTAATTATTTCGGGGACATCACATTTTTCATGTCTTGTTGGTAGTCCTGTGTCCATTTTAATTATCTGACATAATAAAATATTTGATTGGCATATGGTGTAGGAAGAGTTCATATGGTGGACTTTGGGAAACTTGTGGCATTGGAAACATTGTCCATAAGGGGTGTGCAATGGTGCTGGGATGCGATAAGAAGAATGCTTCAAATGGCAAGCGAGGTTAAGCACCTCTACATGAGAATCGAATTCACCGGTGATTCTGTGACACTTCTTCCCTTTCCGGAGATTGACTTGGCCGACTTCTTTAACGGCCACCAAAGCTGCAAACTTTCTACATTCATGGTGCAATATTTTCTGCTCTTTGCCTAAAGAACAGCTTGAAAATTGTAAGTCCACTCGAGAAATCTCATGTAAGCTTTTGATTTTTCAGTTTTATATTATTACACAATGATTTGTGGGATAGTTAAACATACAGTACAGTGAATTTAGATGCATTTTCAATATAGATGGCGATTCTCAATTGATTTTAGTTGATTAATGTTTTTTTTAAAAAAATTTCCCATTCAAACTAAGAAACAAGCTTCTATATTGCAAGTTGACTGGAGGTTTTTTATTCCATGCCTCGAGAAGGTTGTGGTGACTGTGAGGTCGCCATTAAATGCTGAACAAAAGTTCAGTATGTTGGATTCATTGATGAAGTATGTGAAAAATTTAAGAAAGATGACGATAAAGATTCTTCAGATGAAGATCAGCGCTGATGATTTCTTTGAGGACATTTGCAGATACATGAATCGCAAGATTGTTTCAATTGAATAGTTTATAATGGTTGTATTTTAAAAAAAAGATAAGTAACTTCTATTCTAATTCTAGACATTATTTTCTTTAATTATTGTCACTGATAGATGATTGATGTTACACTGATTTGAGGATAAATATAAACAAGGAATTGGTCTTGGCTACCTCATGGGGTAGTGTCTTGGCTACCTCATGGGGCAGTGTCATCAATTGGATGAGTATATTCACATCAACATTGGATGGCCTAAACAAGGATGGATGTAAGAAAACGTAGATATTGTGTTTGGTTATTCAAAAACTATTACCGTTCAATAAATATAAAATCAAAGGTAGAAATATAAGATCATTTCAAGTTAAACATAAGACATTCTTATCAAATTCTCACTCAAAAAATGTTGAGTTGGAATCTCATTATAAGGACTTTTGTGGTTCTGGAGCTTCCAGGTAGAAAAGAACTAAGAACGGAGAGCTTCCCCACCCCAGTATCAAACATTAGGACAAGGCCATTTTGGGAATATATAACCGTGCATCATAGATGGTATGACAACTACAGTAGAACTTCAATAATTTAATACTCGATTAATTAATAACATCGTTTAGATAATATTTTTGGCCGATTTCGATTTGGGGACAACTTATTAAATTAATAACCTCGTTTACTGCCTCCTTCCATAATTTTCAGAAATTTTGGCTTGTCGTAACAAAAGTACCTCTATTTAGTATGTGGTGTTTTGTACATAACTCACAAACCACAAAGGACGTGCTGTTTATTTTCTGTAATGAGGAGAATTCGGCAGCTTTCACGGTTGAGTTGGTGAACGTGATGTCTTGGCATTGGATATGTTGAGTCTATCATCCATCAAATGATCATCTTTTAATTTGGCTTCAATTCCTTCACTAGTAAATTATAATTTTCAAAAACAATTCTCAAAACAAAAAAAAAATCATAAACTTTGATTAAAATATTCACAACAAAATGGCTGAAATATTAATGTCAACTAATAGATTCTTAATTTAAAAGCAAAATCACAACATATTTATCGATGCTGGTATTAGTCAATTTTAATGATATCATAAAACAAATTTTTTGTCAATTTTGATTACAGATAATTTGCTAAATCATCTGGTTCTTTAACAAAATATGAGTCAGTAGAATTAAATGTAATGCACAATCTCTTACAGGTTTAAAATTAAAATTTAGAATGATTTTCACGGTTCTATTAACTCGTATAGCAACTTGAGATAGCCATTGTACAGTCGAGTTGCTAGGACATGAGTCAGGAACATGACATTGAATGTGTTACATACATGAGGTGTGATATTGTTAAGCTCGTGTTTCATTGATTATGTAAAGCATTAACAAGTAAATATTCAAAAATAAAAATGTTTTACATACATAGAAATAATATTCATATATTATACGACATACACAATATGTATATATGTACCCGCTAATATATATTACATCATAGTCTGGACAATATTGTTTGCATTTCTAACATAAAATTCAAGAAAAAAAAGATATTAATCCATCTGTAACTTTAAAAATTTAATGCCAAAATTTTATCCATGAGGAATATTTTATAAAGGGAAAATTACAAAAAAACATCATTTAGTTTGATCAAAATTTTATTTTGCAACCTTTGTTGGAAAGTTACAGTTATATCCTCAACTTCCATAAATTGTAACACTTTGCATCCTCTTGAGTCGGTTTCCTATTTGTATCGAAGATTCATCAAGGGCGTAGCTAGGATTTTAAATTTGGGAGGCTGAGCATGAAAAATATAAATATTATTTAACATGTTTAATATATTTTAAAAGAGGTAAATTTTCACAATATATTATTTTTCATAATTATTTTATATAAGCACTTCATTTGCATACTCTTTAATAATTATTTAATAGTATCTTGTTGCATATCAATAAGTTGTACTCGCCACTTTATTCCCAATCTTTTGTATAAACATTTCATAATTCATTTAAACTATATATAACTTAAGTTTAGATACAAAAGTTGCAGAAAAAAAAAACTATTTTTAACTAAAATTAATATATATCTACATATTTTTAAAAAAAATACATTTAAAAAGATGTGTAGTTGGGACAAATAAATATGCAACTATTTTTACTTTTATAATTTTTAAAAACAATTGGACAAATAAATCCAAAAAATATTATGGGGTGTGGTTTAAAATGAGGGGAAATTCAAAAAAAATCCCGATTGTCAAACTTAATTATGGAATCAGGCCCCATGTCAGAAAAACTTAATTCAAACTCCCTACTGCAACTTAAAATTTTGTTCTAACTCCCTATGACTATACCCCTCTACTAAAAGTTAAACTTTTACTTTTGAGAAATCATTACAGTCGGTATGAAACCTATACAATTTTGGTACACGTTACACATAAAATCGGTATGAAATCTATACAATTTTGGAACAAGTTACACATGAAATTGATATGAAACCTATAATATTTCCGGTACTTATTACACGTGAAGTTGGTATGAAACATATAAAATTTTGGTACTAGTTACACATGATGGTATGAAACCAATACAATTTTGGTAATAATTACATATGAAATTGGTATAAAACATATACTATATTCGGTACTTATTACACGTAAAGTTGGTATGAAACCTATACAATTTCGATACTAAATATATATACAATTGGCATGAAACCTATACAATTTTGGTACTAATTACGAATAAAATTAGTTCGAAACTTATAATCTTTTCGATACTTGTTACATATGAAATTGGTATTAAATCTTTACAATTTTGGTACTAATGAAATTGGTATGAAACCTATACAATTTTGGTACAAGTTACACATAGTACAGAACCTATACTTTTTTCGGTACTTATTACACATGAAGTTTGTATGAAACATATACAATTTTGGTACTTATTACACTTGAAGTTGGTATGAAACCTATACAATTTTGGTACTAGTTACACGTGAAGTTGGTATGAAACATATATTATATTAAAAACTTATTACACGTAAAGTTGGTATGAAACCTATACAATTTCGGTACCAACTATGCATAAATTGGTATGAAACCCATATAATTTTGGTACTAATTACGAATAAAATTGGTACGAAACCTATTCTATTTTCGGTACTTAGTACAAATGAAATTGGTATGAAATCTTTATAATTTTGGTACTACTTACAATGAAATTGATAAGAAACATATACAATTTTGGTACAGTTATACATGAAATTGGAATGAAACATATACTTTTTCGGTACTTATTACACATGAAGTTGGTATGGAACATATACAATTTTGGTACTTATTACACTTTAAGTTGGTATGAAACATATATAATTTTGGTACTATTTACAATTAAAGTTTGTATGAAACCTATACTATATTCGAAACTTATTACATGTATAGTTGGTATGAAAAATCTATACAATTTTGGTACTAAGTATACATAAAATTGGTATGAAATCTATATAAATTTGGTACTAGTTACACGTGAACTTGGTATGAAACCTATACTATATTCGAAACTTATTACACCTAAAGTCGGTATGTAACCTATAAAATTTTGGTACTTAGTATACATAAAATTGGTACGAAACCTATAAATTTTGGTACAAATTATGAATGAAATTGGTACGAAACCTATAATATTTTCGGTACTTAACACATATTAAATTAGTATAAAAATTTTACAATTCTGGTACTAATTACACATGAATTGGTATGAAACCTATACAATTTTGGTACAAGTTACACGTGAAATTGGTATGAAACCTATACTAGTTTCGGTACTTATTACACGTAAAGTTAGTATGAAACATATACAATTTTGATACTAGTTACAAATGATGTTGGTATGAAACCTATACAATTTTGGTACTAGTTACACGTGAAGTTGGTATGAAACATATACTATAGTCGGTCCATATTACACGTGAAGTTGGTATGAAACCTATATAATTTCCGTATTATGTATACATAAAATTGGTATGGATTGTAAAATCTGTATAATATCCGTACTATTAAACCTATATAATTGAAATTTGTACTAAACTTATATAATTTGGTCCTAGTTATACATGATACGAAATAATACAAATTATATGCTCACATGTGAGTATAGAGATATGTTATATATGAGTTGTATAAATGTTCTTGGCATCGCCTTTCAATTGGGCATTGCAAATGGTATGAGTTTAAAAGTAAATGTGCTTAATGAATCGAATTAAGTAGAGAATTAATTAAATAACTAAAATAAACTATCAAGATGATGAATATTTAAGTGGAGAAAATCAATGAATACGGATTCTAGAGATTCGACTTCATGTTCTTCAATTTATTAGCCAAAGAATCCTATGTTATTCTATTACCTCTTCCGGGTGTTAAGTGGAAATTAATCATTCAACAATCATCTTGATCTGTCCACCTAAGATAAACTATTAAACAATTTAAATAGCACAATGATTCGTTGGAGTTATACGTCTGTCGACTATATAATTTTCCAACGATGTAAATTCTTAGGGCGTCTCCAATGGGACGCCATTTTGGCGTCCAACGCCAAAATGGCGTTCCCTCCCTTTCTCCAACGCAGCACCAGTGAAAATGGTGCTGCGCTACAGTGCCACGCCATATTTGGCATGGCAATATAGCAATGCACCAAAAATGGCGCTTTTTCCTCTTTTTTAAAATTTTTTTTTGTTTTCTTTTTATTTGTAAAATGTTTAATTATTTATTATATTATTATTATTTACTATTTATTCTAAAAAACTATAACTAAATTTTGGTAATTTTATAAATAATTATTATTAAATAGTATTAATTTTTATAATTAAATTGTTTATAATAAATATTTATAAAAGTTAAATTTAATAGTTGTTATTGATATAAAACTTGTTTATGAAGTAATTAATAATTATGGTAAGTTAATTCATTATTAAATTAAACTGATTAACTTTAATATTTATATAAATTTAAATAATTTAATTTAAATGAATTAAATTAAATTAAATTGAAATATTATTTAAATATAAATTTATAAATAAATATATAAAATAATAGTTATAAAATGAAACTAAAAGGAATATTCTAGGGAATATTCTTTATAGTGTAAAGTTTGAAGTAGATTGGTTGGATATGAGTTTGTTATTTGGTGTAAAAATTACACTGTTTTAGTGCAAAAGTTACGCTAAATGAAATTTATGGTTGTATTCAAAGCCCCCTCTCTCGAGTGATAGATTCTAAATAAATATGACGATTCAACTATCATACAGTTAACTAAACTTATTCAAATCAGGATTCACAAATAAAGCACGATTCAACATAATTATAATGCATTAATCATATTTCGATTCATCATGCACATTTACTTTTAAACCCATTGCATGCAATGCCCAATTGAAAATAGTAATGTCAATGGCATTTATACAACTCATATACACATATCTCATGTGTAACTAGTATAGGTTTCAGACCAACTTCACATGTAATAAGTATAAAAAATAGTATATGTTTCATACAAATTTCATGTGTAACTAGTACCAGAACAAACAAATATTGTTTGTAAACTTTGAAATTGATGTTATTTGAAATTGTTATTTTGTTTGTTCGATATAGAAGATTTACATTATTATAGAATATTCTATAGAAATGTTGTTATTGTTTGTTTGAATTTGATATTGTTTGTTTATTCGATATAAGTTTAACATCAATATTGATGTGTAATTAGTAACGAAATTATATAGGTTTCATACCAACTTCATGTGCAACTAGTACCAAAATTGAATATCTTTCATACTAAATTGTGTAATAAGTACCGAAACTAGTATATGTTTCATACCAATTTCACGTGTAATTTGTATCAAAATTGTATAGGTTTCGTACCAATTTCTTGTGTAATTAGTAACAGAATTGTAAAAATTTCATACTAATTTAATGTATTAATTACCGAAAATAGTATAGGTTTCGTACCAATTTTATCATAATTAGTACCATAATTATATATGTTTCGTACCAATTTTATGTATACTAAGTACTGAAATTGTATAGTTTTCATACCAACTTTACGTATAATAAGTTTCGAATATAGTATATGTTTCATACCAACTTCACGTGTAACTAGTACCAAATTTATATAGATTTCATACCAATTTTATGTTTACTTAGTACATAAATTGTATAAGTTTCATACTAACTTTACGTGTAATAAGTGTCGAATATATTATAAGTTTCATACCAACATCACGTGTAACTAGTAACAAAATTGTATATGTTTCATACAAACTTCAAGTGTGATAAGTACCAAAATTGTATATGTTTCATACCAACTTCATGTGTAATAAGTACCGAAAAAGTATAGATTTCATACCAATTTCATGTATAACTGTACCAAAATTGTATATGTTTCATATCAATTTCATGTGTAAATAGTACCAAAATTGTAAAGATTTCATACCAATTTCATTTGTAATAAGTAACGAAAATAGAATAGGTTTCGTACCAATTTTATTCGTAATTAGTACCAAAATTATATGGGTTTCATACCAATTTTATTTATAGTTGGTACCAAATTGTATAGTTTCATACCAACTTTACGTGTAATAAGTTTTGAATATAGTATAGGTTTCATACCAATTTCACGTGTAACTAATACCAAAATTATATATGTTTCATACCAACTTCAAGTGTAATAAGTACCAAAATTATATATGTTTCATACCAACTTCATGTGTAATAAGTATCGAAAAAAGGTATATGTACGTACTAATTTCATGTGTAACTTGTACCAAAATTGTATAGGTGTCATACCAATTTAATGTGTAACTAGTACCAAAATTGTAAAGATTTCATACCAATTTCATATGTAACAAGATAGTATAAGTTTCGTACCAATTTTATTCTTAATTGGTACCGAAATTGTATAGGTTTCATGCCAGTTGTATATTATTTAGTACCGAAATTGTATAGATTTCATACAAACTTTACGTGTAATAAGTACCGAATATAGTATAGGTTTTATACCAATTTCATGTGTAATTATTACCAAAATTGTATTGGTTTCATACCAACTTCATGTGTAACTAGTACCAAACTTGTATGTGTTTCATACCAACTTCACGTGTAATAAGTACCGAAAATATTATAGGTTTCATATCAATTTCATGTGTAACTTGTACCAAAATTGTATAGATTTCATACCGATTTTATGAGTAACGTGTACCAAAATTCTATAGGTTTCGTACCGACTGTAATGATTTCTCAAAATTAAAAGTTTAACTTTTAGTAGTGGGGTATTATAATCATTTTAATAAGATAGGGAGTTAGAACAAAATTTTAAATTGCATTAGGGAGTTTGAATTAAGTTTTTCTGATATGGAGACTGATTCCATAATTAAGTTTGACAATGGAGAATTTTTTTCA
The DNA here is from genome assembly GCA_907163345.1 of Haberlea rhodopensis. Taxonomy (NCBI): domain Eukaryota; kingdom Viridiplantae; phylum Streptophyta; class Magnoliopsida; order Lamiales; family Gesneriaceae; genus Haberlea; species Haberlea rhodopensis. The sequence goes on along the minus strand of CAJQUN010000045.1, from coordinate 2,398,350 downwards.
ATTTTCCCATAAAATAATGGGCATATCCAAAAAAATTATACTTTTTTAAAAAAAAAAATCCAAAAAATTGTATTAGGTTATACGGGCAAGAATCGAAATCATGGCACCCAGAATGCTTATGCCTCGCTTTTACCATCTGTAACACCATCTTTCATTCTGTTATCTCTAAACAAATAGTATATATATACATGCTGGGATGGGCGACTGAAGTCCACCCCAACCCCTATTGTAGATCCTCTCCTGAGATTCATCACCGCATTCATTCATCACCTTACATCATCAAACATATAGCCCCTTAGGCTAGCTATTGCGAATTTAAAAAAAAAATTAAAATATTTTGGGTATCAAATTTATCTAGCTATTGATTTCGGAAAAATGGTATTTTGACACCCCAAAAAATTATTTTGATTTTTAAAAATTTGCTATAACTGGCTTAAGTGGCTCTAAGTTTGAGAATGTATGTCGATATTTGAATATGGAGATTATCTTCGATAAAAAATCAAACCGAGTCAATAGGATGCAAAATGTTATAATTTTTTAAAGTTGAGGTTGTAAACTGTAATTTTTCAAATAAATATTGCAAAGTAAAATTTGGACCAAACCATATAATTGTTTTTGTAATTTACCCTATCATAAAGATTTTAGGAACTTCAATGTAGACTTCCAAATATAACAACTAAATTTAAAAAAAAAATCCAAAATATTTGAAAAAGTATGACCATATATGCAAAATTTATCAATAAAAAATAATTCTCATATTTTCAATTCCAGTAGGACAGATGTATAAATATATTTTATTATTTTTTTGGAAATAATTAACATAAAAGTATTGTAACAAATATTTATTGTACCCATCGTGTAAACGTCCACACCTGATATTTATTTCTTTTATACATTTATTAATAATGTATTTATCTGAATTATGCAACCATAAATTTTCTCATAATTGCCATTTGAAAAAATATATATATATAACCTATCTATAAGAGGAATGGATACTCGAACTTAAGTTTTATATAAGAGAGAATGTGACAAACTATTAGTTCACAATCTTAGTTGTCAAATATTTGTTTTATTTATGTTGTTGTTTCTGACTATTTCTAAAAAATTAGCCATGATTAAATATACATATAATACATGCAAGAACATAATATTATATCAGCCATAGGAAACACGAACGAAGATAAATATAAGACTTACAAATTGAGTTTCAAACAACATTATTTTTCTCAATCATAACTTATTAAACTAAATCTGTACGGGGAAGGCGAGTTTTTTTCCAATTTATTTATTTATGGATAAATGAGATGGAAATTAAGCCTCAGCTCAGAAGTTCTGTAAGACAAACGTTTCAAAATATCCCAAAAAAAAAAAACACAATAGGTCGTCTTGCTGGAAGAATGCTTTGGCGTGTCAGACACGAAAATGACACTTTTGGGTATTAGTTATCGGCGTTGTCTGATATGGAAAGGACAGTTTTGGGTGTTAGTTGTATAATTTAAAAAGTTTGTGGCTAAAATGAAATTCAGACGTGTTAGATAAACTTTATGTTAATTGAAATAATATATATTTGTTGTTAGTATGAGTGATACTATGATGATTTCAATAACATACATTTATATATATTATTTTAAATTTTGTAGGAATATTTTTGGTGTTATTTTTTATTTGGACATGTTTGTTAAACTTTATATTAATTAAAGTATATGTATTTGGTGTTAGTAAGAGTAATACTATGGTGATTTCAGTGACATGCATTTATTTACATGTTTCTTGAATTTGGTAAAATATTTGTTGATTTTACATGGTTTTAGAATTTAAAAAATATGAATTCTAATATATAGCTGTGTCTCAGCTACGTCGTGTCAGTGTCCCTGTATCGTAGGTTTTAGGTTTTGGGCTCTTTATCTAGATATCAAATGACTAGATTCTAACTATACAAGTAGATCATATTACAAAAGGAGAAATTTATTTTAGTACTCTTGCCAAACAACTTTTTCATATAAATCTCGCTTTTCAAAAAGTGTACAAATAAGTGCATGGTAGATACATTTTCACATAGTCCATTTTCCAAACTTTTGTTTCAAAAATGTCTTTTTCATTCTCTAAATACCCTTACTTTTTGCAATCTCTCTCATCCTTTTTCAATTATATCCAAGTCGTGTCCCGTCGTGTCCATGCCGTGTCCGAAACCCGTCAGAGTTTTTTTTTAAAAAGGTCAGACACGGCACGTGGCGTGTCCGAAACCGTGTCGTACCCGTGTCCTGTCGTGTCCGTGGAGTGTCCGACACTGCATGGGGTGATTTTTTGGAGTGTCGGTGCAACATAGGGGATAATTTATGAAATGGTCCCTCTTGTTTGCAGTCATTCCCGATTTAGTCCATGTTATTTACACTGAACCGATTTAGTCCATTTAGGTTTCTAAATTTCCCAACCAGTCCTAAATGTTAAATACACCGATAAAGGTAACTAAAATGGACTGAATCGGGTCACTTAAAACTTCATGGACTAAATCGAGAATTGACGTAAACCTTAGAACTGATTTGGGTGATTTGATATTGAATTATTTTTTTTGATAAGTTAAATTATTCACAAAATTTCTACTTTTTTTAGCTACATTTATCTGAAAGATCTTCGAATATATATTTTATATGTTTAGTTAACAAATTTCACTAGCTACTTTAATTTCATTCTTAAGTTGTTATTAATTGAATACTTTTTTAGCTTTTAACGCCTGATTTTTATTTAATTTACTGATAATAAATTCTAATTTATGGGCAATTATATAATTTAAAAAAAATATTAATATCTTGGAATTATTTATCCAAGCAATTTAATTTATCAAAAAAATTATTTAATTTATCAAAAATAAAATATTTATTTTATAAATTGATGACACATCTGACAGACATAATTTAATGAAATCGAAAATATATCTTATTTAATAAGAAACTGGCAATCGTAATATATTTTATATATCAATATTTATTGGTTTTTCTTTGTGTTGTTTGAGTGAAAAAATAGTTTTATGTAGAATTTAATATATTATATAACTATTTAAATAAAAAAAATTTACAAAAAATTACCAAAATTATAAATAAATTAACCATATTAACTACTATAATAATTCAAAATTTAAAAAATCAAGTCACACAATCTTTTTATATTGCCCGAATGAATCCCTAATGTTTGCATCAATTCCGGATTCAGTCATGAAGTTTTAAATGACCCGATTCAGTCCATCTCCGTTAGTTTTAACGATGCATTTAATGTTTAGGACTGATTTAAAATAAATTAGAAAACAATAGGGACTAAATCGAGCCAGTGCAAACAATAAGGACTAAATCAAGAATGAGTTCAAACAAGAGAGAACATATCAGTATTAACCCTTTAATTTTTGTTGCTAATTTATTTGACTTATGATTTATAGTTGTTTGATTAAGTTTGAATAATTTAACCCTCCATCAATTTTTTATATACATTAAATTATATTTTGCACCCTTAAAATTATATATTACCCTCATAAAATTATAGTTTGTCCCTTAAAATTACATTTTGTCCCATCCTACCCCCATTTTATATTTTATTATTTTTTACCCATCAACATAAATTCTAAATTCATCCAGGCTCAGAGATTAAAACTTGAAAATTAATATAATAGTGGCCAATTTGAGATTAAGGTAGTGAGGTTCAATATTTTTGGGGTTAAAACAAATTTAAATATTAACAAATATTAAAAATAACGCATGTTGTCTATGTTAAGACAACAAAATAATCATATGTTTTACAATTAATAAGTATACATAATATGTTGTAATATTTATATAATAAAACTAATAAAATAGATTCAAACATTAACAAACTGTCCAAATTCACAGCAAATCCCTCCAAATAGCGCTGACCAAAAACCATTGTTTATCAGTTACTAATGTTTTTAAACGCCATCCCTTCAGCACGATTCCTTTCTAAATATACAACACAAAATTAGCACATAATATATACATGAGAATTGAAAATATAAGATAAGAAGCAAATATAAGATCTTAACTCATATATAATATTGGTTATACCTGATTATGATTTCTGCACTTTTGTGGTTTTCGAAGTCATTTTCCTTTTTTCTCCACTTTAAAACAGCCATTTTCTGGGATCTCCACTTGCGGTATCTCTTACGATTCTCTAACCGATCTGTGTAATCTTTTCCTTTTTTGCATTCCACAAAATCAACTAAATCATCAAAATCAGAAGTTTTTCTATCCATCTTCAACATGCAATTGAAGAAGATCTCTCCATTACACGTCTCGTCAATCTCTTCTTCCAATCCCACAACGTCTGTTTGCAAGTCAATTGCTAAACCACTTTGTGAACTCACATTTTCCACTTCTTTATACTTACCGTTTTTCACTCTGAAAAAAGTTGACATCCAATTATATATTAGAAAATAAAGCACAACCATATCAGCGTGGACATTAAGACAACACGTATTCACGGAAATATGGTCATTCGAAAATGTTGGCAAACAGTTTGCATGTGTTCCTCATATTTAAAAGCTCGAGTCCGGAAGGAGTTTGCGATCAAAATTCAATGTTTATGACATGATAGAAGCCAGAAGCTCCATTATCTTAAATTTAACCGCATTAAAGGATCTTCCATATGGTTGCAAGACACATCCAGCACATAATGGCATTTTAAAGCAAATGCTTCGTGTTATGTTGTGGGAGAGAAATGGCATTCTAGAGGAACATGGTTTTAAAACAACAGAGGCTACAATACATTGTATGAAAGTTAAACTCATTTACCGCGAGAATTTTGTCCGTATCTTCTGAAACTTTGATGCAATTACAATGCTTGAGATTTGATCCACCTTGGCCTATATCATCATTGAAAAAATGAACACTTGAAAGTATACAGAGTTTAAATACCAAAGGAAAAACGAAACAGCAATTACCTCTTGGATTCTGACAACAGGAAATCCAGATGAAAATGATTCTGTTGTGGAATCAACCATTGAGTATAATGCATCTAACCCACCCTCTTCAAATACAAATAAATTCAATAGTGCTAGAATTGTCAATAAACTACCCTTCACTAAGGAATCAAGTCCACAAACAAAGCTTAGTGACATCAATCCTAAGAAATGCAGAAACATCATTTTGGAATGGCTGTGCCTCTCAGAATGGCAACACAACACATTTGATAAATCTTGTTGCAATGGCAAATCAATAGGAGAATCTCTGAAACAGGTCATTGCCCCCAAAATGAAATCATACTCTTTACTCGATGTGAAGTCCTTCAAAGTGTTCTGGCAGCACAGCTCATTGCTATTCTTGAGACACCAAATTACTCCTAGCAATGATGTGCTAATTAGCTTCAATAAGGAAGCACAAAGATATATGTCATGCATAGTCGTAGCCTCCATTGAATACCTTGTAATTTCATTAAAGCTTCCAGAAACTTGTTGAATCAAGCAGCTTGAGATGGCTAGAATCTCATCGTGGCAAGATATGTTGTAAACATTTTGGAACTCCTTTACTAGTCGTATAGAAGAGTTCACCAGTTTAGATTTCATTCCAGAGAAATGATCATGCAAGTTCTGACTCGAAGCTTGGTTTAATTTGGCAATCAAACTATCAAACCTTTTTTTCGTGTCAGGTGAAATGACTTCGAACAGTAGAAGAGAAATTTCATTTGATGTACTAGATGCAGCATATCCACCGGCACTTGTAGAATAACCATCTCTTTGCAGGTAAGGTGTATGTGTCTTGTACAAAATGACTGACTTTTCAAAAATTTCCATGAAACAGTTGATCAGTTTACGATCTGGCTTCAAACTCTCAATCTTCATCACAGACTCACTAGCTTTAGAAATCATTGAGATCAGATGTGCTTGCATATATTTCGGCGCAATTACCATAATAGGACAAAAAAGCAATGACACTGCTGCAGTCAAACTTAAAGATGGAGCTATGAATGAATATCTACTTTCCTTGACGTGTGCAGAAAATAATTGACAGGGAAAATCTTCAAACGCTTGTTCGTCAGAAAATGAGAGGATAAAATGACTGCATATGGCTTCCATCATAATCCCAAAATCCTCCTGATAAGGATGAAGATTTAACAGTGTTGTGTTCTTAGAAGTAACAGAACAAAGCGTCATGAGGTACCCACTTAACTTTCTATGCACAAAACATTCATCTACAAGCACCTGTGCACAAAATTCATCTCATGTAAACTAAACTACAATTTGGTTAAAGATCCAGTAAAATCTGGGGGTAACAATTAACAAACTTTAAAGTAAACCATATAAAGAGGCACCTAATTCTTCCAAACGACGTCAAAAACGATCACGAACTAATTTTCAAGTGTCACTATCATATGTCTTAATAGAAGGGACTAAAAGAAAATTTCATGGAAATAAATGTGTCACTTCCTATTTTCAGTCGAATTCAAATGTTTAATATTTTAATAAGATACAGCTGTATTTTTTTCAAAATAATATTTGATGAGAAGGGGAAGTATGAACGTTATGCAGGGCAGTTAGTATACAGGCGCATTCCACCTTCCTCATGGGTGCGTAGGTAAGCTCAAAAACTAAAACCAAAAATCTTGTGGCCAATGTTTTACTTTATGATGCTTGTTGATCTGCTCGATTACAAAACAAAAGCCCCACACTACTTAACTATCTCGAAGTAAACGCTACATGATTGTTAACCGTGGAATCTCTGTGAAAATATATTCAAACAACAATGCAAAACGTAGCTAATAATTCCATATCCCAACAACAATGCAAAAAATAATTCCATATCCTCTCCATCAAGTCAGTAGTGGTGAATGAACATTCAAAGGGAGTAAATTACCTCAAGCATAGTAGTCGAGAAGAAAAGGAGAGGATCGCAAGGCTCCAAAATTTGTAAGGAAGCAGTGAAGTCCTCAGCAAAGGAGGTAGAGCAACCTTCTCTGCCATGATCACACCGACGATAAACTGATTTATTAAATGAAAAGATTTGTTTGCCTGTATTCTCAACCCAACTTGGAGAACACAACTTCTTAAGTACCCTTAAGACAATCAGCCCTTTTTCTAACATAAGATGTTGTTGGGGACTATGTAAAGATAAGAGCAGCATGCAACACCGCAACAGCAAATTCACTACTTCGACGGCATCAAACAAATTAAAGTCGGACTCAGAGCCGTATTCACTAGGATTCTTATGTGCAGAAATATCAAACAAGGTAGAGGATAATTTCTCAAATCTTTCCTCCAATTCTGAAACGAGCAAATCAGAGAGCACACAAGCTTCTCCAAATGTCATTTTAATCCCACCGTACCAAGTTACAAGGTCAAAGTTTCGGGAACCAATTTTATTCTTCACATTCCATTTCACATTTGAAGAAACACGGGTAAGCAGACAATATAACTTCCTCAAGATCGGCTGTTTAATTCCCTATAACAATGAGTCATATGTCACCCATCACCGTAGACAAAAAAAATCATACGTAGCAAACTTTTTAGCATATGATTTATATTTTCAGACAAGTAATTTCACAAAATACCAATCTGAAATAGAAGAGATTAAAAAGGAGGTCTCTTTATTTGCAAATCTTTTTTTCTACTTAGAAAGGACTCATTTTTCGCACGTTTCAACGCAAAATTTTGCAAACAAAATTTGCATGGAGTTCGCCAAAATCTTAGAAAAGAAAGATAACTTTCAAAAAACAAATGAACATAGAACTCCAAATATGCTGAAAAAGGAGCTAAACCACAAACCTCTGAAGACTGAATGACGGAGATTATGGTTCGAAAATCATCAGAAGAGTACCCATTTGAGTTTTTGCGGGGGGTTTTGGCTTTACGACGGGAACCCTTCTTCTTCGAAACCATTGCCGCTAAGATTTGGGCGTAAATGTTGGCGTTTTGTTTTCTATTTGAAACCAAAATGAAGGAACCAACTCCTGGCGTTCTAGTTATAATTTATATATCGACCCTCAAAGAATTTGGTATTTACAACCATCGACCTCCGTTCTTAATTCTTCGCTCAACTCAAGTTTTAATTTAAAAGATATATTTTTACAATACTCCATATTATTTAATTACGATAGTTATTTTGCTCCATCAAATATTTATTTTTAAAGGGTTTTTTAACAAATTAATCGAAAAAAAAAAAATTTAACAAAATATCCAAATTTTAAAATCGTTTTTAAAATAACCCAAAACGCCATCTCAGATGCCGCCTTCAGGTAAAGGCGCCATCTGAGATGGCGGCTTTGATTATCTGAAAAAAAATAATTGAAGGCGCCATCAAGATGGCGCCTTCAGATAAAAAATTAATTTTTTTTATGAAGGCGCCATCCAAGATGGCGCCTTCAGTATAAAAATAAATCGCCGGCCCTCTTCTTCTTCCTCACTTCTCGTCGCGTTTTCTGAATAATTTCTTCCTCCTTCTCATCGCAAATCTTTGAATATTCTTGTGCAAAAATTAAAAAACCATCGTGATTTATCATTTCTGGAGCTTGCTTGTTCAACATTTTTGAATTTGAGGTAACATTACAAGTTTGAATCGAAATTTTTGAAAGTTGTAAAATTTGAAATATGTTGTTGGTTGTTTTTAAATTTTGTTGTTTGGTAGTTTTTATTGAAAAATTAGTTATAGTTTCGAGATAATGGCAAACCGCCGGATGATTTACAAATTTTTAGTTTTTGCCGGAATTTTTTACTCCGGCACGGCTGGGCGGCTGTTCGGCGGCGGCGATTTCGGCGGCATCGGCGGCAGGTTCGGCGGCGGCGGCACGGCGTCGGCGGCGCTCCGGCTCAGGCGGTCGTGTTGCACCGGCAGGGGCGGGTGGTGGTTGCCATGTTGATATTTTGTTATATTGATATTTATTGTGTAATATTTCAGGATGGATTTACAAAGAGGACCAGGACCGATTGACAGTCATCTGCTATCATTGCAGTCAGGTCATCGATCTGAAGCTGTTTGGGCAGGTGATATTGATTCTACACTTCGAGGCAGAAACCCTGATAAGTATTTTTGGGATCTTTGCCCCCTCGATACTCGTGTTGTGAGTTTGTTGGACAGTTTTGGTTTTTATGGTGTTTATAGGTCTGGTAGAATTACACTTGACTTTCACCTCATCACGGCTTTAGCTGAGAGATGGCGCCGTGAAACACATATTTTTTATCTTAGATCCGGAGAGGCGACCATCACACTGCAAGACATTGCAGTTATATGGGCATTGCCAGTAGATGGTAACGTAGTATCCGGTATTGGTTATGATAGGAGTATACCTGACTGGCAAGCATATTGCCATATGCTTTTGGGATTGATACCGGATACTGCACACTTTAAAGGTGCAAAGTTATTTTTATCTGCAATAAACAATCATTTGGTGAATAATGCTCTTACTGAGCACAGTACGGAAGAAGATGTAGTCCGTTATACTCGGGGCTGTGTGTTATTGATGTTAGGTGGAATTTTGTTTCCTGATTCGTCCGGCAATACTGTAAAGTTGTTATATTTACATATGTTAGAGAATATTCATTTAGTTGGTAATTATAGTTGGGGGAGTGCCGTATTAGCATATTTGTACCGTGAGTTATGCACTTCCTCGATGAGAGGGAAAAAAGTGATCGGTGGTGCATTACAGGTCGTACAGGTAAACTTTACATTAACACTTCCTCGTATTGGCATATTATTGTCGTCATAATAACTGATATTATTCCTGATAATATTTTAGATTTGGGCATGGTCAATATTACCTGGTTTAACTCCTCAACTGGGTGATGCTAGATTCGACACTGGCCCAATAATTATCAATGAGGAGAATATCTTACCTGCTGCTCCATATGGTGCAATGTAATAATGTAAATATGTTTTGTGCTATTTTATATGTTTAAATATATTTATAGATTTTGTAATTGTATTTTTTTCAGGTGGACATGCCATTTAAGGTTCACGGAAACAGGGAGGCATTCTATACGTATCATTAGACATCCTTGATGAGCAGCCATCAACTCAAGTAAGCAGTATATTAGTTGTGTTTGTTATGAAAGTTAATAATGTTGTTTATATTATTTTAATCCAATTTTGTATTTGTAGTTTAATTGGCAGCCATACCCTGATGAGTGTACTGAGCATCTGAGCCACCAGTTATGGACATATGCCGGCCCATTAATTTGTTATGAAATTGTTGAGATGCACCGTCCTGATAGGGTTCTTCGTCAATTTGGAATGCTCCAAGACATCCCCACAGATCCACAATCAAGGGATGATAATTTGCATTCTGTTGACCGAAGACGAAGTATGAACAAGGATTGGAGTGCACATCATATTGCATACGTACAGAAATGGGATATGGTAGGTGATTTATGTGTGGACAGACCACTATATTGTGCAGTAGTGGTTAGATATAGTGAGTGGTATGACCGAGTCACCCGCAGATATATTGGCCATCAAAGGCAATTTGTACAGACCGGATACCAACATGGTGACGACCCAGCGTGGCATCATGTGGTAAGTAATTATATTCAAACTTTTTTTTGTAGAATATGTCATATGGATTTATAGATTGAACATGTAATTATTGTTATTCACTTTTCAGCTTGATCAGATGCAACAGTTAAGTGTTAGTTGCGACCGATATCCTACTGAGGGAGAATCTGTTATCACGTATATGGAGTCGATGAGAGATCATCATAGGGCAATAGCGCAGGATGTGATGCAAGTGGCTCGTGAACGACGAGACAGAAACTTCCCACCAGACGAAGAAGTTCACGAGCCTGATGAAGAACCAGTACAGTCGGTCCATGCACTCAGCGAGACTGATATCGCAGGGCCTTCTATGTATACACCTTTCTCGACAGATGAGGCAGGTCCATCTACGTATACACCTATACCGGCAGATGGGGCAGGTCAGGTCCATCTACATCTTTTACTGGTTATTATGTCCCGCAGCCACATATGTATGATCCTTCACCATTCACTCTGTATGCTCCGATGTACACACAGCAGGGTACAGATGTGGGATATGAATTTGCACAATCATATACCACATCTGCGGGCCTCGATTTTGATGTATCACCTGTTGCATTTCCACAGCTCACACCATATCGACCACCTACTGATGTACCTGTGGCACAACAGAGGAATGACCAAGCGGATAGGAGGCAGAGAGTTCGAAGAGAGATCATTCCTCCTCCTTGTGGTACCGGAGGTCATTTACAAACGAGGCCTCGTGGTCGTGGTCGTGGTCGTGGTCGTGGTCGTGGATGATATTTGTTGTCTTTCTTTTCTAAATATTTGATATTTGATATATTTTTGACATATTGAACAATGTTGTTTTGTGAGCAATTAAACATATACTAAAATAGTGTGATAGACAAACGACCAATTTTCACAATAACGTAAAATCATTTACAAAATGAACTTACGATAAATTACACATAAAATTATTTATTGATTTCGAGAATATGAAGCTATTTGTCGTCTTGCACGGGCTTCTGGCCAGTCCATCTCATTCTGAATGCACGTTGTTCGATCTCGACCCACTCTTCTGGTTTTTCGCAGAGTGGAGTTATGGTACAACTCAAAAGATGGGGTGTCCCAATACTCCTCCCCCCATATTGGTTCGAACCGCCCTTGATATGTGCTCCAATATTCATTCATATTGTAATATGCCTTGACAAATGTTTTAGCATTTAGGCCATACTTTCGACAAACTTGGATCACATGTGAGCAAGGTATTCCGAACTCTTTCCATTTTCCACAAGAACATTCTCCTGATTTTAGATGCACAATATGGGTGTTACCCCCACGTCCTGGTCGTACTCTTGTGATAACAGAAGCTGTAAGGTGTCTACGATCGAACATCTGGACATCATGATGGATGGAATGATAGTCGGCACGACCATATCTTTCCAACACAGAATCTGGCCATTCTTGATTATTTTCAATCATTCGCTCCATCTTCTTAATCCGTTCGACAAAATATAGTACACAACGATCAAAAGTTAATTGCACAATGGCGGTGATTTGAAGCCGACGAGCACCTTTCAAAACTCCATTTATGCATTCTGACATTTTTGTGGTCATGATACCACAACGCCAGCCTCCGTCATGAGCTAGATACCATTGACACTTATCGATACGACTCAAGTAATCAAAAGCCCTTGGCTCTATAAGTTTTATCTCTTCCATTGTGCGATCAAATTTGCTGAGTTGATTTTCTGATCCCGCTCTCCAACATAAGTCTTTCAAATGAACGGATTTGAAGCGACTATTAAAGTTTGAGCAAACATGTCTCAAACAAAATCGATGTACTCCACGCGGTGATTTGAAGTCAGGAATACAATCGGCTGCTGCAATGAGGCCCGGATGACGGTTAGAAATCAAACATGCACCACCCTCAGATCTTCTCACAATATGCTGGCTTATCATCTCCAAAAACCATCTCCATGACAGAAACTTTTCTTCGTCAACAATTGCAAATGCCAAAGGTAACACTTGATTATTAGCGTCCATTGTCACGGCAATCAACATCTTATGTTGATATTTCGTATACAGATGTGTTCCATCCACGCTTATTACCCGGCGGCAATGTTGAAATCCTTCTACACATGGTCGGAAGGCCCAGAACACGTAATTCAATGTCTTCTCTCTTGGTCTGGCATTGTCAAGGTGAACCCACTCAATGACGGTGCCGGGATTCCATTTTTGCAAAGCTCCCGTATAGTAAGGCAGTTTCTGAACGGAGCTCTCCCGTGTCCCATACACATTCTCAACAGCACGTCGCAAACTAAACCATCCTTTTGCATAAGAGATCTCAAATCCATATTTGTCTTTGACTGTATGAATTACATACTTTATCTCGAAAGCTGGATCACGCCGAACAATTCCCACTAACAAGCTAGCAATCATGTTTTTGTCCAAATTTGCATGATCGATAGACAGCTCACTCAAAAGGCATGTGTGAGAACCTCCATATTTGTTTATTTTGAATAATCCAACTTTCTTCTTCAACGAGGCGCGCAGGTACCATCAAGGTGCATCTTCTGTACTGTGTTTGCACACAACTTTCCACAATGTTTTTGTACTTTTCACAACGCGGTACTCTCGTTTTGCAACACGTACAGAGTAATCCTTTACAGCTGCCTGCAGATGTGCTTTATTTTTGAAGACCATATCTACATGCATATCCCCTTTGGAGTAATCGTAATAACTACCCCATTTACCTGTTGGAATGTCTACTGAGTCTGCAAATACTTCAGAATGTGTCATTGAGCAGAATGGAATTGTTGGATAAAGGACATGACTAGTTGTCGTGGTTGTCTCCGGTACATTAACTGACACTTCCTGGGTGATTGGGATCCCTTCATCTTCATCTACAATTGTTTCTGACATGACACAAATGTCAACCTCATCGTCATCAGCATCATCCTCGGACGGAATATCATCTGGTTCTGACTGAATATCATTTCCCAATTCAGCGAAACTGTCTGCTAGTGGCTCAGGAGCAATAACATCAGCATCTATTGGATCGTCATCGTGGTGTCTACCGGAGACAGTCGATCGTTCTGCAACTACAGGCAAACAATCTACATTTTCTGGAATATAATCATAGTTTCTTTGTTCCGTTTCTATGTAAAGTTCCAAGCAACTAAGACCTTGTTCTGAATCCAATAGCCATGCTAAATTATAATCATTATCGATTGGCAAAATTGTCTGTCGTACCCCGGCAAAATCTCTAAACATATGTCTTACATGTATTTTCAGAAGAAACTGGTTGCCATCGATGCCCGTGATATTATATATTTCGGTCAACAACTGCATAAAATTAATTGTGCGAGATATTGTGGTAACTCTTATTGGACCACGATCATATCTAATGGTATCCAAATCCTGTAATATATTACCTCCACAATATGATAATATTTGAATCGACATATCTGAAAAATTTATAAAATATTACAAATAATTAATAAATTTATAAAATCAATATGATAATATTACAAATAATTAATAAATTTATAAAATCAATATGATAAAATCAATAATATAACAACATTTTTACCTAAAAAATACTTCGAGAGTGGTTAATTGAGATTGGAGATTGAACAATTTTAACGATAAAAATAAGATAAGAAACTATGATTATATGTGATTTTCGCATCGGTATGAAAAATGAAGTGCTCGGCCGGGGTATTTATACCCGAGAAGGCGCCATCTTGGATGGCGCCTTCATAAAAAAAATTAATTTTTTATCTGAAGGCGCCATCCAAGATAGCGTCTTCAATTATTTTTTTTATCAGATACAGAAGCCGCCATCTCAGATGGCGCCTTTACATGAAGGCGCCATCTGAGATGGCGTTTTGGGTCATTTTAAAAACGAATTTAAAATTCAGATATTTTGTTAAATTATTTTTTTTTCGATTATTTTAATAAAAAAACCCTATTTTTAAACTTATTAATATATTTATATTTACATATTTAAATTTAAGTTTAGGTCAATTATAAAATCAATTCAAGCTCATGAGCCTAGCTCAGCTGATAAGAACCCCTCTCCACTTTGGAGAGACTCGAATTCAAATCTTGCATCGTGCAAAAAAATATAGTCCCTTCCCTTCTCAAAATATAAAAAAAATATAAAATTAATTGCCACATTTGGAAATAACATAAGTATTTATTTTTATATAAATGGTCAATGGTTCATTCATATAGTTGGAAAGATATGCATTTACCAATATATATTGTTTAAATTGTTAATTAAATTAGATGAACTAATGAATTTAATATAGTGTTGTGTAGTTATCTACTTATTTGCATCAAAAAATAGATTTGTTTATTAGATTGGTCTAATAAAATTTTCAGTACGACCCTAACCTTAACGTGCATTCAATTTTTTGTGATCTATAAAAAGTTAAATTAAAAAAAACAAGGATATTATCCAATGTAAAAGGATTACATAATATATTTTAAGAGAAATTAAGGATTCTAACCCATTTCAAATCCTTATTTTTAAAAATAATCTTATCTATTAAATAGTTTTAAATGTAGCCTTTCATAATTTAAAAATCTTAAAATATCCGTTTTTTAATAGATAAGGCTATTTTTTAAAATATGGATTTAGGATAGAATCCTTAATTTCTCTTTTTTAATTATAACTATTGAGGGATAAAGTTTCCAATCAACTGATATCAATTTTCAAAAATTAAATATAATATGATAATCTACTTCACAATATAAATTGCACTTATCTAAAAGATTTCCCAGTCGATATGAAGAACCAAATCAAATTTGCTCAGATTCGATTTTCATTTTATAATTTGTTTATAAATCATTAAAGTACTTTAAAAAATTTTGAGTTTTATTTTCTTTACTAATATATTAATGGCAAATACATCCATGTGACAATCCAAGAAGTATAAAATTGATGAAACCCTATACTTTAATAAGTCGGGCACATTTGCCCCATATGCATAGAATTTTATACTTGATTTTTAAAAATATTGGGATTTAAAAGACTACTAATTACATATGGACTTTATTTTTTGAATTTTCACAAGTATGCTAAATATAATTATTTTTTAAAAAAACTGGAATACTAAACTCTATGTGGTACATCGATGCAAGATCAATGGGTTTAATCAAAAGCAATATCCTATTATAGAGTTTTAACCTTTTAATAAAGAATAACTATTTACTTCTTATATTATAGTTCTAAAAAATAATATAAACAATATGAATAATTATTTTAATATATTTTTTGTTAAATAGTTGTTTAAATAATTATATTTGTTATCGTTCAAATCCAGTGCAATAAATACATAAATAAATATTTCACGTGTATACTAAATGTAACTCTCAACGAGACCACGTAAGTTCCAACATCTTCCTCCCAAAGCATTTACATAAATTTTAAAAATATGGATATAATATGTGTTAAAAGCTTTAATTTCTCTTCAATATATATAGTTCACTAGCACGATCCTCATATAATCCACTAGATAATCATTGTAAAGTTTATAAAAACAATGTAAGAAGTATTTGACTTTGATGAAATAAACAATTTAAAAACATGTAGAAACCAATTGCTAAAATTTACAATCAAATACAACTCTACATAATTGAGAAATAAGATATGAAAACACAAAAAAAAAAAAAAAGATAAAAGGTAAAAGATAAAAGAATGTAGAGAAATGTACCTTTAAAAAAATCCTATAGAATTGGGAGATAATCCAATGAGATTGATGGTGGGAGAAGAAAATAGGGTTTAAATGATATACTTGGAAATTAACATAATTAAAAGGCCAATTTGATAAAATAACTTAAAATAAGGTTAAAATTGATTATAGCACTTCCGTGAAGGCCATTTAAAAAAAATACCTCTATTTTCAATTTTAAGTTTTACACCATTTATGTCATAAAGTTCTAAGTTTCCTATTTAATTTCCAACATCTGCAGATCTTCCGAAAATAGGTTCGGAGATCAAACTAGATACCCGGAATCTAGATTCATAGTTTTTTTTTAAAAATTTATTAGACTACAAATTAATAGAGCTATCAAAACGGGTTTGATACAGCCACTTGGAGGCGGATCTAAACGGACCAACTCGTTTGGGTTGGCTGGTGCCGTGTGTTGGCCAGTAGGTTAATCAAATAATTATTTTATAATAATTTTTTGATTAATTAATTGAAATATGATTTAATAATAATTTATTTAATAATTTTAATTTGTTAAAATTAATAAAATTATATTTTTATTTTTTGGCAGGTTGTCGATCTACCTCGTAATATGTCTCGGCTTGGGTTTGGTTGAGACTTTCTCAACCCGTTGGGAGGCATGGCAAAATGGACCTAAGCAATTTGGGCTATGGGTTTGGCGGATCAGCCCATTTGGGTCGGCTGACCCAAATTCACATGTCTAGAAATTAGGTAGCGAAATAGAATGTTGTCTCTCCTGAAAAATGTGAAGATACTAATATCATTTTAAATATAGAATTGAGTTTTAATCAAATAATAATAGTAAAAATATAATAAAATGTATAAAGCGTCGAATAATAACGCTAATGTTAAGCTATAAAAGTGTGGATCATGAACATTGTTTTCCATATTAAATCACTTTTAAACTATAAAATTATTATTTTAGATAATAAAACCTTAATTGCTAATCAATAATAATTAGTTAATAACAATAATAATAATAATAACAACAACATAATGAAATAATAATAGTAGAAAAAGGGAATAGTGATTTAATTCACTATTAACATTAATTTAATCTATTTTACCATATATTATAATTTCTAATTTCTCTTTCTCCCACAATTACTGATAGAACTTTCTCACACCTATTCATTTTTCCATATTAAATCACCTTTAAGTTAAATGATTATTATTCTAAATTGTATATCCTAATTGCTAATTATTAATATCTAGTTAATTAAATAATAACAATACTACTAAAAACATAATGAAATAATAGTAGTAAAAAGGGGGAGTAGACTTATAGTGATTAAATTCACTATTAACATGAATTAGTCCATTTTATATGTATTATAACTTCTAATTTCTCTATCTTCCAAAAAAAAAAAAAGACTTTCTCACATCTCTTTAGTTTTTTCCATATAAAATCACTTTTAAGTTAAAAGAATTATTTTAAATTCTATATCCTAATTGATAATTAGTTATTAAATAATAAAAATACTATGCTAAAAATATAATGAAAAAAATGCAATAACAAATTAATTAGAAAATAGATTCTTTCGGTAAATTAGAGAGGGAAAATGCTGAAAACGATTTTTTAAATTAATTTTACAATTAGATATCAAAAAGAAAAAATTGAAGTTATGTTTAAGTCGATTCATATGTGGTAGGATTTTTTCCTTTTTTACCCTATATTTTTCCAACTTTTTCCCATGATTGCCCTTATTTTGGATCCAAGTGCAATTCGTGGGTAAAATTATCACTTCATAATGAAAAAATTTGACCATGATCCAAACTTATATATAGATTTGGCCATTAACTTTTACTAATTTAGATAAGAGACTCTCGTTTTCTATATACTGTCGATGCTTCCTCTACTAAAATAAAGGTTATATACTTAAAAACAAATTGGATTATTCAAATGAAAGGATGACATATTTTAAATCGTTAAAAAAATGTCATGAAATAGTGAATCAAATATAGTAAAAAAATGCACAAGAATCAAAACACACCCAATTAAACAACTCTTGGAAATATGGAAATATAACAAAATTAATTTCTTGGAAATAAGCTTACATGCATTTGAACTAATTTTCAGCATTACACCAATGTAAGCATACATGCATTTGATCTAATTCTTTGATGTCATTTTCTAAAACTACATAACACTCTCATTCTTATCAATTCTTCACTTTAAAATATAAAATTTAAATAGTTTCACAACAATTTAAAATGTGTGTACATCCATCACTAGGGCATGTATATGTACATATCTCAAAGTGAAAGAGAGAAAAACATCTATATAAACCAATATGGTTGTCTGTGCAAATTTCCTCAAGTGAATGGATTTTGATATACAGACAACCATCTAACCAAATTGCCGCAGTTTATAGCATCGACTCCATCACTTGATGTCTTTTATGGCATCCTGCAATTGTATTGTATGTGGCACATAAGAGGAATCAGTCAACATGTTTTTAGCTTCAGACATATGCTAAAAACTAGAGACATTTCCGCGCAGGCGCTCGTACCTTAGCTAGACGTGTCACGTAGGTAGCAGCAATTGCTGTTGCTAACAGCCCTAACCCAAGCGTCAATAGATGGCCATTCCCTAACCCTACTCCAGCTTATTCTTGCTGCAAATTAGTCAAATCCAATGCAAGCCAAAAGGGAATGTTAGCTACTTGACTGCTGCTCAAAATTTCAAGAATATCTGAATCTTTTACATGATGCAATTCTCAGATAAACAAATGAAAACCACAGCTCTGCCAAATGCACCTGAACTCACGTATGCTCATGTTCCTGGAAGCATACCTAAACAACCGCGGAGACAATTTTACATTGCAGAATCCAAATCATCTTATTTAATACTAGTTAATCTTGCACCGTGCAAAGCGTGGTACCCGTGATCAGTTTATTTGGTCTTGTTTTCAAGATTCACGTTTTTTGAAAGTTTATCATTATTTTGTTATGCTTTAATGATGAAAGCAATATCCCAGCAATAATTCACTTTTACAATAACGAGGAATAATTATTAGTCCTTCTTATAGTTCTTTATCGGCACTTTTTCATAACAATAACAATTATCTGTATCAAAATTCTAAAGAGCTAAACCTAGAGTAACACCTAGCAACAACACAAATTTGGTAAAGATCTTAATAAAATGAGGAATTAAAAATAGCTAAAAGATATGATGAACAAAATATAGCAAAGTTGATAAAATGAGGGAAACATAGCAAATCTTTTATATTATTAGAGAGAAACTTAAATTTCGCAAGCTAAAACCTCGGACACAGGAAAACAAATCGACACGAAAAAGGTTTAAGAAAGCAGTACAAATTTTCACAGAAGAATGAATACTTTCATAAATCATAATATTCATCAAACTGCTACACACTCTGAGGAACTTTTTATTTTTGAACCATCTATTCTTGTGGAGCTCATAAAACTCTATTTCATTGGTGTGATAAGGGAGGACATATCCAACATTGCTAAGTAATTTCGAGTATGTTTCAGAAAATATTTGGTGGTGAAAGTCAAATTTATACAAAAAATTGTTCCATACACCCATTAGAATTTCCATATCAAATCAATTTTTAGTTAGGCGGCACACTTACCTAAGATGTGTTGGTGACATGGTAATGAAAAAAGACATTCTCCCATGGTTCAATATGGGAGGATTCAATCTGTCCAAGGCCTCCATGACCATTTTCATACTTCTAAGGCCATCAATTTGTTTTTCCTCGTCACTCCATCTAAAATATCAATGTTGATGTTTGTCACAAATAAAAATTGCATAAGGGATGATACTTTTTTTTTTTACCTTGGTAAATATGTCCCGTATATATTTGAGGTAGCATCCAAAGTTACTTATAGAAGTTTAACCGGGCCTTGCCTCCACCACATATATGAATTAAATATCAGCATATCGGCATGCTCCCATTGTGGTGGGAGCCTAAAAATTGAGTCCGGGAGCATCAATATTTCATCAAGCCGATGATTTATTCCTTTGTTACGCCCGAGTTGTTGTCATGATTGGGTTGCATCTCATTATTTTGTTCATCCTTGACATGAGCAACTCAAAATTTGATGCATTTTTCAACTTTTGATCTACAGAAAAAAAAATTGAAATCATATGATGGGTATGGAAACTTACTTTAAATTCCGCAGTGCAAGCATGAATTGGAATGGAAACATAAATTACTTCAATTTGCAAATATTTCCACTCAAATAAACATTTTGAGGAGAAACTCGAGAGTTGATACTTTTTTCAACTTTTGACCTACATAAATTTTTTAAATAACCATTTGATGGGTATGAAAACTTACTCGATGTGCAGCAGTGCAATCATGAATTGGAATGGAAATAGAAATTACTTCAATTTGCAAATATTTCCACCCAAATAAATATTTTGAGTTTATTGATAAGAAAGGAAGGCCGACCATTTAGACAATGAGGACGCTCTTGGTTTCTTGAGTGGACATGGCTTCTTTTTTGAAGTCTGTTGTTTGGCCTTGCTCCAGTTCATTAAACAATTCAACCGAAACACTCGACTTAATGATAACATGGATTAGAAATTGAACACATTTCAGTAAGAGTATAAAGCATGCCCTCCCTCTTTCTCTCAGTTTACTTTCACCAGGGTCCAACAATTGGAAAAGAAATCTTGGGCTTTATGGAGAGTAAGATGATGGAGATTATAAATGGTACTGTATTAAATTCAATCAATGATGGATACAAGAAACATATTAAAAAATTGAATAAATTTGTCCTTTTTCCGCTTAAAGCAATTTGAACAGGAAAAACGGAGCACTAAAATCATTCATCACAATATTGATAAGATAACTCTCAAACCAACCAGAGAATCTAGAATGGTTAGGATGTCATGCTAGATACATTGTCTTCAGCATTGACATAAGCATATTTTAAGGTCCATGCAACATCCATTTTTTATTTGGTTACTTGGAGTGCAACATTCTTCTTGCATGCGAGGAACGAATACTACAAGATTAATTACAGAGAGTCTGTACACACAAACATCATAAGATTGATATGAAAAAATTAAACTGCCTAAAGAAGGCATTTGATATTCACCTGCATTAATCAGTGAAAATTGAATACCTTAGATTTGTTATAGCGAAATTGCTTGCTACAAACTCTGAAGTTGTTTCCATCAGATAATGTTCAACAATCACGAGATATCCTCACGCCGAAGGGTGCCAGAGAAAATGGACAATTCGATATGGTCTCGAGGTTCTTCACGGGCTTCAAACACAATAAACAAGTATATTCCAGGGTATACTAAATAAAAAGAGTCTATACCTATGCAGTCAGTTACTTAATGCATTACGTACCAGATCATTTGTCTTCAATGGTTCAAACTTAACAACAAATGGTGAATCATGTTCTGCAACTCAAGTGATTATGAAAATCAAACACGAATATAAATCCTATAGGCATTACAGGCAAACCTCTTGACCATCATATTACAAATCTTCATCTTCATCCGAGTATTCGTCCATCAGTAAATCATTTCCATTTTGCATCATGTATTTGATCAAGAGGACTGCGCCGATGAATGAAGGATGACTGTAATTTCTGACCTTTCTTTGAAGAACTGGATACATATGTAATATTAATCATAACAGGATTTCTAGGAGCCACAGTCGTTTCACCAGTTTGAGCAAAGTACTCCAGCAGTTCAGTGACAGATAAAACCTAAATACATTCACCACCACAACAAACAACATGATATCCACTTAAGCACGTGAACAAAGAAAAACAATAAAAGGTACAAAACCAAAAGACAGTCTTAAAGGAACAAACCAATTTCTCCAAAGAAGCAGGAGCATAAGCTCCACTGAAACAACACCTTCTTTCTATCCAAAATGCGCCCTCGCCATTTCTCTCCACGCACGAAACCAAAACCTAAAGGCTAAACACAAAGAACAAAGGTACAAAAGACACATGAGGTACAACAAACTGAAGCAAGAACGAACAGTTACAGAGTTTAGAATGTTTTTATACCTTCCAAATTCCACTCTTCCAGGAAGAAGAATATGCTCTCAAACTTAACCTCCAATGAAACAATGTGGAACAAAGAAAACAATAAAAGGTACAAAACCGAATATAGTCCTAAAGGTCAGTTTTTTCGAAGAAGCACGCACAAGGAGCTTCACTGAAACAACACGTCCTTTTGTCCAGAATAAGCCCCCGCCATTTCTGTCCACCAACAAAACCAAAACCTGAAGGCTCAACACAAAAAAAGGTACAAGAACACACATGAGGTACAACAAACTGAAGCAAGAAAGAACAGTTACAGAGTTCAGATTTTTTTCTATACCTTACGGATTCCTCTCTTTCAGGAAGAAGAATATGCTCTCAAACTTAAACCCCATGATGCCTTATTTCACATGGGATATGTACATAGTTTTTTTTTTAAAAAAATTATGTCCCAAGCTACAACCCAAATCAGCCTCCACTTAGATCAGCCCTTGCTTCCGGACAACCATGGCGGAGAAGAGCTGGCCACCGAGCCACATGCCACCGTATGGGATGACTGATTGCTAGATTATAGCGAAGTTTATGTTGGGTTTTTTCGCTGAGGTCGTATGCGCAGCAAAGCCCGGCACCAAAGATGCTAATTTCGGTGTCGGCGTAGGTTATCATATCCATCATATACCTGCGAGTAAGAAAACGATGGGCTCTTGAATGGGTTCGAAAGGAAAGTTGTTGAGGCTGTATGGAAAGACGGACATGGTGATTGGCGAGTTTTGTGCGGCGGATTTAATGAGCCGGACGGCTAGTTAGGTGATAGGGGAGCCGTAGTAGAATGTGAATTTGTTGTCGAATGAGGATTTTGAGAAATATTTGTTTCTTATACTCAACAGTGAAAATAAGAAAAGGTCAGAAAAAAAAGACCACAAGAAAAGAATAGGGACGACGAACACATTATTCCTCCCAATAGTGAACTCAAAAAAGTAGACTCAGATGCTAGAGGAAGAATGCCTCTTATTATACTGTAGTAATTTGATAACATGATTATACCATGTTGGCTGGTTTTTTTTTTCAAAATATTGTAAATTAAATAAAAATTTAATAAATACCATTACTTAAATTTTTTTTAGAAAATTACGTGAACTCGTTTCTTTGCGAATTTTCTCATTTTGACAAATTATGTATATTATATAATATAATATACTATATAAATATATATAATATACGTATATGTTATATATATTAATTATATATATTTTATATAATACATATATATGTATATATAACAATTATAATTATAATAATATAATTCTAATAATAATGTTATCATCCTGCTCCGGGGACACATATTCGAAATGGATTGTCCAGCTCAGCATTGATGATGATGATAATAATAAGAATAATGAGTTAAAGACCCCTGATATATTTTCGGTGCTATGGAGCTAGACCAGTAAGCTATTATGCTTTCTTCAAAGGATGACTGCTTCCAAGCCCACCTCCTTATGTTGCCATCCCTCGATCACTTCATTTTCCACTAAGAGCATGTGCAATGGTTAAGCCCATTCCAGGGGCTTAATACAACTCACAATCTAACATATCACAACTTTTCTGACATTCAATCCATCATCCAACCCCATCATTTTTTCTCTAAGTGGTGCATCCCCTATTTTGGGCATTGTCTACCACATCATTTACCACTAGCTATTTTCAAATCATTATTAATTTATATTTAAAATATTAATATATATACCTAAAATAATTATTTAAATAGATAGAAAACATAAAGGGAGATTGACTGTCACTCCAATCAAAGGGTGATAAAATAATAATAATAATAACACAAAAGTTACCGGCTGATCTGGCCATGATCGTGAGCATATCATGTTCAGGATTTATTATTATTATTTATTATAATTAATAATAATAATTATATTATTATTATTTGTGCATGTGTGCCACCTTTCCTCCATATACACAGCTAACATGTCACCTAAATTCTAGTAATTTGTTTCAATTTTTAAATTATTTTATGTGGAAAAAAAGAGAGATCAAATTTTATATAATATATATATAATAATAATTATAAAACGTATATATATTATATTACGTAAAACAAAAAAAAGGGCTTCAACTTTTTAAAAAAAAAATCTTAATCTCTTTTACATGGATTACCGTGATATGTGGAAGCATGTGGTCAGCATATTATAATAATCATTATCCGTAATTTTTATTAATAATATATTAATAATTATAATTATTACTATTATTAATTATATATACGTATACATATAACTTATACTTATATTATATTATATATAAAATTTTAAATAATTCACCTTTTAATTTAATTTTTTTTTTGAGATCGTTACTTGAATTTATGAAATCGTTACTTCAAGTAACAAATTACATTAAAATTGTAACTGATTTTAATTTCAAGGTATTTTGAATTTTTTGTTATTTTTTAATAATAATTTGACAATTGGCTCCATGTTGGCTATACATCTTCAATACATTACACATTTGTCACAAAAAGTAACAATCCGAAGTTTCTCTTTTATAATAAAATGAAAATATGTGGTCCTCAATGACATGTGATGTACAAGGTTGTGAAGAAAAAATCAATCAGTGAAGAACAAGTTCCAACAAAGCGAGAGGAACACAACTTTAGATAACAATATATATTTTTTTCATTGCCTTCTAAAAGAGACTCACCATGCCATTGATAGAAACGATAATAGTCCCAATAAAGTAACCAAAGAGGAGACAGACAATGTCAAGGGAATGACTGGTATTGCAAGTATCTACAAGGAAAGATAACACATCACTACATGATAAATTTAGTAGTGTTATATAATAAGTGTCATTTTGATACTTATTTTGCTATAATTTTCTAATAATTTTGACATTGATTCTGGAACAATATTATGTTTGCATGTTTCAGGAAGCTGGGTCCAAGTTGGAGGAATTGAAGAAAATGAGTTAAATAATGATGAAAAGGACTCAACTGAGCCAACATGTCAAAGGAAGGACGAAAAATCTCAAAGGATGAAAACATGCAGAGCCCGATCGATCGAGAGAATAGGCCTGATCGATAGGGCGTGTCAGGAATTTTGAGGACAATTTTGTAAATGCGCGATCGATCAGGGATGGTGCGAAATTTCACAAACGAGATTCACTAATTGAACGAAGAGCGCTCGATCGGTCGATGATAGAATTTTTAATTTTTTATTTCCTTTGGAAGAGTTTGATTCCTACAAGGAAGTTTATTCCTCCTCCACTATATAAAGCACAATTTGGACAAACTAAACAACTTTTGATCAAATTTTCTAACCTAGAGAATAGCCTCCACTCCATTCCAACTCAAATCATTGAAGAGCAAGGCACAAGGGAAGAGACAGAACGACACAAGGAGTCAACCCCTAGCGTTTATTCATATTCTGAACTCTAGTTTATCTTTATTTTCGGATTTTGATATTTGTTTATTCGTATTCTGAACTCTAGTTTATCTTTGTTTCGGATTTCGATGTTTTGCAAGACTTAATTAGACATTGTTTATTATGGTTATAGAGTAAGTTTCTTTTTATCAAATACTAGGGGATCATGTGTTTGAACCCACAATTTAAATATAAGTTTTTGATTGATTTCCTGTAAATTCTTTGAGTATGTTTTATGATTTTAATGTTTTCAAAGCTTAGCTACTTTTGAAAAAATATTAGTTATATAATTGAGATCGACATAAGATGTTATAATACGAAACAATAATTCATACCATGAATTTTAGATTGAGATCGAAATATGAGATCAAATATATATGTGATAGCAATATATTACCCAATAGAAGGCAAGTTTTCTTAGAACTTATTGCAATATTAATTAACTGTTAAATAAATGCATGACAGTGACTTACTACAATTTAACGTTTGGTTTAATATTGCTCGACATAATATATTAGATAAAACCACAGAACTCGTCACCTAAAAACGTAGGAACATTCAATCATAACTAACACGAGAATTATGGGGGATTCCGAAGTCTTGATAAATCATCTCTACTAAATTTCTTCGCCATTCATTAACTCTTGGTTGCGAATTTTATTTTCTTAGTTTAATTATTATAATCGTACTCAATAATCGTAAGTTAAATATAGTTAAACATTTTATTTGGTAATTGCTGATAGTCCATGTGAGATCGACAACATGTTCTTCATAATATTATACTAAAACTTGACACCCCCGTTATACACATGAGAAAATTAAAAGTGTTTCACCGTTCAACTGAAAAGGGGGGCCTTTGGAAGCAAATAACAAGAACTATGGACACGACCACAAGATGGCATCTAAATGCATTTTAACGGCATTAATTTTGTTATTTCTGCATGGATCAAGAATATGTTGGCGTGTGGCGACATGTTAGTTATATTGATACTGTTGAGAGTTGTTGTCATTTGCTCCTTATAAAAGATTATGTGATACTCATATCATAACCAGTTTGTTATGAGTAGGAACCTCATGTATTCTTAACACGGCATCAGATACTCTGGCTAACACCTAGGTTCTGGGTTCAAAACTCATAAACAATTACATCCATATTAAATATCCACTTGATGGGCTCCCAAAGAGGAACATACTGGCCGACAAGTGAGGGAGGGTGTTAGAGAATAAATAATAAATTGTGCAATTCTTTACAAGCTCGAGCTTTTAGTGAGATGACAATTCAATAGATACAAATCAGTTTTCATGTTTCCATCACTATCTTGTTAAACCTTCACCAATTCCAACCAAATGCCATACGCTACTCTGGTATTATTATCAATCAATTAAAAGTTCTTAGCTAGAAATTGTTTTCGATGAAAAAAGCTAGAGTAGCCAAAGATGAAACATTATGGTAGGAATGCAATTTCCTATTCAGAGCAAGCAAAACAGCCAAATGGGGATGAAGCAGGTGCATAATAAACCACTTCCAAATACATCATTTTCTCAAGAAGGAGTTTGATTTCTTACTTCTAATCCACTGTACACAATTAATACACTGCGACAAAAAGTGTGTATCCAGCTGGCCCATAACCTGCAAGAGAATAGTCCAAAAAATTTTGAGGAAGAAATATTTCTTTCCACATTGACAGATAAAAGAAACAGATGTTAGTTCTTGAATTTTGAAGATGTGATTATCTAAAAGCTGCTAAAAAAGATCAAAGACATGCTTTAAGCAATGATTTCTGGCTCACTGATAAATGCTTTAAAATAGATTCATTCATCAAATATGTAGGCTTTCACCATTTTATTTACTCGGCAACTGACTATCCCCACTGAAAAGTAGATGAATCAACCTGAGTTGGCACTGGAATTTCATCATTAATTATTAAATGAAAAGAAAAGAGACATCAAAGGTGATATGCTGAATCATGCCTTGTGAACTCCAACACAAAAAAGATGAAAATCTTGGTTAGATGGATTCAAGGAAGATAGAACACCAAGACATAAATGCAAAAAATTAAGTAAATCAGACTCAAAGTTCAAAATAAAATCATCAACATAAGATTTGCCACTAAAGTTAGTATATGGTATTCCGTTATAATCCATACTAGCTTTGTATTCTTTTGCTTTCAAAGTTTCCAAATGGAGGGACATAATCACCCCACCGAGCAACAATATTGAGAGTTTGTTTGGGTAAATTTATAAGTTGACAAAAACAACTTATAAGATATTACATGATCGATCGCTTGTTGATTTACCAAAACCTATAGCTATTGTTAACAGTGTACTCAAACATCTGAAATAGTGCAGCAGCTCAACCATCAAGTTTGACATGATTTTATTTTTATCCAGACTTTTTAAGGGCTTATTTAGAATAACATATAGAAGCTTGTGAGCTGTTAAATATCATATAAGCTCTAAAAGTTTATAAGAAGTTTAAGATACGTTAGGCTCTTAATAGATGCAATTTCACTATAATTAGCAATATTCTATTTGCTTTATCAAAATCTACATTAATTTATTTATCCAAACTTTTTAAGAGCTTAATTTAAAATAACATATAAAAGCTTGTGATCTGCTAAATATCATATAAGCTCTAAAAGTCTATAAGATGTTTAAGAAATGGTAGGCTCCTAATAGATGCAATTTTCACTATATTTAGGCGCTAGCAAATTACAATATTCTCCCAAAGTTCATCGCTACAACCAGAATTGCAGCATAAGTTATTCTGCCTAAGTCAGATACCAAGCATAAGTGTAAATAATTCAATCAAATGATGCACCTCTTAGTGAGAAAACTTAGTACAAATACAATCCACCGATAAAATCTCGCCATAAAAATCAATTAGCCATATCTGAACCATCGATTACGCAAAACCATCAAAAGGGGGCACAGAGTGAACAAAGCAAAAACCTTACTATCAATGATGCTAGAAAAATGAGCAAGAAAGCATTGATCTGATCATTGTAAATATATCCCACACTCCCATATCCGCCAATCACGCCACACCCACTGACCCACAAGCATGAGTCCAACCAAGATTGCCCTTTAACAGCAGCATCCTCTCCACTAGCGGTATCACCATTATTTCTCCTTTTGGGTTGGAATTCAATCCTGGCATTATCGTTGGGTTTTGAGAGGCTCTGTTGTCGTTTCTTGATTTGTTTAAGGGCTATGGATTCAAGAAATGAAAGTGAATGGGTTTGAGCAGAGATAATGGGAAGTATAAGTATGGGCTTTGTGGGAGAGTGATGGATGGAGAAAAGGAAAAGGAAGGGAAGGTGTGGCACGGTGGAATTGATGGTGCTGATATAGTTATAGTTGAAGAAGCGGTGAGCATTTCCACCGTGGATAAAGTAGTTGCTGCTAGCCTTTTTTCTCCTCGCTTATTTTTTATTAATCTCTTTTCTTTTTATGATTTTTTGTTTATAATTTTTTTTTTCTTTTATAACTATAATAGGGTTTTTTTATGCTGTAAATGGTTGTCTTTGTAATACTAATCAAAAATTTTAGGACTAATCGAATATAGTATATGTAACTTATTATTATAAATACTAATCCCATACTTTTATTTATTTTTTATCATAAGTGATCTTAACGCTCATATTCAGTTATGTGACCATTTTTCTTAAAAAAATAGTTTTTTGGATTAAATTTGTTAAAATATTTATGTTAGACTATTTTTTATTCAAAATAATTTATATGGCACTATATTTGAATAGTTCTAAAACTTTGAGACTAGTATTAGAAAATTTAACATTGTGTGAAACCATTTTAAAATTTACCAAATAAAAAGGAAAAAACTATAAGAATACATGCATAACCAAGGGGCCACATTTACAAATCCCACTTGAGATCTCTCCGGGTTACGTTTCACTTTGATAAATTTGGATTTCAGAAAAAAACATGTAAATTAAATTTAAAATGATTCTGATTCTTGATCGCTTTTATTTTAAACAATTAATTACAGTCTAGCGATTTTAGACCGCAAGTGCACGATGTCAAGTTTTAGTATAGATAGGAAGAATACGGATTGTCGAACCCACATGGACTAACAAGCAAGCACCAAATAAAACGCTTTGACTATATTTAACCTACAATAATTAATTAATAATTAAACTAATCTAATCCAACCAAAACAATCGACGATCACGAGAAAAATCCACAAGAAGGAATTATCAAGACAATTATTCACCTAACCCAACTCTTACAATTCTCTTCTCCATACATCTCTAAGGTGACGGATTTTCCGAATTTATTCAATATACTCTCTTGAGCTATATTAAATCTAACATCAAATCACAACAAGTAACTCTCGTTCACTTAATTAACAATTTAATATTGAATGCGCTTTATGAAAACCACTAACTTTAGATTAAACAACCCAAAGCTATCACTCGTATGTGATTTTATCTCTCGAGCTTAATCTTTAACACACTGCATGAATTATTATATCGTATTATAATTTTATCTCTCGATCTCAGTTATAATAAAATATCATTCAAAGAGGATCAATCCTTCAAAAGCATGAAGAACAATACATGCACATAGAGGATATATGAATTCAATCTCAAAATCAATAGGAAAAACTATGTTATTGATATTTCTCAATCATAAAAAACACAACAAATCCAATTATTCATTTAAAACAATAATAGAAAAGTAAAAGAAAACTCCCAAGTCGACTTCTTCATTGATTCTCGATCCTTCCTCGCTTCTTTCTCGATCGTGCTCCTCGATTCTCTTGTTGGCTTGTTCCAATTCCTAGGATGAAGAGGTGATGGTGGATGAAGGTGATATGGAGTATGGAGGAGTGGAGGCTATTCCTAGGTTAAAAAATCTCCTCTTAGGTGTAATTTTCGTGTAAATATATAGAGGGATAGGAATTCTGGACTTCCTTCTTGCACACAAACTCTATAAGGAATTTATTTTTCAGCAAACTCTTCCGGCATTTCGATCGATCGCCAATTTTCTGTGACCACCGATCGATCAAGAATTGAGTCTCGATCGATCGAGATGCTTTTTATTTTCTTTTGTTCTTTTCTTCCTTTCCCGGCTTTGACGCGTTCGCTCGGTTCGGTCCTTTTTCATCATTTTTGGCTCATTTCCTCTACTTTTATGCATTTCAACATTGATTCCCGAAATATAGAAATATATACAAAAAACCGTAAAATAATCCAAGAATCAACACGAAAACCATTAGAAAACCGCGCCTCTAAATAAGTGTAAAAACGACACTTATCAACTCCCCCAAACTTATCACTTAATCGTCCTCGATTAAGCATTAAAATCACAAGGTAGAGTTGAATTCTCGATACTTGAAACATATTATTTCATGACTTGCATTATTCTCAGAAATCTCATGCACATATACAAAAGTTGACAAGACATGTTTTCTCCTAAGTCAAGCAACACATCTCAAAATCGAAACGTGTGTGTGTGTGTTAATTTCAATCTCAAGTTTCATGCACATATTCAAGATCAAAGCATGTTAATCAACTCAAAGTCAAGATTATCATCAAGCATCCCATAGGCCTATTTTCAAACAACTTCTCCACTAATGATAGTTACTCCCTAGACTTGGATCAAAAGGTCTTTATAAGCTTGTAATGTTTGGCCTTTTGTGTCAGCTTCAAAGAAAAGGTAGGATAAGTGCAACGAAGAGAGTATAACTTATAAACTTTTTAGCACATATTTTCGAGCTCCTCTTCTTTTTTTTTCTAGCCTTGGCCACTTTGGGTCTTATTCATTTAATCTTTCTCAAGGCTTTTTTCTCTTCTTTTTTTTTTCTCCTTTTATCATTCATCAATCTTTTTCAATAAGTTCATCAAGATATAATAATTCAAGTGCATCGAATGATATTCATTATACTCCCTTAGGGTAATGATACAATTTTTTTTCATTTAGACTTATATAAGGGTATGTATAATGAGTTTACCAATAATTTCGAATGGGGGTCTAATTATATGCAATGCATATACCATTCTTTTTCAATAAAGCCCAAAATGGGACACTAGGGATTGATATAGACTAGGTAGCTTGAAAGGTTCAAACGTGTCAAAGATTGCCTAAATCATGTCCAAGTCAAGTTTGTAACTATAAAATTTCACCTCAAAGTGTCATCATCAAATAGGTTCTAGGATAACTCTAAAATGCTCAAGCCAAATCATCAAGTTCACAACAATTATCACTATTCCACATGCAATCCACAAGATCATGACTCAATGTGCTCAATATATTCCTCATTCTTGACATTGTTAACTCAAAACAGGATATTCATGTACAAGTCTAACAATCATTAAAATTCAAGTTCTTATGCATAGTGAGATCAAAATCCTCATTGAATAATCACAACTATAATTCATTCTTTTCTCAAGTTTGAACTCTTAAAAATATTTTAGCTCATAATAATTGGACGATTCAAGTGTCAATTAAGCACACAACATGTGGTTAAAACAAGTAAAGCATGCAAGCCACTCCCCCAAACTTAAATTAAACATTGTCCTCAATGTTTAAAAGAATCAAAAGGGAAAAAGTAAACTCCCCTGATCAAGACGCTTGCATGAGGATTTGAGGAAGATTGACTTTTGAAAGTTCCACTGTTGTAGGGGTTCATCTCTCCAACTGAGTACCTAGCAAGAGAAGAATGTAAATGGTAAAATCGTCAACTCGAGAGATAAAAAACTAAATGCAAGAATTGAAAATAAAACAAAATTAAATAGCAAAAAGATACGCTTGGGTTGCCTCCCAAGAAGCGCTGATTTCTAGTTGTCGGCTTGACCATCAGAAGCAACCATCAAAGAGCGACTGGCGCCCATAGTAAGTATCATATGATACAACAAATGGGTCTTCATTCAGTATGCCCTCAAGATTGGCATGATTGTAACAGTGTAAGCTCGTCTCTCCAACACTTTCTTGAATTGATAGGCATGGGAGAAGGATTCTTGACTTGGCTTCATATCTTGGAGGATGTAGTGCGGTGAAGTTGGCATCGATGGAAAATACGGATCCACATATGGCATAGAACATGTCTCCATCGATGGGCTCAAATCAGAATCTTCGCAAGTCTCTTCATTCTCCAACATCACACTTGACTCATCTTCACACGGGAACTCCTCGGATGACATCTCTGAAGTAGGCTCAATCTCTTGAAGAGGCTCAAGTTCCCTTGACTTTTCCACATGAGTAGGATCACTCCCCCAAACTTGGTTGATTGAGTGATCATCATTATATAACCAAACTTGGTTCATCGCCTCTTGATTTGTAGCCCTCATATCTTCCTCTTGGCAGCTAGTTGAACTTGTTTCCATGACCGTCATTTGCTGCTCTAGGTGACGCATAGAGTTGGTTTGGCACTCCAAACTGTTCTCAGTTGATGCCATGAATCTTACTAAGGTATCCTCTAACTGAGTCGTGACATTTGCAGAACTATCTCTCATCTCTTCGTGATGTTCAAATGGTTGTGGCGTATCAATAGGGTAGTGAGGCTCCGGCGGGTATTGGTGACTCCAACCTTGTAGTGAAGGATCACAATGCCAGTGATGATCGAAGTCCGCCATATCATTGAACAGGTACACCACACTGTCCTCATCTCTATCAACCAGGGGACTCACAGTCACCAGTGCTCCGCTCAATACCCATTCTCGTGTATGTGCATCCAGCCCTTTGAAGAAATATTGCATGAGAGTATAGTTCGAAAAGTTTTGATACCGGAATGTGTTGGCCAATTCATTGAATCTCTCCCAAAAAGCGTAGAACGGCTCAGAACGTTGTTGGGCAAAGCTTGTGAAGGCTTGTTGATGTTACATCTACAAGTACCTCACAAGACAAACAAAACAAAAACAACATAAATTTAGATACAATTTTTTTTTTTGAATTAAATAAACAAAAATGGTTAAATTACAGTCAAAGAACCTAGTATGATATTACTAAAGTTAATCCCCGGCAACAGTGCCAAAAACTTGATCGCTTTTATTTTAAACAATTAATTCAAGTCTAGCGATTTTAGACCGCAAGTGCACGGTGTCAAGTTTTAGTATAGATTGGAAGAATACGGATTGTCGAACCCACAGGGACTAACAAGCAAGTACCAAATAAAACGCTTTTGACTATATTTAACCTATGATAATTAATTAATAATTAAACTAATCTAATCCAACCAAAACAATCGACGATCACGAGAAAAACTCTTCCGGCCGGTCGATCGAGATTGACTGCTCGATCGATCGCCAATTTTCTGTGACCACCGATCGATCGAGATGCTTTTTTTTTCTTTTGTTCTTTTCTTCCTTTCCTTGCTTTGACGCGTTCGCTCGGTTCGGTCCTTTTTCATCATTTTTGGCTCATTTCCTCTACTTTTATGCATTTCAACATTGATTCCTGAAATATAGAAATATATACCAAAACCGTAAAATAATCCAAGAATCAACACGAAAACCATTAGAAAATCTCCTCTAAATAAGTGTAAAAACGACACTTATCAATTCTGGAAGAATTTCAATCCATTCAACTAACTAAAATATACAAATAAGTGAAATGTATTTTAAAAAATCCATAGTTATCCAAATAAGTAAATTTAATTGTAATAATAGATTTAAAAATCTTGAATTCAAATCTATCAACCGTGAATTGAGCCATGTTATTTTGTGAGTTGATTACCTCAAGCTAAGCTCATTAGTTTCACCTCAGCTTAATAAGATTCATTAATAAGCAAGACACACAATTTAATACATTATTTGAATTTTGGGTCAAGCCGAGAGCTCGAGACTATTTGAATATAAGGATGTTTTTTTTAAATAAGAAGGAAAATATTTTAAGACATGGAGGCAAAGTCAGACAATATATATTCCTTCAAAAAATAGGACAAAATTCGACACAGGGTGAAATTGGACCATGCGAGGATGGCACGAGCTGCTAGAATGAGCTATTACATTGGCAGATCTTCGACAATGGGATAGACTAAAGCCCTTTTCACAATCACAATATTGACGGATATAGTCGAGAAGCGGCTCCTCAGGATGAGAAGGAGAAGGATTATGTATAGCATAAATGACGGATAGCGCACTCCTATCCACAATGCCTTGCACCCAGTTGTGTTGCCGAGCAATAACGATTCCTTCGCGAACAGCCAGAAGTTCAACGACCTGAGGGGAAAAGGAACCAAAATTCTAGTAGCATAGACCAGCTGAATAATACCATGATCGTCCCAAAGTATCAAAATCGATGAGAATCTGTTACGGACTAAAGTATGTATAGCCCATGCCCAGAGATGAATGATCCAGCAACCAGGGTCAAGGAACAAACCCATGATTTATAAGGTCTATTTTAGAATAGGGGAGAGGAACACATGAAGGAGAGAGGGGGGTAGTTAGTTATGCATGTCAGGGGAATAATAATGGTATGAGAGGGGGAAGAAACGGATATCGGATTATTGTTGAGAATTTGGCAGCCATTGGCTTGGGCAAGGGAAGTATTCTTCCCTTGAGTATTGAGCATAGTATTTTCATTTCCTTTTTCAATTGCATTTTCCAGTTGTAATTCCTGCTTTCAGTTCATAACAATTAATATACGAAAATTCCCAAAAGTTCTTAATGTGTATTGATTATTCTGTTATCTAAGATTTATTCCCTAACAAAATCCAATTTGATTCATAACCGCTATCAGAAATCCACATTCAACTCTGTCGTAAGCCTTGCTGATATCTAACTTTAAAGCCATTAATCCTTGTTGTCCTTTAATACGTCTTTGTAATGTGTGTAAGCATTCGAAAGCTATCAAAATGTTATATCTGATCAATCTGCCAGGTACAAAGGCATTAAAATCTGGGGAGACAATAACATTATAAAACGCCTTAAGACCATTTGTCATTGCCTTAACAATAATCTTCAAGATGACTTACACATGCTCAATGGTCGGAAATTGCTGACAAGAGTTGGTTGACAGATCTTCGGAATAAGGAAAATATTAGTCTCGTTTAGAGATCCATAAGAATTTCTGTCATTAAGAATTCCCAAACAGATAGAAGATATTGCAAGGCCAACCAATTACCATTGCTCTTGGAAAACACGTGCATGAAAGCCATCAGGTCTCGTAGCTTTCCAGGGACTCATCTGAAACATAGCATGTTTAATATCATCAGTGCAAAAGGAGCATCCAATTGAGTAGAGATGTTATCGGTTATAATACGGTCAATGCCTTGGATCACCACATTCCAATGCTATGAAGAAGGAGCTCCAATGGTAAATAAAGTGGAAAAATGATTAACAATTACTTCCTGTATAGCAAGAGGATCCGAGACCCAAATGTTGGAGTCATTAAACAGCCTTGTAATGGAATTTTTCTTTTGCCTACGGGTTGCTCGATGATGAAAAATTTTAGTATTACGATCTCCAATAGCTAGCCAATCTCGTTGGGACCAGTAATGTTCTTGCAATGAGAACTGCTTATCCAGGAGAATTTCAGTGGCATGAATGACATCTTTAATCAAACTAGCAGGAAGATTATTTAGCGAAGAAAAGCAACGTTGAGCATCAGTGGCGAGATAAATTTCCAAATTGATCTTTACCCCACTTAGTTAAATGAGTACCACAAAACCTTAAAGCGTGCTGAAGTTCATGCTATGATTGAGGAAATGGTGAGCAACTATCAGTCCAAAGAGCAACAACTTTTTTCGAGAAATCCACGTGAAAAGGACAATACAGTTCAAATTTAAAAAAACTCTGCATAGAGGCGTTATGTGCAAGGCGATTAGGGTCACCTTTAAGAGAAAGTTTCAGCATGCGATGATCCGATCGAAAGTAATCCAAATTTCGAACTTCAGCATCCAAAAATAGGGTTTACCATGCCTGATTGATAACCACACGATCCAGACAGATAAAGACATCATCCGGAGGAGATCGTTTATTAGTCCAAGTAAAAGGAGGTCCGAGAAATCCCATATCAAAGATGTTACAGTAATCCAAAGCATCATGGAATAATTGTATTTAAGAATGCATTCTATCTGTGCCACCAACTGTCGGATATATTAATAATCTCATTAAAGTCCCCTACCACAACCCAAGGAAGAGAATGGAAACGGGTTAATCGTTGGTGAAGTTGCCAAGAGTGTGGACAAAGGTTGCTCTCAGGGTTGCCGTAGTGTTAGTCAAAGTGGAGTACCCCACATAAGAAAAATTTGGCCAGACAAACTTTTGTTAAGTTTGAAAAGTAAAAAACAAAGTTTGACAAATTTGGCCAATGAAGAAAATCAAAATTGTTTGGCCAACTACCGAAGAAAATCTGAAAAGCAAGTGAAGACTTTGCAAAATCAATGTTAAGATTTTCCTAAAAATAAGATGTGTATTTCATTCAGAAAATTACACCCAAAATTGTAGAGAGAAAAATCAACACAGTGCAATCAAAGTAAAAATACCAGTGAGAGAAAAAATGTTGTATAATTTTCTAAGAGTTTTTCAGATTGAGTATTGTCAGTGTTTGTAAACACTTGTATATTTTTCTTCAGTAAAAAATCTACAGTAGCCCCGTGGACGTAGGCTTATTTTTACCGAACCACGTAAACCTTGTGTGTTTTTTATTCTGCATTTATTTTTGCTTCCACATATCTGACAACAGAAAATACAGCGTTATTTTCCCAACAACTGGTATCAGAGCCAGATTGTTCATTCTGTCAATTTTTTTGGGGCGAGTTAATATTCATGTGAATTTCATGAATAGTGAATTTTGTGAATAGTAGAATTTCGTCAGCGATACCAAATTAGTCCACAGCTGTGTTTCAATAACACGATTTTCAAAAATTGTCAAAACAGCAATCCATGGGAGTCAGGTTCGAGTGAGAGTAATGACTACAGATGAAGGAAAAATGAATATTGAAAAGTTCAATGGTTCCGATTTTGGCTTTTAGAAAATGCAAATAGAAGACTATATGTACCACAAAGGCCTTTATCAACCTCTATTGGGTGTGAAGCCAGAAGGCATGAAAGATGAAGAATGGGATCTTCTAGATAGAAAAGCCCTTGGAGTTATCCGATTGACGTTGTCACGCAACATTGCTTTCAACATAGCAAAAGAAAAGACCACGGCGGGTCTTATGGCGGCTCTTTCAAGTACGAGAAGCCATCAGCTTCTAACAAAGTCCATTTGATGAGGCGGTTGTTCAATTTGTGGATGGTAGAAGGCGGATTGGTAGCTCAATACCTCAATGAACTCAACAAAGCGACAACCCAGTTGAGTTCAGTTAAAATTGATTTTGATGATGAAGTACGAGCATTAATACTTTTGTCTTCCCTACCGGAAGGCTGGAATGCTACTGTCACAGCTGTGAGTAGCTCATCAGGAAGTATTAAGTTGAAATTTGACGATTTTCGTGATCTGGTGCTCAGTGAAGAGATGAGACGGAAAGATTCAAATGAGTCATCAACATCTTCAATATTACATATAGAGTCAAGAGGTAGAAAATCAAACAGAGGAGGTTGACGTGGCAAACAAAAGGACAGGAGGTCCACATCTAGGAATCACCCCAATTCTCAGAACTCAAAGACTAACCCGGTGCAAAAATGCACTGAAGAATCAGGAGGCGAAGGCGTAAACAAACGTTGCTGCTAGAGATGATGCATTAATATGTTCTATAGAGAGCAAGGAAGAGTCTTGGGTGTTAGACTCCGGAGCATCATTACATGCTACTTCGCAAAGAGAACTCTTCGAGAAATATGTCCCCGGAAACCTTGGTAAAGTATACCTTGGTAATGAACAATCTTGCGAGATTGTTGGCATATGTATTATAAATATTAAGTTGAACGGGTCTGTATGGGAACTGAAGGATGTCATTCATATTCCCGATCTGAGAAAGAACTTAATCTCAGTTGGCCATTGAAGGTTATACAACAGTCTTTCACGGTGATACTTGGAAGATCTCAAAATGTGCAATGATAATTGCTTGAGGCAATAAGAGTGGTACTCTTTACATGACAGCAGGAGCACGCTGTTCAATTGCAGTTGCAGCAAACACAGAAAGTCATACTCTGTGGCACCAGAGACTTGGCCACATAAGTGAGACAGGAATGAAGGTTATGCACTCAAAGGGGAAACTACCAAGTCTTCAGTCAATTGATGACACGTGTGAAGGATGTATTTTTGGAAAGCAGAAAAGAGTTAGCTTTCAGACAAATACCAGAACCCCAAAGATAGAGAAACTTGAACTAGTTCACTCTGATGTTTGGGGGTCAACCACTGTCTCATCCATTAGTGGAAAACATTACTTTGTGACTTTCATTGAGGATCACTCCAGAAAAGTATGGGTTTACTTTCTGAAATATAAGTCAAAAGTATTTGAGGCTTTCAAGATTTGGAAAGCGATGGTTGAAAATGAGACAGGGTTGAAGATAAAGAAGCTCAGAACTGACAATGGTGGTGAATATGAAGACATCAGATTCAAGAAGTTTCGCTATGAGCACATGATCAGAATGGAGAGAACCATGGCTGGTACGCCTCAACACAATGGTGTAGCTGAGTGTATGAACCGGACGTTGACAGAACGAGCTAGAGGTATGCGGGTACAATCAGGTTTGCCAAAGTTATGGGTAGAAGCAGTCAACACAGCAGCTTACTTAATTAATCAAGGTCCATCGGTACCATTGGAGCACAGAATACCAGAAGAGGTATGGAGCGGAAAAGAGGTAAACCTCTCATATCTTAAAGTTTTCGATTGTGTAGCATATGTGCATATCAGTGATGCACACAGAAATGAACTTGATTCCAAATCAAAGAAGTGCACTTTCATTGGTTATGGTGAAGATGAGTTTGGCTACCGACTTTGGGATAATGAAAACAAGAAGATGATCCGCAGCAGAGATGTAATCTTCAACGAACGAGTGATGTATAAAGACAGGCATAACACAGTTGTCATCGACTGCGCAAATTGAAAAGTAGCTTGTACGGCCTAAAACAAGCTCCAAGGCAGGTACTTAAAGTTTGATGTCTTTATGCACAAGGAAGGTTTCTAGAAGTGCAATGCCGACCATTGTTGCTACTTCAAAAATATAAGTCCAATTTTATCATTTTGCTACTTTATGTCGATGATATGTTAGTAGTTGGTTCTGATATTGATGAGATCAGAAACTTGAAGCAGCGGTTGTCAAAAGAATTTGACATGAAGGACTTGGGTCCAACAAGAAAGATTCTTGGAATGCAAATCACAAGAGATAAGCAAAAATGAATTTTGCAGTTATCTCAGGCAGAATACATCAATCGTGTTTTGCAGAGATTCAACATGGGCAACGCCAAGACAGTTAGTACACCTTTGGGTAGTCATTTTCGCCTATCCAAGGACTAGTGTCCTCAGATGGAGGAAGAAAAAGAATCAATAGCTAAGTGTCCTTATGCTTCAGCCATTGGGAGTTTGATGTACACAATGGTCTGTACAAGGCCAGACATTGGCCATGCAGTTGGAGTTGTCAGCAGGTTTATGTCAAATCCAGGAAAAGGCTAATTGGGAAGCAGTCAAGTGGATTTTGAGGTATCTACGAGGCACTGCAAAGAAGTGTTTGTACTTTGAAAAGGGATAGCTAAAAGTACAAGGTTATGTAGATGCACTATGGAGGTGATGCCGATCACCGGAGAAGCACCACGGGTTATTTATTCACCGTTGGAACTACAGCTGTTAGTTGGATGTGGCAGATACAAAAGATTGTAGCCTTATCCACTACATAGGCCGAGTATGTTGTGGTGACAGAAGCCAGTAAAGATTTGATATGGCTTCAAGGTTTGTTAACAGAGCTGGGATTCAACTAGAAGAAGAATGTTTTGTATAGTGATAGTCAGAGTGCAATACATTTGTCAAAGAATTCAGCTTTTCACTCTAGAACAAAACATATTGGTCTCCGTTATTACTTCATCAGGTCTCTGCTTGAGGATGATGTGCTAACATTAGAGAAAATCCAAGGAAGTAAGAATCCATCATATATGTTAACGAAGGTGGTGACCATTGATAAACTGAAGTTGTGCTCAATTTCAGTTGGCTTGTTAATTAACATACCAGAAAAGGCTTCTGCATTAATCGAGGTGTGAAGACAGACTGAGATCAAGTGGGAGATTGTTAGTTAAAGTGGAGTACCCCATAGAAGAAAAATTTGGCCATACAAACTTTTGTTAAGTTTGAAAATTAAAAAGCAAAGTTTGACAAATTTGGCCAATGAAGAAAATCAAATTGTTTGGCCAACTACCGAAGAAAATCTGAAAAGCAAGTGAAGACTTTGCACAATCAGTGTTAAGATTTTCCTATAAAAAGATGTGTATTTCATTCATAAAATTACATCCAAAATTATAGAGAGAAAAATCAACACAGTGCAATCAGAGTAAAAATACCAGTGAGAGAATATTGTTGTATAATTTTCTGAGTGTTTTTCAGATTGAGTGTTGTCAGTGTTTGTAAACACTTGTATATTTTTCTTCAGTAAAAGATCTGCAACAACCCCGTGGACGTAAGCTTATTTTTGCCGAACCACGTAAACCTTGTGTGTTTTTTATTCCGCATTTATTTTTGCTCTCACATAGCTGACAAGAGAAAATATTGCGTTATTTTCCCAACACGTAGAACCCAGTAAAATGCCAGGATTGAGAGCCCAATGAAGTAATATGAACATTGATATGGCATACACTATAAGACTGTATAGACACATCCCACTCATCATTCCAAAGTAAAGCCAAACCGCAACTACATCAAACACTATCAACCATCAACCCATCCATAAACAGGAATTTATGGTATAAGAGAAAAGATTTATGACCATGGAACTTGGTTTATGAGAGAAAAACCAATGTGGGAGAGAGCTCCCGAATAACCATCCCAAATCAGTTGAAAGCCCGAGAATCACCCAATCCCCAAACATTCCAGCTAAAGATGATCATGTCTATCAGCAGAGGTGCAGTGCCATCACCGCTTATGAACGACAGAAGAAGAAGCCAAGAACTACAACTACCAAACCATATGCAACGGTTCTAGTAAAACCTCTAAAAGTATAGTAATGGAGGACAGAAGGTAGCCACCAAACCCAATGGATCTAGATAATTACATGAATCAACAATATCTAGATGAAGAGAAAATTTCTCAACGTCGATGAGCGTAATAAGGAACGAAATCTAATATCATAATACTGAGATCAAACCTAGAGAAAAAACATCATTTAATGTATGGTAATCTTCAATTGAAGCATGATTGTGGAAAACCACAAGGAATTGGATCCATTTGGATACAAATAGGAAAAACTTTACTAGGAAGAAAAGAGAAAAACTCAACTCTCATAGCAAGGTTCTAGAGAGATCCAGTTGTTTAATCAACCTTCCCAATCCCATGAAGTGTAATATAAAGATGTTTATATTGTTAATATATATATTTATTAACCATAGAAATTTTTGGTATAAAAAATATCAACAAAAAAAGAATCTCGGTGTAAATTTCAGTTGCATAATATTTTATAAACATCAAGGTGCCGTTTGGATAATGGATTTGGGTGGATTTGATTTTAAATTCCTTGCCCAAATCTCCTTCACCTGTTTGGCTGAAAATAGATGCTAGAGATTTCAAACCCACTTCTTTAGACCTATGGATTTGATAAGCAAATTTTATGAATTTGAAATCCACCTCATAACCATGTCATTTGAAATCCCACCCTAATCATTTCTTAGACCATATAATACATGTTAATATATTTTGTTGTATAATTATTTGTGCATGAAAATTATATAATTTAAATATTTTTTAAGAACTTAAACATTTATTTTGTCTAAATTAAGTAAATAAAATTTCGATAATCTTATATACCGATTTTGTGTATTATTGCTCTATTATAAATTTACAATATGATTTATTTTATTTCAAAATGTGTATATTAAGTTAGGAGTTTGTAGAACGTAAAATTTCTCAACTTTTTAGCCGAATAATGTAATTTAAAATAATGAATTTAAAATTCATTTTGAAAATTTATCTTCATCCACACAATGGATTTAACAAATTTGTGAATTTCAAATCCATAAATTTCACAATGGATTTTCCAATGTGAATTTCTGTAAGGACCCTAATCCTTAAGTGCAAAATCAAGGCATAATAGAGCTATCATAATAATCAGAGTGAGAAATAACGTGCTGAGTTTATGAGCTTAAGCATTACATGCCAAAAATAAGGATTACCAAATGAATTAATTACATTCCAATCAATGAATGTTCAATTATAGTTTTATACTACTCCTAGAGTAGATACTATCCAAATAATCCCGTCCTTCAAGTCTCAAAAGCATCCTCAAAAGCTCACCATCTCAACCCGTTCAAGCCCTTCTATCATGCCAAAAAGGTACCTACAAGGACAACCCCCAAACATGAGCAATAATAATCATTCATATTCAACACAATATGAAGATAAAGCGTAAATGCATAATCATAATAAAACACTTCCTGTTTTCCCCATGCATTTCAAAAGCTTCCCGTTTGGTTGTCCCTGTACCATAACTCATGAGTATAATCAATAGATTATTTTAAATGGTCTAAACATGTCATGAACATATACCATTTCATCAATACCAAATACTGATCACCAATTCCTAGTCTGTTCATCACAATGTATTTTAATGCCCCTCGCTTATTTACATATAGGCGGCATAGGATAACCTCGCTTCAATGGACTGCGAGACTCCCACCCCTCGCCTCTCATTGAGCGGCAAATACCCTTTCCTCGCCCTATATGATAACCACGCTCAAATGTGACATGCGGCGCTCCCACCCTCGCTTCACATTTAGCGGAACCAAACCAAATAGCGGCAAGCATTAAAATCATCAAGGGATGACCACGACTCATGGGATATGCACCAATAATCATATGCATCTAATAAACATCATGCATAACATGTATTTGCATCCACTATGCAATACCACATATATACTTGCATCCACAATGCATAAACAATAAGTATATAAGATACATGTACCGTTGGGGTGCCCGTACGTCCACTACGTACCTTTCCAAAAGTGGAATATGGTAGGACTTCAATTCCTTGGCTGTGTTGCCACCTGGGTTGGTTCTAAATATTCACAAATACCAATATTAGAATCCAATAATAGTCCAATACCAAAAATCCCACAAAAATAACCAAAAACACCATTTTTGATGTCTCGCGATCGATCGCCATAAAGCCCCGATCGATCGCGAGACCTCACTGTCTCGAGCAACAAAAATAAACAATCCGCGATCGATCGCGGAGCTTGCGCCGATCGATCGCGGCCTCGCCGATCGATCGCGCCAAACTCGCGATCGATCGCTGAAGCTCACTGCCTCAGCTCTGTTGCTCGCGATCGATCGCGAGAAGGCGCCGATCGATCGCCGAGCTCTGGGCATGCGGGGTTTGGGCACTATTCACCCATCTTCAACCCCAACTCATACATACCCACATACACCAACATCAACCAAACCCAACAACTCAAAACCAACAATAAACATCTATATAAACCCAAATATTTAACATCCAACCAAAATAATACCAAAACCACAACAACCCAACACAAACCCATTTTAAAACCCTTCAAACCATATCAAACTTAAACAAAACCTTACAAAAATAACCATGAGGTACCCATACCTCTTGGGGATCTCAAATCACCCAACAATCTCCACAAAACAAGATTTTTGAAAGGTTCCTCTTCACCCCCAAGCTTGAGCTCGAAAATTGGAAGGGAAAGGGTTTGTGGATTTGATTTTTGGTAAAGTTAAAAGTGATGGGTGGTAAGGTGTGGGGTTATAAAAGGGGATATAAAGTTGGTTTAATTAAAATATATACCAAAAGAATTCCATGGTGTATAAAACACCCCAACATGATATTTTCAAAGCATTAACTCAAAATGCACCAAATATCAATTAAACACATGATTTCTAATCAATTGCTACCAATGGCAAATAAATCATGCTTCCAATAATATTTATCCAACATGCACCACATGCATCCCGAAATGCAACCCCGGGTCACCCTATCCACATGACCATGCATTTCCATAAGGTAAATAAATCCAATGCATAATTAATTACCACATAATTAATCATATAAGTACAATTATTGCCCAAATGCAATTAACCATTTCGGGGGTATCACAATTTCAAATCCATAAATTTCAAATTCTTTGAATTAAAATTCCTCTCCAAATCCAAATCCACCAATCCAAACACAAACCTATATAATTTTTATTTATTAGTTACAAAGTAAAACAAAG
Organism: Haberlea rhodopensis; assembly: GCA_907163345.1. Classification (NCBI taxonomy): domain Eukaryota; kingdom Viridiplantae; phylum Streptophyta; class Magnoliopsida; order Lamiales; family Gesneriaceae; genus Haberlea; species Haberlea rhodopensis. The sequence continues at coordinate 2,353,443 of CAJQUN010000045.1, read as the reverse complement.
TTAGCATTTCTACAAGTTTTAAATGTATTTACCTTATCAAAGCACAAATAAATCATTTTTTTTATTGGACAAAATATCAAAGATAGAGTTTAATTTAGCTAGCAATTAATTATATTACATATAAGCCAATTTTTTCAGGCTGCGTGGATAATCGGGCAAATCCAACCTACAATATATTATTTATTATTAAAATTATAATATGATATCACTAACGTAGACTGACTTACGAAAATGCAATTCAGGCTCTCAATACAATTTTCACTTATATAATTTCAAAAATATTTTCTCAACTTCCATTCTTTATCAAAACCACTGTAAGTCAGTTTTTTTCAATTTTATGTACATTTGTCGCATATCATATGTAACAAATTTGGTGAAATTTGTGTGTGTATATATATTTTTAATAATATAATCTTTACCTTACGATTTTTTAAAAAAAAAAATTGTTGAAATATCTTTAAATTAAACTTTTCGTTTAGCGGTTTGTGAAGGACTTTTGATTGCACGTCTACACCAATGATATAAAGTTATAATCTAAACAAACACATTCAATGTAATCCAGGGCCACAACCATTCCGATCTTTGGCATGCTGAAGGTTCTTCATTTATACGTCATTTTTGTACTCATAATACGGATTTCAGAATTATGCATTATCACAGATCGGCTAACATAAAAGTTTTTTTAAAAAAATTGCTTTTTACCCCCAAAAACGTGCATTTTTCCTTTCAAAAATTATATTTTATCATCATTTTTTATTTTATATTTTTTTCCACTTTACCCAATTCTCTGCTTCCGCCCCAAGTCATTGTCTACTAATTTCGATTCTTGCCCTTTGTTTTTACAAAATGATATACTTACGAACATTGATGCAATTGTATGATATATGCTTATCTTTAAACAAAAAACATTTATAAGGGGGAAGAAAACATCTCTGCATCGCCCTTAATTGAACAAAAGTAAGCGGGGTTTGATATGAGAGACAATGAGCACGACAAGCAGCTGCAAAGAATCAGCACATTCAAATTTATCAATTCAGGTATTTTGCGTATGATTTGTAGTTTTTTCATTTGCTTCTTTGGTTTTTTTGCTATAATTTTCTTTAACAACTGTCAATTCTTTCTATAAATCGATATACCTTCTGCAAAATTGCTATTAAATTTAACTCAGGATTGAGTCCTAATGCGTTAATAAGGACTTAATTTTCAACTTGTTTGAGCGTGGGCAGGCAAAAACTTTTTCCAGATCATTAGCTTTGAATACTTCTAAGGAAAATTAGTTTATTAAATACGTTCTATTTTTAAGAAAACCTGTGAAGTTTGAATGCAGTTCTCATTGTTTATCTGGCTGCCATTGGAGAACTAGATTGTGTCCTATATTTGTACATTCATTAGTCATGATATAATATTGTTTTATCCAGTGTCGTGTGTGTGATACGTTCATGCATGACTAAGTGAAACTAACAGGTGATATTTAATCATTTTCTCCGAGTGGTGAATTTTTTAACTTGCCTAGCAGTACTTCTAATTTATATATGAAATTATCTACGACCATAAGTTGTATTCAATTTTTAAGCTTATGGTTGTTTTCATATAAATATATAATTCTAAGATAAAAAAAAAAAAACTGAAATCACGTTGGCTAGAGCTGGCAGCAAGCGACTCTATATTTGCCTATGAAATTTAAAATGTGATTAAACATAGAATGTAATTTTTTTGTAGATTTATATAGTTCAGCCTCCCATTTTATTATTACTTTATATTTTTTTAAGGATCAAATTCGAATGAATTCTGCAGCTCTTGCGAATCATCTATTTTTTATTTTCTTGGGGAGCAGAAATGAAGGGTGTTTGCACTATGTTTGATTACACGAACAATGTATTATCTAAATTAATGATCATGTGGAAGTTCATACAATTTTTTATTTTTTATCGCTCGCTTGTTTTAGTTCTTAATTTGTTACAAGTGCTTTAGCAGTGTAAGATCGTTCTTGAAAATGTATCATGTTTGGAAATTTTGCATTGGGGTTTGCATCATGAGCACCACTTGGAAAGATGAACAACACCCTTCCTTCATCAACTCTATATCTTGCTTCCTCAATGATAATTCTTGTCGTTTAAAATTTGTTCCAATCGATCCAGTAGACATCCTTCCTATCTAATATTTAACTCCAGAATGGCTTCCTTTTTATATTTTAATAATTCTGGTTCACAGGACTTCATTTTTAACTGTAGAGGTGTATCTATAGCTTTCATATTTTGGGATTCAAATGACAATGCATCTATCTTCAGCCGGTAGATGCTGCATATCTACCCTTCAAAATTCTAGTGCTGATATATTTTTCATCTGCATTTTTACGTGAAAATTTAATTCTTGGTTTAGAGTTCAGAAGTTGAAGGGATAATTTGCGAATATGTACTTGGTGGTTGTCCACCCAACAATGGATCAAATAATTCTTTCATACGTTCTTATTTCAAGTGAGATTGGCCATTCTATCACTGAAGATGCATTCTTCCTTGCGTCATGCTTTATGAACTGAGCAGTCGTTGGCATGGAGCTTGGTAAGCCAGCATTCATGCCTGTAAAAGACTTGGAGATGGGATTTGAGAAAACTGTCAAGGTAGCACTTGCTCGAGGAGGTAAGATTATATTTATGGAATATAACAGTTATGAGGATCATTGAACCATTTTTATTGTACGGGTCTCACTGCAGCATGTAAGTGGCAGGATGTCACAGCAAAATTGAGAGTGGAGGTTTGTTGGCTGAACCTTTTCTATCTATTTTGTGTATATAGTTTTTTGTTTTGTTTTGGTAATTCATGATTAACAAATGTCAGTGTGCTTATAGAGGGAAATATCTGTGCAATCAATGGACATCCATATCAAAGTGATGAGATCTATTCCAGGGATTGATAACCATGACGCCAACAGGTAATAAGATATTTTGTTGTTTGATAATACACATACACATACATATTTTACACTTTTGCTTTCCAACTCAATGCTTGTTAAACATTGCTGCTAGAGAAACTTGGCCACTTGATACTGGTATTTATCCCAAGTTCAAGTGCAACTTGCATGGTATGAAAACATTCAAAATTTAAAAAATACGGTTCTTATAGTTTTTAAATAGCCTCTGTTCATAATTTCGTTCTCTAAATATTAGTATATTTGTGAGACCCCGAGATCTCAAGATACTAATAGGTGCGATTAAGAGAACTAAACATTCATATGAATAAATCAGAGTAATGAGTCATGTTGAAAGTCCTGAGCTTAAGGGGTACAGTAGCGAAAGTTTCAAAAAGGAATTTCACAAATTCCTACAAAATGTGCTACACTATAGTCTTAGTCTACCACATGTAGAAGCTATATAAAATTTTCTCAACAAGCAGCTAATCCTGTAGCTCTCCTTACAGCTCAGCTTCTCAACCCTGACCCTGGTTCTCAACATCAAAAGCACCTACAAAGACAACCCCCAACACATGAGCATAACACAATTCATATTCAACATAATATGAGAATAAGGCGTAAATGCGCAATCATAAAATACAAATCACTTCCTGTATTCCCATCGCATTTACAATGCCCATTGGTTGTCCCTGTACCATAATTCATAATATAACACATTATATGAATGTATGGTTTCACAAATGAATGTCATGACATTTCCTCTTTTTCTTGAGTCAGTCATCATCAGTTATTTTAATGCTTCTTCGCTTTCATAATCTCAAAATAAGCGGTATCTCATCCTCGCTTCTTCATACTAGCGGTATCTCATCCTCGCTCAGTATGGTATAAACCCGCCTCCATGTGCAAGCGAGCCTCCCCGCTCCCGCTCCACATTTTTAGCGGTAAAGCGTAAGCATTAACACCTTAACCGTGATCGCCCTGACTCGTGGAATACATCTCTTTATCCCACATCACAATATGCAACAACAATGCATAATATGCAACAACAATGCATAATAACATGTATCAATTCATAATGCATCACATTGCATTCATCATGTGTCACACAGACAAACGTAAACCGTTGGGATGCCCGTACGTCGCTTACGTACCTTTCCAAAAAGTAGTGTGTGGTGGGACTCTATCCCCTGCGTTGTGTAGCCGTCTGTGAAGGCTCTACACCAGTGTACAACACAATATTAGATGTCTCGTTACAATCCAATATCAAAATTTAACAAAATATAACAATTTATATTTTTTTTCAACATTCTGGGCCTCTCGATCGATCGGCCCCTCTTCCCGATCGATCGAGAAGACGCTTAAAATCAAAACCAAGATTCTGCCTCGCTCGATCGATCGAGATGAAATGTCGATCGATCGAGATGCTCTGTTCGAGAAATACCAACCCAGAATTTTCGAACACCTATATTTACACCCTTCGATCTAGCATAAAACATACACCAAATGTTTAAACACTCATGCTAGCAAATAGAACACATTCCCCTGAGTGTATTCATATCAAGATTGCACCCCAAACACAAACCCACATGCATTAAAATCACCCATGAACATCAGTACTCATCCAACATTTTCTGAAAACAGGGCATTGTCTTCCTGCCCAGATTTTTTGAGTACACACTTTCAAGCAATGAAATCTACCACATAAGTCATGCAATTTGCTCGAATAAAAATGTCCAGGGTTTCACCAAACTACCATGCATATTTTCACATCGAAGGTTCACTCAAAAACCCTTCTAACATGCATAATACCACCCCTTCAATTTCACTCCCAGATCACATATTTCCAGAAAACAGGGGAAAATATCTACCCAGATTTTCGAACACCTTACTTTACATGCTTAAATCTACCACATAAAACATGTAATGTGCTCAAGGAAAAATACTGGAAGCTTCATAAAAACATGATAAATGAACATGAATCGAAGGTTTAACAAAACCTAAACTAACATGCCATTTTTCACACCAACAAAGTATGAGTTCAACAACATATTTTACAAACCCAGAAATGGTTTCTCACCCCTTTTGGCTCCGATTTTTGCAAGCTTTCCAAGCAAGAAAAATGGTGGATCTCCTCTTGTTTTCCCTTACCAGATGTTGGACGAAAAAGTTGGAGAGAATGGAGTGATTTCAGTTATGACAAGGTGGAGTGGGAGATGAGGGAAGAGGTATGGGCAAGCTGCAGCTGGCAGCAGGGTATGGGTCAAGGGGGGTGGTTTGTGGTGGGTTATGTGATGTGTTATATTTTGGTCCCGGTATTTCGCACGATGTATTAAAATATCCTCACATGATATTTTATAGTATTTTCTCAATAAAAAATACTTCAATTCCCATTTACAATATACTTTACCAAAACGATTAACACACACCCCAAATTAATCATGCCACAACCCCAAAATCCCAACATACAACACATGCACCCTCACATGCATCTCCCAATATTATTAATTCAACACAAGAATTAATATCATAATTTTCACAACAATGATTAATGTCTAAATAACACTTAATCATTTCGGGGATATCACAATACTCCCCTACTTATAAGATTTCGCCCTCGAAATCAGTATGCACTTACCCAATGTAAATAAAACAATACATAAACGCATACCAGAAAACAGCTCTGGGTAGTGCTGCACCATGTGTCGCTCTGTCTCCCACGTGGCCTCCTCGACACCCCTACGATCCCACTGAACTTTGACCATAGGAATAACCTTGTTTCTCAGTCTGCGATCTGCCCTATCCAAAATCCTGATAGGTCGCTCCACATAGGAAACATCGGACTCAATCTGAATCTCAGAAGGCTGTAATACATGTGAAGGATCCGGCTCATACTTCCTCAGCATAGATACATGGAATACATCGTGTATACCAGACAGAGAAGGCGGTAAAGCTAAACGGTACGCCAGAGTACCAACACGCTGTAAGATCTCATACGGCCCCACGTATCTAGGAGACAACTTCCCCCGCATACCAAACCGTACCACACCCCTGAAGGGTGAGATCTTCAGAAAAACTCTGTCGCCCAACTGAAATTCCAACGGTCTCCGCCGCTGATTGGCATATGCTGCCTGTCTATCCTGAGCTGCCTTCATTTTTCGTCTGATAACCTTAACTTTCTCTTCCATTTCCTGAACCAACTCTGGTCCTCCAACCGACTTACGGTCCAAGTCATCCCAACACAAGGGTGACCTACAACGCCTACCATAGAGGGCCTCAAAAGGAGCCATCTGTATACTTGCCTGGTAGCTGTTGTTGTAAGAGAACTCCACCAAGGCTATCAAGTCCTGCCATGATATGTCGAACTCTAGCACACAAGCTCTCAACATATCCTCGAGCGTCTGTATCGTACGCTCGGTCTGTCCGTCCGTCTGAGGGTGATAGGTTGTGCTCAGCCTCAACTTTGTACCTAGAGCTGTCTGCCTGACTTGCCCGATTGGGGCAGTTCCTAGCTAAGTGGCCCACCTTGCCACAAACATAACAGCCTCGGCAGTCACGTGACAAGTGAAATCCTCCACAACGGTCACACCTGTCCCCTCCTGACTTACTCCCTTGTGTAGGTCCTCGACTACTCTGCTTCTGACCTTGAGATTTCTTTCCACTAAATCTGGAAGATGATGAGGCTCCACGGTTCTTGAACTGATCCCCTCGTGGCCTCAAACTATCAGCAACAGATCTCTGTGATGGTACTGAAGGGGGTACAACATCCTTGTATGCTCCCACTGCAATCTCTGCTAACTCTGCCCGTGTCAGGGCGTCATCAAAAGAGCTAGGGTTGTTGGAGACAACCCGGTCAAATAGTTCTGGCCTCAGTCCCTTCAGGAAATGCCTCATCTTGGCATGGCTGGTCACAGCGATATGGGGAACATACCTTAACAGCGAGGAATACTGCAAGGCAAAGTCTGAAACTGACATGTTGCCCTGCTTCAAATTCGTGAACTCGTCCTCCTTCACTTGTCTGGCAGCAGCAGAAAAATACCGGTTAAGGAACCGGGTCCTGAATACAGTCCAGTCTACTATCATGCCCTGAGCTTTCAGCTCCATCACCGTGGTCTTCCACCACATAGAAGGCTTCTTCGCCATCTGAAACTCGGCTAACCTCAACCATGCGGAACGTGCACAAGGCGCAGTCACAAGTATCTGCTCTATCCGTTCTAGCCATTCTTCGGCCCCTTCTCCAGACTCGGTCCCCTCAAACATGGGTGGACGGAAATTCAGAAACTGTGTTAAACTGAGCTCCCCAGGTAATAATATCTGTGCACTGGGCTCCACACCTACAGCAGGTGGTGGTAAAGGATTCGGCTGAGCAATACTGGCATTCCTACTGTCCATATCCCCTACCTCTTCATTGAGGTTCTCCGGATTAATCTCAGCCATGCTGTAACACAAGAGTTAACAACAATACCAAAAGCAGTTCATAATATAAGCCGTTAGATAACAATAGTATCATATTCAAAAGCATGTTAGTATATCACTTATACAACAATATGCATCACATGCATAACATGCCCAACAATGAGTACCTAGCCAACTTGTCTCTAAAGGCTACCCTTCACTCTTCCCTGGTTATCTAACCACTGCTCTGATACCACTAAATGTGAGACCCCGAGATCTCAAGATACTAATAGGTGCGATTAAGAGAACTAAACATTCATATGAATAAATCAGAGTAATGAGTCATGTTGATAGTCCTGAGCTTAAGGGGTACAGTAGCGAAAGTTTCAAAAAGGAATTTCACAAATTCCTACAAAATGTGCTACACTATAGTCTTAGTCTACCACATGTAGAAGCTATATAAAATTTTCTCAACAAGCAGCTAATCCTGTAGCTCTCCTTACAGCTCAGCTTCTCAACCCTGACCCTGGTTCTCAACATCAAAAGCACCTACAAAGACAACCCCCAACACATGAGCATAACACAATTCATATTCAACATAATATGAGAATAAGGCGTAAATGCACAATCATAAAATACAAATCACTTCCTGTATTCCCATCGCATTTACAATGCCCATTGGTTGTCCTTGTACCATAATTCATAATATAACACATTATATGAATGTATGGTTTCACAAATGAATGTCATGACATTTCCTCTTTTTCTTGAGTCAGTCATCATCAGTTATTTTAATGCTTCTTCGCTTTCATAATCTCAAAATAAGCGGTATCTCATCCTCGCTTCTTCATACTAGCGGTATCTCATCCTCGCTCAGTATGGTATAAACCCGCCTCCATGTGCAAGCGAGCCTCCCCGCTCCCGCTCCACATTTTTAGCGGTAAAGCGTAAGCATTAACACCTTAACCGTGATCGCCCTGACTCGTGGAATACATCTCTTTATCCCACATCACAATATGCAACAACAATGCATAATATGCAACAACAATGCATAATAACATGTATCAATTCATAATGCATCACATTGCATTCATCATGTGTCACACAGACAAACGTAAACCGTTGGGATGCCCGTACGTCGCTTACGTACCTTTCCAAAAAGTAGTGTGTGGTGGGACTCTATCCCCTGCGTTGTGTAGCCGTCTGTGAAGGCTCTACACCAGTGTACAACACAATATTAGATGTCTCGTTACAATCCAATATCAAAATTTAACAAAATATAACAATTTATATTTTTTTTCAACATTCTGGGCCTCTCGATCGATCGGCCCCTCTTCCCGATCGATCGAGAAGACGCTTAAAATCAAAACCAAGATTCTGCCTCGCTCGATCGATCGAGATGAAATGTCGATCGATCGAGATGCTCTGTTCGAGAAATACCAACCCAGAATTTTCGAACACCTATATTTACACCCTTCGATCTAGCATAAAACATACACCAAATGTTTAAACACTCATGCTAGCAAATAGAACACATTCCCCTGAGTGTATTCATATCAAGATTGCACCCCAAACACAAACTCACATGCATTAAAATCACCCATGAACATCAGTACTCATCCAACATTTTCTGAAAACAGGGCATTGTCTTCCTGCCCAGATTTTTTGAGTACACACTTTCAAGCAATGAAATCTACCACATAAGTCATGCAATTTGCTCGAATAAAAATGTCCAGGGTTTCACCAAACTACCATGCATATTTTCACATCGAAGGTTCACTCAAAAACCCTTCTAACATGCATAATACCACCCCTTCAATATCACTCCCAGATCACATATTTCCAGAAAACAGGGGAAAATATCTACCCAGATTTTCGAACACCTTACTTTACATGCTTAAATCTACCACATAAAACATGTAATGTGCTCAAGGAAAAATACTGGAAGCTTCATAAAAACATGATAAATGAACATGAATCGAAGGTTTAACAAAACCTAAACTAACATGCCATTTTTCACACCAACAAAGTATGAGTTCAACAACATATTTTACAAACCCAGAAATGGTTTCTCACCCCTTTTGGCTCCGATTTTTGCAAGCTTTCCAAGCAAGAAAAATGGTGGATCTCCTCTTGTTTTCCCTTACCAGATGTTGGACGAAAAAGTTGGAGAGAATGGAGTGATTTCAGTTATGACAAGGTGGAGTGGGAGATGAGGGAAGAGGTATGGGCAAGCTGCAGCTGGCAGCAGGGTATGGGTCAAGGGGGGTGGTTTGTGGTGGGTTATGTGATGTGTTATATTTTGGTCCCGGTATTTCGCACGATGTATTAAAATATCCTCACATGATATTTTATAGTATTTTCTCAATAAAAAATACTTCAATTCCCATTTACAATATACTTTACCAAAACGATTAACACACACCCCAAATTAATCATGCCACAACCCCAAAATCCCAACATACAACACATGCACCCTCACATGCATCTCCCAATATTATTAATTCAACACAAGAATTAATATCATAATTTTCACAACAATGATTAATGTCTAAATAACACTTAATCATTTCGGGGATATCACAATATTAGAGTTGCACATGAGTTAGTAGAGCTCAGTAATATATTACTCGACCTCTACTTCATGAAAAATTAGGCTACTTAACTTGAGCCTAAATAATAAACTCCTCCATTTTCTCCCATCATAATCCTGTTAAAACCCACAAAATTCTTTCAACATTGATACTCATGTTTGCTAAACACACTAATTGACCGTAAAAAAAATCTCAAGGCAATAAAAGTAAGTAATAAAATGTATGATCAATGTTGTTAAAAGAATTTGAAAGCTGGCTAATGATATTGTTAGAAAATTATTAAGTATTTAGGAAAATTGCCAATAGCTTGTGCATAACAAATAAACACACAAGAAGCAATGATGCAGATAACAAATTAACACAACATAATTGATTCGAATGTATTTTCACTTATCAAAGATGGCGAGCCAATCGATATTTACCAAATTTAAGTTTCATTTTTTTGCATATTTTCTCGTATGAAGTCATCGGTGCACACACATTCCTATCCAATGCCATTCTCATATTTGAACTTCTTTAAGAAATAACTTAGATGTTTGATAGTCACTTCTGGAATAACTTGTGCGACTGCCTAGGTATGGTGTAAAGTCGAGCATATCTCAATGTTTTCCTAATTTTCAAATTTTAGACAACAATATTAATGCACTTACTCTTTAATGTTGTATTTGTCTTGAAGTTTACTTTTTATCTGAACTAGTTTGTTCGTCAAAGGTGAGTATGAATTTCGATAGAATTTTGCTGGTTGTTTATCTCGCTTTTGATAGATGAGAATTTTGAGCATTTCGAGCTTGAGGTTGAAATTGACTCGTCATGACTTCATCTGATGATGTAAGATCAAAATATCACAAAAATACTCACAGGCTTCTTCGTTCCAGCTTAATGAAGCCATTGTTTCCATTGAAGCAATAACAAAGGCTTCGAAGGAGTACACTGATCTTTCCGCTGAAAAAGCTGAAATGATTACCGGGTTCTTCAGACATCCGAAGTAATATCTTGGTCCCAAAAGCATATGAGTGATGACTTTTAAGCTGGTGATTACATGATGTAGCTATCTGATGTAACTTTGAGCCTTACCATTGTCACATTTTAGACCTTTTATTGCACACTGCCTGTAGCATGGTGAAACTGAATACTGCCCATAAATCTTTTGTTTGGTGATGTTTCTGATATTCAAAACATAGACATTCATATATTTTAGATGGTTATTGCACATTCACACCATGTCATATCTAAAAACTGGGACACAATTTCGAAAAATACATTGGTTGGAGGACTAAATGCAGTTTAAGAACACCGTGGTTGCTGCTATGGACAGCAAGCACACTGATGAATGCTGAAGAGTAAATTAGCGAACACCGTGGCGTGTCTCACACGTGCCCGATGTGTGTCCGAGAAGTGTCCGACACTGCACCAAGTGATTTTTAGGAATGCCAGAGAATCATAGGTTATACCCTATTAAATTCAATGCATTGTCATGTTAAAAAAAATTAAAATTCAATGCATTGAAAGTCGTCGCGCGCGTTTGGTTGCTACAGTTTGACTCGAATTAAAAGTCGGGCAGAGGCCCCATCGGCACATGGTAGTGTCGCCTTAGTTCTGCGCAGCTCTAACACTTTTTTTGCACGCGCTTGAATGTTTGTTTAACAAATATTTAATAAAAATATTTATGACAAAAAAAAAACTATTTTTAAGAAAATATATAATAAATTATAATTATAGTAATATATATCATAGAAGTATGAATTAATTAATTATTTTATATGTCCATTTTTCTAGAGTAATGTGATGAATTATAAACTAACGCTTCTAATGAATGTTATCTTTTAATGCATGGTGTTTAATTAATATGTTTATCAATTCAGCCATGATAATTTTTTAATAATTTGGGTTTCAATTAATGCGCATTCTCTCCCATTTATGATTACTTGCTATTTTAAATTATTAAAATAGTTAATTCTTTTGTATACCTTATAAAATCAATGAGTCACAAATCACAGTTTACCTCATAGGGGTGAACGAACGTTATATAGAGAGGTCAGTTGACAGTTTACCCCACAAAAATTACATTTGCACTCCATTTTTCTGTTATTAATTTTTGCAATAAACAAAAATTCTAAATTCACCCATAGAGAAAATTAAATTGTGTCCAACGACTCAAAGTAGAACATAAAACCAAAATAGATTTTATATTTAAATTTTTCTTAAAATCAAAATTTCATTTTTAACATATTATTAATAAATTTATACAACGATTAAATTATTCATCCTCGTGTAAATTAGCAAATTGCTAAGCCACCTGTGGGAAGACGACGGGTGCAAAGTAAATGAGGGTAGACCGCTTAAATAAATTGCACGATTTTAAGAAAATGAAGAAACGTTATGCCGTTTCTTAAGAAACGCATCCGAAATCGCATTACGCTACTTTGGTAAATTTCTTTTTCAAATTATTTTTTGAGTTTTGTTTTTATTTTCATATTATTTAATTAATTCAACCTCCACAGTCCACACTCCGCCTTCAGGAACAGCGCAAATCTTTCGGACTTCCATTTTGCAGCTTTCGAGTTCAGGTTTTTTACGTGAGAACCAAGCTACCGAAACAATGGAAGAAGTCGACGAAATGGACGCCGAACATCAGGTGTACTTTTATCTCTATTTCCAATATCAATTACAGTTTTACGAGTTTTGATTATTCCAATAGCTGTTCAAGTTTGTCACTGGTTAGTTCAACAAGTTCTACTAATTTAACTTGTTTTAGTAAGTTTTATCTCATCGTTTAGGCCTCTGATTGGAATGATTGAGTTGATATTTTTGTTTTGAGCTGTTCCATATCAAAGTGTTTGATAATTTGGTTATAGTTTTCATCTTTCGTGCACAAATAGTTTGGTAATTGGTCGCGTTTTCCTTTGCATTGATAAATCCGTGGCCTAAGTTTCTGTTTGATTTATTCTTCTCAAACTTCGTTAATAAGGCCTGGAGACACTTTACCAAGAATGATATGCTAACAAAAGGACTGATATTAAATGCAGAGTCTGTTTGATTTACATAAAACTGCTTGAGTTTTTCGCAGTTGGAACATTTTTTTATATAAACTCATGACCACTTAAAAGGCTTCTCAAACAAACAAGCATGGGGAAGACTGAAGAGAGAGCAAGAGGGTATAAGCCCTTTCTTATTATTGTTTGATGATAAACATACTTTTCCGAGTCACTCCATAAAAAAGCTCACTATAATCAGTTGGTTTCATTGTTGAATTCCACTTGAAGCCCGATGGAATATGTCATAGAGGATGAGCCTATAAAATGATAATAAAAATCCATGCAAGAGTTGTTTCACAGAATCCATTCGTGTTGTATTCACTGTTCAGCATTCTGAAGCTAATAACTACTTCACATGTCAAAACTCGATGTGACAGGTCTATATGGCATGCATCATTCATGGTCGAAGGTAATCCCAATTGACTAAAAGTATTGTATGAGCATTCCACAGATATTTGAATAAGAGGCCCTAGTTATTGTGTGTTTTCTTTGAATGGAGAAAAATAAGCAATTCGTGTTAATTGTTTCCCAGAGTTGGAGACTCTTACTATGATTCCAGTACATGTCAACTTAATGTGATGGAATTTTGGGAAGATGGCAACGAAGATTTTCACTTGGTTGATATGGGTACGTGAATAAAAGATGTTCGAACATTTTTGTTAGCTCTAGTTATATATATTTTATGTACTTACCTATAATGGAGTCTGGATGCAGTAAAATATCAAGCCAAACCATGCGTCATTTATACGAGCACTAAGAGTGAAGAATCCTTCTTGGCTGCTTTACAAAGTTCTGGTGAACAACTGTGACATGATATCTCATGCGACTTTGTGCTGTGAGCTGTTTTATTAAATAATATAATTTTGATGCAGATGGAATGACTGAAGCTCCAACTGTGAAGCTCGTTAAAAGTTCATTATTCAGCTACGAGCAAGCATGGCACAGGTGTAGAAATCAGAGCAGAACTTTGTATTTGTATTCCATCCACTATTTGAGTATTCAGTGAGAATTATACATAGAGGTGACATTATCTCTAGAAACTGGCAGCTGCTACACCAATTGGACACAATGACATCTAAGGCATCTCAAATTCATATTCCAGTAAAAGCATAGTCACCCATTCCTTATATGTTGTTTTAGACCAGTAAAGGACATCATCTTCCAGTAACTTTAACAATGGAAGTATGCAAAATATGTTTTATCAGGCATAAGTGTTTCTGGTGGTCATACTTCTCTTTCTGTTCCTGCTTTCATATGTAAGATTCCTTACACTTTTAGCTGATCTAGCTGGTGCTCAAGATTGTCAATCATTTCATCAAATGCATCAAGTACGAAGATACGATTCTTAGATGGGAAATGCCTAATCAGTTGCATGTTGTTGGTGCAGCCTTCAGACTACACATGGTTTAAAATCTCATAACTCCTCATATGGCATTTAGTTGGTTCCTTGCTAAATAAGTATGGAAAATATCAGGACAAGTAAGGATCTAGTTTTGGTATTTTGTTCAAATGTTGTCTGATTTACATGCAGTCTGTGTGGTGAATCTTTGAAAAAATCTATTAGTATCTCTAGATTCCTGTTGTTTGTTCTGCAATAAAATAGACTAATGTACCTGCGAGTTACTGGAATGGAAGAAGGGCTGAATAGCAAAGAAAGGGTCTCCTTTGTAAGTTGAACAGTTTGTGCAGAAGTCAAATTTTGTCCTTGTTTCATCTTAATTGTTTATGCCTCTCTTTGAGTTTGTCTTTGTTTTATTCTGGAATTGTATTTGCCAAGCTGAAGGCAGTCAAGATTTACTCTTAGGCCTTTGTAATATACAATTTGCTCCAATGAATCTCAACTTGAGTTCAGCCACGAGAATTGCAAGAGATATCTTCTAAAAACAGGAAGAGTCTGATATAGTTTAAGCTCAAACAACATGTTGGCTTCGATCTCAACCCTATTTTTGGAAAACCTGTGCTCTTTAGAGTCTGTTTGGAAGTTGGTGGAGTTTGTCATTCAACACTATGTATATTATTTATTTAAAAGGAATGACGAAATACAAGACAACAACTCTTATATTTAGTCAATTATTGATGAAACCAGTCGATACAACAAAATATGTGAACTTACGCTGAAATGCTTAACAATTCCATGCTTTTGAGCTTAATGCAGTTATAAAGTTCAGCTTTGGTCAAAGCACCAATTTTTATCTCCGCATGCACAAACAGTCTAATCTTTGTTGTACTATTTTGTAACTTTCGGGTACATCTTGT
This sequence comes from Haberlea rhodopensis, assembly GCA_907163345.1. Taxonomy (NCBI): domain Eukaryota; kingdom Viridiplantae; phylum Streptophyta; class Magnoliopsida; order Lamiales; family Gesneriaceae; genus Haberlea; species Haberlea rhodopensis. The sequence goes on along the minus strand of CAJQUN010000045.1, from coordinate 2,338,259 downwards.
ACTCTACTTTATATATAATATATTTGCCTGATAAAAAAGCTGCACATGAGGTAGAGCTTATATTAAAGAATAATCTTGTTTGTAGTTTGTATCTATCTAGCTCTTTCAAACATAAAAAATAGTAGCACAAATATTGTTTTTCTTGGTTTAAATTTATTGATGTGATTGTTTGCTGAACTGTAGCTTAGTTCGATGATGGACATTCGAAGTGATATTCAAGTTCGTGTGAGTGGTGGACTTCTTGCCATATTAGAAAATGAGCGGATAGTGGACACCCTGGAACAGAAAGAAAGTGAAAATGCATCTATCACAATTAATTCACTATCTGAGTGTTCTCTGTCTCTATGCTGTCTTCTTAATTTCTTTCTATTTTCATGCCATATTTCCAAGCATAGCTTCTCTTCTGCTACATCTACATATTTTCTTCGGTGTAGTCTATGCTGAGTTGGGCACTTTAACAAGCAAGTTAAGAAACAATTTCCTCAAAGTTGATTCAGCTGCCCATGAGGCATTGCAAGTATTCCAAATTGACAAGCATCCAGGCCATATGGGCATTGGTAGAGCAAAGGAGGGGTAAATGCAGATTCACATTCTTTATCTTTGGTTTAAGGTTAATAAACAAGCCACACGGGCATCAGTATAACAAAGCAATGGTAAAGGCTATTGCATACTCTGGTTCATATGTTAAGCAAATGGTCTCTGTTATTTATGACTGCAGTTTCTCTGTTTATGGGATGATGAATAAGGTTATGAAAGACTGTCATCTATTTGCTGTTAATTTTGGACTTTTGCAATGGAAAAAAAAGCTGGCACTAATCCTTTTTCCATTCTTCAGTGTGTAACACCAATTGGCAGACGTCTGTTGAGGTAAGTACATCCTCCAGGTGTCATGATAATGCTTCTACTGTCATATCTTTTGAGAGACCTTGGTCTAATACTTCTGTTCTAATTAGGAATTGGTTCCTGAGGCCTATACTAGACCTTGAGAAGTTGAACAGTCGTTTTGATGCTGTATCCTAGTCCTTCGTTTTCTGTCATTGTAGAATTTTGGCTTAACTTACCGATTTTATTTGAGTTTAGAAGTTCTTGTCATGATCAAACTATATACTGAAAGCTCAATGAGAAATTGTACGAGATGATGAAGATGAAACAAGAACTTGAAATTATAGAAGTGCTGGAGATGATTCTTCTATTTTTTGATGAATTAAGATTGTTCTTTGAGCATGAATATTTTATCCTTATTGGGACTGACTGAAAGTGTTTCCCTAATGAACCAAGATATCTTTCTTTATTTGTGCCGAAGAATTGTTGGTTTCTTTGCGCGAAACACTGAAGTCTATAAAAGATATTCCTCATCTACTCAAGGTGTCAAAAATTTTCCTCTTAGCTTCTCTATAAATATCTCATTACCCCAATGACCTAATACAAGATTTTTCAGTTCCCTAACATTTTCTAGTTCTTTTTTACCTTGTTCAGAAAAGTAAGTTGCTAAATGATAATTTCTCAATAAACTTTCATTGTTTTCTCCATTCTCTGTGCTATATCATATCATTTCTCTCTCTTATTTTAATATTTGGAATTCTCGAAGAAAATCAATTCTCCAAGTTCTACATGCACAAATAGTTACTGGACAGCTTTTCTGAAGGTATGAATTATTATTATACTTTCTCAAAACGAAGAATAATACTTACTTAAATCATCTATAATGCAGATAATGATTTGTTTACACATTTCTTGGATAATTAATCCCTTAGACCATAAGCTTTCCTCTTGTCAACATGATCATTAAATTTTTTCATGCACAAGGATTTCTTTTATTCTCAGTTTCACCTTTTCCTTTCTTTTTCTTAGTCACGGTAGAGATTCATGGATCATCTCGAATTTATCAAGATTTCAAATAGTTGTTATATCTTCTTTACAATAACTAAAATTCTTGTTCTTTCAGCTTCCTTGTTATTGGTTGTTGGCATCTATTGACAAAATATTTTTCTTCTCTGAAAATAAAATCAACAAGTATTCTATTTTATAGAGCATACGTTCACTGCTCCACATCAACAAGATATTTGAAGTAGGAATTTCTGAACCACTTCAAGACCAATTGAAGAATTTGAATTTGGATATAATTAACAAGGTATGGCTGCTATTAAATTTGTGACAGATAATTACACCCCTTAATGTGTGCTATTGACTGTCTTTTAGTTTATAATAATTTTATTCCTTCACTACCTCCATATTATATTGCAGGCTAGTCTTTATATTTCAACTGATGTAGCCTATGTCTATGAATTGGTTAGTTGATTTCTCAATTTTTGTTTTTTATTCAATAAAGCATGAATTATAGTTTTCTGTTGTCAATAGTGCAATACGTGGATATTGACCATCATCACTACTTCTATCCAATTTCGTGATCAAGAATATTTATGCATCACAGTGCTTTATGTTGTACTTCCAGGAGATATCTATGTTTTCCTTAACGGACATTAGTTTGGAAACATAAATCGAAAGGAAATAAGGGAACAAAATCAAGAATTTCTTTAGTTTGGGATAATCAGTGGAGCTAAAAGAGTTCAGAAAAATACTATTTGGGTATGATCGATATTCAGTCTGACATTTAGTTCACCCAACCAGAAAATATTTAACATGTCATGAAGAGGTTCGGCCTGGGTTGTATTGCATTGGTGTCCAATTGGCTCAACCTAGTTAGAAACTTGTAAAAATTGAGTTGAGTTGGTAGAATATAGAAGCAGTAATAAATGAGTGGCGCTTTCTTTTTGGTATTAGAGGAAATATTAGTAAAGATAGAGAAAAAAGATGATCAAATAGCAGGAGGAAAAAAGGCTATCACATTTATTTTTAGAATGGCAAGAAATTACACTCAGGTGAATTGATTTCATACAAACTGGAGAAGCTGTTCACAATTTTAAACAAAATAGCATGGGAAAAATGATGAGCAGTGGTCAACTTTAAATGCCGTATTAATTTCATAGACTATAGCAATCAAAGGGCATTTAAGTTTTTTTTTTACTCGAAATAAGTTCATAGTAATTTGTAAAAGCTCTAGTTTATGTTGCAAAGTTCTCCTTGACATCAGAAAGTTTGCATAACTTTTAGCTATGTTATTAGATTATATTCTTGATTTATTTTAATACATGTATTTTAATAAATTGACGAAATTTGATATTTTTTTATGTTTTGTATTATTCATCCAGCAGTTTAATGAAATAATGTGTAATTAATTGTTATCTTTGGCACTTGATCATGAATTTTCATAGGTCATTGGTGTTATGGATGTGAATCGAAGTAAAGACAAAGGTTATGAGACTATTGTAAAAGATGGTTTCTGCGATGAGGTGGGGAAATGTTATACTTATGAAAGGATTTGTGGGCTTAGCGTTCCCGTTAGCGATTGCATCATTCATGTAACTGGTTAAGATATGTTCTTAATGCAGTTAGATGAGCTGAGACAAATATATGAGGAGTTGCCTGACTTTTTGGAAGAGGTGCTATCTCATGATTAACCATGCTTGATGAATAATGGAATATCCACATGACATCTTGGTATATTAACTGCACTCGCAGGTTTCATCATTGGAACTCGCCCGGTTACCTCATATGTCTGGGGAGAAATTCATTCCTTGTGTCGTGTATATACGTCAAATTGGTTGGTCTCCGTTTTTGTTTTTCCTGATTAAAAGTGAATGAAATTTTGCTTAGTTTGAGTATTGTCTTTCCTGTCCTTTAGATTGTTTGCATACGAGAATGGACAAGATAAGAAATGAAAACAGTAGAGAGAGTTGGGTTGCGCCTATTGAGGAGAAACTTATAGAAACACGATTAAGAAGCTATGAACTTGGGTGAGACCATGACAAATGCACACATTAACTGAGGAAGAGGGAGACAAATAAAGTTTTGGTTGAGAACAATAAAACAAGATAAAATTCATTTAAACGTGGATGATGATTTTGTAGGGGATAATGGACTATGGCTTAGATGATCCATATAGCCGACCCCACTTAATGTGATAAACACTTGATTATTGTTGTTGTTGTATTATAGGTTTTAGCCATTTCTTATAGTTTTTCGAACTTCATTTTCATTTAGGAACTTGATTGCTTTCGACTCAATGCCCTTGCACAGAAAATTTTCAAAACTTCAGTATTTTCATTCCTCTTAATAGCTGAGTCCTACCAAATATGATGCTCATCAACTTCAGAATATATGTCGGGCTGTCGGGCCTTTAGATTGAATTAAATGAGAAAGTGTGTTTGTGTGACCAATGATAAGGTAGACATTCCCTAGTCTTCATCTTAGATTTGCAATCTTTTGTTTTTCTCCAGAAACTTCAGCAACGCATAAATTTAAGCACTATTCATGGTTCTACTTTTATTATAAGAGTTGCTCACCCTCATTACTTGGAAGATGAAGAGGAAAATGAGCACTGTAAAATTGGCTGGAATCTGAAATCTTTCTTTATAAATAGAAGAAAGTCAACAACTTATGTTTTGTACCAGATGATGTCTTTCCACCTTTTGAATGTCACGTTTTGGCTAAGTGTGTTTCATTTTTTTTTAACAAAGTTCAGTTTTTTATATAATATGCAGGATACTTAATGTGCATTTTTGAAGAAAAACTTGATGATAGCATACTAGAGCAACTTCAGGATTTTCAATTTTCTGTAAGTCAGTTTATAACATGAATTTTGTCAGTTATCATATCTTGAGAATCTTATTAACATATCTGCTTCTTTTGGTGAAATGCATAGTTTTCTGATGAAGATGGAGACTGTAAGAAGTTTTTCTATCGCACTGCAAAGACATGTGAACTAGATAATCTTCTAGGAGACATATATCATAAAATATTGGGAAAGTTGATTAAGAAAGCATTAATTATTAGTTTTCAATACTTTTTTGTGAATCATTGCTAATTCTCAACCATAACTTTAGACATTATTGTAGCATCCTGGTTACACCCAAGTTGATCATATGTTGCAATTACTCTAATAACATTCTTTTCGAATATTTTCTGCAATTAAGGCATGCATGTAAGCATGCTTGTTTAAAAGCATAAGTGGTAATAGTAATTGATTCTTTCTCTCTCTTCCTTACCATTCCTTTTTCCAAGACATGGAGAGAGCACTCACTAGAGATCTTGTCAGTCGTATTCTTCAATTTTCTGTCCCCATACTTGCTGCTGTTAATTTTGCAGCGGAGCTTGATTGGTGAGTGTACTTTTTTTTTAATCTGGCAGACTCCATTTCCTTGCTTTTTTTTTTTTTTTATATTTTTTGAGATCTTTAATATTTGTTCTATATTCCTCCTAGTCCTGATTACCATGTAAATTATGATCTAGCTTATCATCATTAGCTTTGGTTGCTCGTCAGAACAATTATGTGAGGCCTATTTTGACTCCAGAAAATATGCTCGATATATTGAATGGAAGGTTGGGCCTTTCTGCTGTACGAAACACTTTGTAGTCATGTTTATATTCACGAGGGAATATCTTGAACTTTGTTCTTGCTATCAACATGTTTTGCAGGAAATGAATGTGGATATGTTTATTCCCAATGATACAAAGATTTTCGATGAAGGTATTCGGAAAAAAACATGCAATTTGAATTCATCAGTTCTAGATATTGTCACTGTTTTGGATGCTAGAGGAAGTTAACAGATGTTATTCAGGAAGAATCAACATCATCACTGGGCCTAATTATTCAGGGAAGAGTATATACATAAAGCAGGTTTGTGAGAGAGACCTTCCCATTTCTAGATCCACTAGCTTCCCACAATTTTCTCTATTTTAAGGTATCTAGACAATTGAATCTTCTAGAACTGCCATTGTTGATGTTTTTGAAGCCAAATGGTGATGTTAATTAATAATAAAGTTTTAAAATACCCCATAATAATCCATATCACATCCTGAAATATTCCGGGTTTTGAAGATTTTTTTTGTCGATATTATAAATGTAGCACATGCTTGCATATTTTGTGGTTGAATACCTTCCTTACATGTATCCCAAGAAGTCTTAAAGCTATCTGATTCATATTGCTTTATTTCTTTGATTTCCCTCATGTTTATTTATAAGTTTGTCTCTACTTGTTATGAGCCAATCTTGAGATCGAGTATCGAAAATTTATCTGGTCCACGTCATCGAAAATTAATTGTCCTAAGAGACTCCCAAAGTTGAGAACTTACCTGGGTGAAATTATCTGAATGGAAGATGGGTATTAGGAAGAGTGGTACTAGAACAGGGATGCCTTTTTTTTCGTTTATGGTTTTATTTTTCTTGTAGAGGTCAGAATATGTTGATACAGTTTGTGCCACATTGTTTTTCCCTCTTTTTTCTTTTTCTTTTCTTGCCATATTGGTTGCAATGTGCATTAAAGAATTGTCTTGAAATGTAGTTAATACTCGAGAGAATGTGGGTTTGTTACATATCACTAGTGCATTCGACAACTCAGGTTGCGTTGATTGTTTTCCTTGCTCACATTGGAAGTTTTGTTCCAGCTGATGCAGCTACCGTGGGTTTGACTGATAGGTCTCATTTGTTTATCCAAGTTCTCAGATTTATTTATGTCGTAATAAGAAGCAATACTTATGCCTGTTCAAAATAGGATATTTTGTGCGACGGGAAGCAGGTTTATGACGGCTGAACAATCAACATTCATGATTGACCTTCAACAAGTGGGGATAATGCTAAGGTTTGTCGTGAAATCACAAATTCCTTTCTCCTGAAAAAATCGCTTGTTTCAAAATTTATCCATGTTTTGTAATATCTAAACATACTTTAGGCACGCGAGTTCGCGATCTTTGTGTCTACTGGATGAATTTGGAAAAGGAACCCTTTCTGAAGGTCAGCTACTTTCATGATGAGATTCTTTCGTTGATACTAATCGTGTCTAATGTTCCTTAAATATCAATTTCAGATGGCATCGGTCTCCTTGGTGGAATTATAAATTATTTTGCCTCACATGATAACCCTCCAAAGGTTTAGTATTGAGATTGTTTTTAGATTTAAACTTCAATCAAAGTAATTTCCAACATAAGTGACATCATATTATAATATTGCTTTGGATATGATTTCGATATCATCGTCTTCAGCGACCGCAACTACATTCGATGTATTTAGTCTGATATTATATTGCTACTTTTGCATACCGGCTGTGAGAAGTGGCTATGCAACTTCTGTTTCACCGTATAATATAAAAACTTTATACTGCCAATCCCGTGAAAAAGGCAAAATCTTCTACGTTTTGATATTATTATCAAATCTCTTTACATAGGACTGAATCTACTTGCTAAAGCTTAACTTTGTGACTTATATATTTGAAATTGTAAACTCACATCAGTTTCTCTTCCAATTTCGAAGAGACTTTTTTTCCTTAGCAGTCAATGTATGTTTGCTCACGACTATCATGTATGCAAATCTCCACTTTTCTGCAAGTCTTGCTGTCAACTCACCTAAGTGAGATATCTGATGATGGTTATCTAATGGAGGTAGCATTTATTTTGTACCTTGATTCACATTTGAAGTTATTTCGACTTCTGCTTCTGTCCATTGTTGTATTGTTAAAATTGTCACCATTTATGTCCATTGTTGTATTGTTAAAATTGTCACCATTTATACCTGCAGACGAGCAAGATCAAGTATTACACCATGAGTGTGCTTAGCCCACATGATCATAGTTATTAAAAGCTCACATAGCGCGCGCTAAAGCTCAAGGCGAAGCGAGGCGCGGGTCTTGCGCCTCGCAGCGCCATGCGCCTCGTGTTTTGGCAAAGCGCGCGCTATGTGCGCTATCTGTGCTTTTTCAATTAACCAAGGCGTGCGCTATAGCGCGCCTTTGCTAAGGCTTGAAAATTGGGGCTATCGGGTTATCAAAATACGTTGATAAGGTTGATCTTTAATGGGCTTATTAAAAATAAAACCAAGTTAGAGAATATTAGGGTTAAGTTAGAGAGTTTTATGGTTACTGTTACATAAAGTCTTGTTGCAAACCCTCCAGCCGTTGCCGACCGATAAGCAGATTGATGTGTTTAAGTGCTCTATTTTTCTTTTCTTCAAAATTACACTGCATTATTTCCTTTCTTTTTTTCGTCTCAAATTATTATTTATTTTTGGATTGATTCTCCTTTCTTGTTTTATATTTTCTTTTCCTTCAATTTTTACGTGACAAAGTTCATCAGTCATCACAATCATCAATTAGTCCATTCAATCAAAGTTTGACAAATACATGAGAATATAGCAAAATATAAATATAAAAAAATATAAATTGCTAAGCTATTAGCATTGCTAAAGCATACTGTTAATTGTTGCTAAACTACATAATAATGAATCCATGCCTTTATTTCAACGGACAAAAACAAAACATATTCTTTATTTATTGCAACTTGATTCTTGACATTGCCTACATAATATAATCACAGATTCACAATGAATCAATTCAAGCCCCGCTTGAACACATAAAGTTGAAAAAATGGTTTAATCAATTTTGTGATTTGTTTTGTATGAGTTAATGAGTTTGATTAAATTTTATGGATACTATTGATGTATTAAAAATATGTAAGCTATTGCGCTATATTTTAGTAAAGAGCGCGCTTCGCGTCGCGCTATGCGCTATAGCTCCAGGACCTCTTTGCGCTTTAGTGCGCTATGTGCCTTTAATAACTGTGCACATGATAAATGTACAGATGTTGACAACATTGTTTTTTTATATAGGTATGTATTGCATTTTCATTGTTATTCATAAATTGCCACACAGGTGTTAGATACCAATTAGTTGGTGTGGACTACCTAAAATCTAGACCACTTGTTTCATAATCGCTCTTTTATGTAATTATTATACATTCTCTAAGTCATGCTTAACAGATGTCAGTATGGAACATTTTCAAAATATTTTAAACATATGATCCTAGTTTCAGCTTTAATAATTGGCGCCACAATCTTTTCGCTATTCTGACTATTTCCTTCTTTGAATAGATGGAAACAAGATATCTGGGTTTGGTTTTTTACTCATTGTTTATGTCATTGTATGTGTGACTATGGAGATTGTCTTTTATCTGACGTTCTGCTTTTGTGCTAACAGGCTGGTCCCCGGGCGTGCACTACTTAGCTACGGTGAGTAAGAACCTTCCACTTTTTCGTCGAGAGAGGTAGACGTGCTTTTCCAAAAATCACTTGCTATTTTTGTCTCGCAGAAGTACACTGTGCAATGCTAGCTGGTACGTTTTACAATAGTGTTGAGATATTGTGAGCATACGTTACCTTGGTAAATAATATTATGACCCGAAGTATTAGAAAGTGTTAAGGTTGGAGCATTACAATTTAATGTTCCTATTTTTGGGAGGCTTTTTTATCTGTTGTTTGAGTTTGATATTTGTATCTCATCCCACTTCGTTCCCCTTGCCATCTTATAGAATTATCGTCATTGGCAACCCAGCATTTTGTTCAATATATTTATTCCTAATTTGATCCATTTTCTGTAACCGCTTGTTTACCTTAACATTCGCATATCAGAGCTATGCATCCATGGACTATGTAAAGCCTTCATATCCAAAAATCATTGCCATATAGCAGACCCGGTCAATAACTTACCTTGGATACTGCAATTAGATGCTCATCATGATAAAGTTCAACAATTAAGCCATTGATAAACAATATTTAAATATAAGTGAAAATTTGTGCTCCCTTTCTGGATTTACTTGGAGACATCCATACGATTTCGGGGTCTTATTAATTATTTTTACTTCATTTTAAGCTTCCTTATAAACTTCAATTTGCATAGGAGTTCCTGAGGAAATTATTAAGAGAGCAACATGCGTACTTGATGCCATTGGAAATAACAAGAATGTGGGAAGACTTTGTAATGACAATATTTCTACTCAAGATCAGCAATACAAGGTGCACAATGTGTATACATTTATATTTGCTAGTACTTTGGTTAATATTTTTACCAACTAATTTATGATGACATTGTATTGCAGGAGGTTGTGAAGAAGTTATTAGCTTTTGATACTTCAAATGGGGATTTGCGTCTTTTCTTTGAAGATATATTTCCTTGTCACTATTAAAACTCTTTGTTATATGGCATATCATATTCAACAAAGTCGATACAACTTTGAACAAGCATTTTTGTGTCATTTTAATTTGGTTTGTTGCAAATAATTTGCTTTGTGGTATCTAACATTGAGTAATATATAAAGGATTAAAATAATATATTATATGACATAGTATGCATTTAGATTAATTTTATCAGCCATGAAATAAAACATTATCAAATATGATCTTAAGGGAATGAACAAAAGTATCGCACAAGATCATTATCCTTTGACAATCAAAATCCAAACGTAAGCAGGTTGCTTAGTTGGGAGAGCCTTAGATTGAAGGCTAATTTAATTTAGATAACGTAAACTTAAAAAAAAATGAAGCTGAAGTGAATTTTTTTTTAATAAACTAACGTGAAACGCATAGAATGTATGCATTTTTACGTTAAAATTTCTGGCACCAAAAAAGCATATACCGCGTTTTCATACGTTTTTAGTATGTGTTTATATATATCCGACAAAAAAACGCATTCAATGGTAGCGTTTTTGGTGAATATTTTTTTAAAAAAGTAACATGTGTAAGGTGAAATGAAAACATGGGGTCCACCTCCTCGGATGCATTAAATCTTTAAGGGAAAATTTCAGGCCGCTACCATTAAGTAAAAGATTTTTCGGCCCAGTCACCCCAAAAAAATTCTTTCAACTAGGTCCAATTTTGGTCAAAATGACGCAAATAGTCTTCTGTCTTCCTTGGATCACTTCTTTCAACCTCAAACCCTAATCTCCAACCCTCACCCCAGCCACCTGTCCCAACCACCAACACCAGTCGTCGGAAGTTGTCGCTCATTCCATGGCGTCGAACTGCGCGCACTGGTTGCGAAGAAATGAAAACAAAAACAGTTGTGCAAGAAGACAGAATCATCTCCTTCTTCTGTTTATCATCTATTTACCGAGTGTGTTGATATTGTGTTATATTTCTTATGAATTTCAATTTTTTTATAATTAGTGTTTGTAGATTTTTAGTGTGAAACGTAAAACTATAATGTTTTTGAGATGTTCGATCAATTGTTTGAATGTAAATTGTATATTTATTGTGAATTTCAATTTTATTGTAATGATTGTTTGTAGATTTTTAATGTAAAACTCAAAACTATAATGTATTTGAGATGTTCGATCAATTGTTTGAATGAAAATTTTGAGAATGTAATGATATTGAAACCATTGGTGCACTTAATTTACATGCATCGACAGCTCATGAGTCTATCGGTTTAGCTCATTCCCCACTGGAAAAAATTTTAAAAATTTAACGTGTTTTAAATTTTATTCAATTAAGCAGTATTTAATAGTATTAGAGTATTAGTCTTAGTTCTATTCTTTTATCATACGTGTATTTAGTAGGGTGACATGGCATTTTAGTTGGTTAATCAGTTTAGTATAAATAGTGATCACCTTTGTGTTAGAACTCAATTTTCATTCTGGGTAAAGCTCATTGCTTCTCGAGAGTTCTTCTCCCATGCATTGTTTGTTATCATTTAATTAATTATAGATTCTAACTTGATTTCTGTAATTGAAATTTACATTTTATGCATGTTTTTTCCTCGAAAGTAAAATTGCTACTTTAATAATAAAAGTACTCAAAAGAATTTTTTAATTAAATAACAAATTTGTTTTATGATTCATCAACTTATCTTGGAAATAACCCAAAATATTCATTGTGCTTGGATGTAATCTCTGTATTTTTATATATTGTCATCTATTAAATACTACTTAACTGAATAAATTTAAAACATATTAAATTATTAAATTTTAATATTTAATAATATTAATTCATTATACATAATTATTACACGTAATAAAATTTTAATTGCTGTCGTTGCTGAGAAAATTAGTGAACATTGAACAATAAAGTGGGCCCATGGTGGATTAACGTAGCTAGAATTAAAGACTCGATGCATGCCCATGCTTTCATTTCACTTGATACTTGGAATGGTAAAATACATAAAAATCAACTGTATTATGATAATATATACACAAAACTCCCATATATTAACAAAATAGGTAAAAATTGTGTTATAGTAAATATGTACGAAACTCACATGTGTTAACAAAATATGCAAAAAAATCCTTCTTAAACTCGACATGAAACCCCCCATGTGTTATAAAAAAAGGCAAAAAAATCCTCTTTTTTTGAAACCTTGCACGAAACCCACTGTGTTCAACAAAAAAGACAAAAAAAAAACAACTATATTTTCATATATCATGCACAAAACCCCATCGATTGTCTAATATGCGCTCCATTTTTTCTGCTCCTACATTATTTTCTTCTTTTATGTAATGATTTGTCGTTTTAGTTTTAAAACGAAAAATATTCAGAATTTTAAAGTGAATGTATTTTATAGTGTAATTTTACAATAGATTATGAACAAAATGTATTCGCTTTAAAATTCTTAATATTTTTTGTTTCGAAACTAAAAGAACATGCCAGATGAATCATGACCTAATAAACATATTAGGCGACAAGAGAAATAAATTTAAATATTTAGATATAAATATTTTTGTTTCAGAATATTCCCTTTTCATTTTATTAACATTAATCCTTATATTTTTTAAAAATTTCTATTTATATATTTAATAATAATTTAAATTTAACGTTTGATATAATTAATATAATATTATGAAAAAAATATAATATAATAATGTTTAAATTTTTGTCATACCAGTTAATACACAACTTATTTAAATTGTTGCATTAATTCTTTTTATGAATGAAATATGTTTAAAATTATTATAAAAAAAATTATATAGATTACATATTTATAGAAATCACAGCAAACTATTGTATTATTTATTTATTAAACTATACACTTTATTAATTATTTGTATTAATTAAAAATTCAAAAAAATAATTAAAAAAAATGTGATGCTTCCTACGACGAATAACTTCTTCACGCCTCTCTGTGGAGTAGCAGTTGACCTTTTTCTTAGACTCACTGCATCATGGAGGACGTCCCTTTCCTTTGGATTGATTCTGTGGATACAGTCATCTCTTTTCTCCAGTCTTTTTGAAATGGTCATCTCACAACCACTCTTGAAAATATTTATTTTTGTACCGATTGAATTTAAAATTTTATTTATCCAAATAAATCAAAAAATTTCAAATCCATCCATCAATCTAACTGCTCTCAAATTTTGGAGCCTGCAGAAGTCAATCTATAGATACAAATTAGGTGGAATAGTCAAGTTTAAAGGTAGAGGTAAGTTAAACAATGAATATGGAAGAGGCACTTGAAGCAAAAGAAACTATTATAACATTAGCCAATATATGTTACGGATAAATAACATATAATGATTTTGTTATATTTTTATAAGGATAAAAAAAATTTATTTTATATTTTTACAATTACACAAAAAAAAAACATATAATAACATTCCAAAACATATAGCACATATTCAAATCGCCCATCGATTTGAATCTGTTGATGGTTTGTTTGATGATGCCCTTAAGGGTAGTGTTCTTAGGAGCATCACCATTTATTTGGAATCTTTTTTTTTAAAAGGAAAAAAAAATTTCACTTAGATGATAAATATTGCTCCTGAAAACAACGTTCGTCCTTAAGAGCAGCAATAAAGTTTCCTCTCTTGACAGGGAGAAGGTCCCTTTCTGTCCCTCAATGTATTTTAGTAGGTGTTGTTCACTGTTTGATAATGTAACTATCTAGGGTTTAGAGTTACGGTGAGTATTTCCTTTTCTTATTATTGTAATAATAAACATTTGGGTTTGATTTGCCCATTTGCGGGGGGCAAATCAAATCTCTTGAAACTTTCGTCAATACTGTCATATTTTAATAAAAATACAAAAAATAAACAAATAAAAATTAATTAACGAATTATAAAGTTTATAAAGAAAATCAAATTTTATAAGGAAGGTTTTGAAGTATAATTATATAACTCTCTTCGTAATATATCAATAATTACAATCTCCATAAAGTGTTGTGTTAGAGGCGAACGCAACTCCCATAAAAAAAATTTTAAAAACTACATTTTACATCTCTTAAATTTTTTTTTTTACCCTCTACCTTTATGCTATTATTATTTTTTCCATAAACAAAAATTCTATATTCGTCCATGTATAATGTGATCCAATTATAAAATCAATTAAGAAGTCGTCAACTTGGAAAAATATCAAACACAAGCACAACAAGCACCACTTAATTTTTTTTTTTATTATGGGCCATTCTTTTTCGACAGTTTATTTTAACTTTAAAAAAAAATTAAAAATTATATTTTACCTAAAAATATTAGAAAGTTTTATGCAGGCTTTTATAATTTTTGAGGTTGGTAGGGAGTTGGAATAAAGAAAGAAAGTATGATAGGGAGTTAGAATAAAGAATCTTTGATATAGGGAGGAATGTTAAAGTTATATTTGGAGGTAAGTGAGTTTACCCTTAAGTTATATTATTTATTAATTATTTGTGATAAATAGAAATTCAGAAAATTAATATAAAAAAGCAAAATGAAAAACCCTCCACCAAACTTCTCTGAATTTATCTGTACCTATCCGATTAATTTAATTTATATTTTATACATGTATATATTTCTTTTTCAAGTCTAATTACACATCCCAAATTGCAATGCCAGTTGTCCACATTTTTTTTGTCTTCACATACAACAAAAACCTATTCAAAGTCTTGGTCTCAATCTACCACCACAAACACCTTTTACATTCGCCGCTACCGCCACCGACCAAGCAAAGCTGTTAACGAGAGCTCCACCAGATCTCTCCACCGCGACAACCATCGTACCTGAAGCCTCGTTTGCCACGTTGAACTCAGCCTCAAATCCCTCCACCACCATATCACTCTCGGCTCCTTCATGACATCCCGCTTCCTCAGCCGTCTGAGTTATCATGCTCTCAGGCGTCAGCGGGAAGAGCTGCTTAGTCGGCGTCTGCAGCTCCAGGGGCGGATTCCAGTCGCCTCTTCCTGTTTTACGGTCCTTAGGTTCCATTTTACGGAGTCAGTCATGCTCAAATGAAGCAACAGAGGTTTGCAAAATGTTCAATTCAAAGGCATGGCATCGTTTGTCTTCTCAATCCAGCCGTAGGGAACCAATTTTAGGTATGAATTGGGAAATATATAATTTTGAATTTATCTGGTTAAAGTAAAATATAATTTCAAAATTTTCTATTTTTTTATTATATATTAGAAATCGTATGATATTTTCCAAAATAAAATACAAAAAAATTTATTTAGATTTTTTATATAAATTTTTTAAAATATATTTTCACTCTTTCTTTTTCCTTTTAGTGTGGCAAGTCCAAAGAAATATAATCTGGAAATTCTTGAATGCACCACGAGATGCAATTACGTCCACGCCCGGTGCATGTAATGTAAGAGTTTTCCATGTTCCGACGGCTACAAAACAAAGCAGACGGCGCATTACGGATAAAAACAAAGACCGTTAGATTTGTCTCATCCAACGACCAGAAACGATTTCCATTGGAGCGAAGCGCTGGTTCTCTCTAATTTGAAAGAAGCATCTTTATCCCCATTTTACAAATTCTAACTTTTCGCATACACTAATGTGAGTGTTGGAAAGAGAGAGAGCGAGAAGGGAAGAAAAATAAAGAATGGCGCCAAGAAAAGTTAATCTGCGGAAGAACAAAGGTATCGATTTTCGATCTTTTTATTTGTTAGAAGTGTGTCTTTTCTGTGTGATCTTTCTTGTATCTTGATTTATGATCAGAGAATAGACTATTGACAGACTACAAATTCTTGATCAATCGGTTTTGTTAAATTTGAAGGGTTTCTTTGTTTTCGTCTTTATGTTTTTTGTTGAATTAGGGTCTTCTTTATGTAGCAATGGTAATGTGACAAATCATTTTGATATATATGAATTCTTCTTTTAAAACTTCTGAATAGAAATTATTCAAAGTGGCAACACGATAATGTTCATTCTTTTGAATGTTTTGCACTTCTTTTTTCAAGATTTACTGTTTGATTGATTCATTTTTTTAATAGGCGACGCACCGATTCCTGGGGCCGTTAAACAAAAGAAGAACCGATGTGTACTTGACGAAATTGGGAATACAATTGCCGTCCGTGGGCTCAATGTCAAGCCACATCCTCAGGTTTCTCGACCCGTTACAAGGTATTTCGTCTCTTCTTTATTCAATTACCTAAATGTAAGAAAAATTAATCATGGGTCGATCTTGATTAACATCTTCTTGTTTTTTCAGGGGTTTTTTTGCTCTGTTACATGCCAGGGCCTTGGGAGCCAAAAACAACAAGGTGTGTTTCTTGGAACCACATATCACACAGTTTGTCCAGTTTCACATGTACTAACATGTCTTATGTATGCTCTCAATTACAGAACTTAGTGGCAACAAATGGAAATGCAGCCATTGTAGCTGATGGAACTCTACCTGAGAAAAGAGCCCCTCTGGCCCGGAAACCACCTCAGAAGAAGAATGTTGCGAAACCTAAGCCTGTGGAGATAATTGAAATTAGCCCTGATACAGATGACGTTCATGTAAAACAGAAGCCGACGCACGTAAATGATGAAAAACTCGGTGAAAATTCGATGGATGAGTTGTCGTCAAGAAAGCAAGCTGGAACTCTTACTTCAACACTCACTGCCAGAATACAGGTCCATATCAGTCACTTGGATTTTACAGTTTCTTTTGCCTATTTTCGGAACCATTTTCCTAACATTTGGATTGATTTTTTAGGCTGCGTGTGGGCTGAGCGGCGAACAAAATGAGGACACAGTCGATATTGATGTTGCCAAACTAAAGCCTGTGGAGATAATTGAAATTAGCCCTGATACAGAAGTTCACGTAAGACAGAAGCCGCCACATGTAAATGATGAAAATCTCGGTGAAAATTCGATGGATGAGTTGCCATCAAGAAAGCAAGCTCAAACTCTTACTTCAATACTCTTTGCCAGAATTCAGGTCCATATCATTGCCACTTGGATTTTACAGTTTCTTTGCTTGCCTATTTTCGTAGCCATTTTTCTTAACATTTTGATTGATTTTCAGGCTGTGTTTGGGCTGAGAGGCGAACAAAAGGAGGACATAGTGAATATTGATGTTGACAGACCAAATCCCGTGGAGATAATTGAAATTAGCCCTGATACAGAGGAAGTTCACGTAAAACAGAAGCCACCACATGTAAATGATGAAAAACTTGGTGAAAATTCGGTGGATGAGTTGTCATCAAGAAAGCAAGCTCGAACTCTTACTTCAATACTCATTGCCAGAATCCAGGTCCATATCATTATCATTTGGATTTTACAGTTTCTTTTGCTTGCCTATTTTTGGAACCATTTTTCTTAACATTTTGATTGATTTTCAGGCTGTGTTTGGTCTGAGTGGCGAACAAAAGTAAGACATAGTGGATATTGATGCTGCTGATGTGAACAATGAGTTGGCAGTTGTTGAGTATGTGGATGAAATGTACAGCTATTACAAGTCAGCCGAGAATGAAAGCGCGGCAAATGATTACATGGACTCACAGCCAGAAATAAATGAGAAAATGCGAGCGATTCTGATAGATTGGCTAATCCATGTTCACTATAAGTTCAAGCTTTCTCCTGAGACTCTTTTCCTGATCATCAACATAATGGATCGGTATCTTTCGGTCGCTGCTACATCAAGAAGTGAACTTCAGTTGGTGGGAATTAGTGCGATGCTCATAGCCTCGAAATACGAAGAAATTTGGGCCCCCGACGTGCGTAGAAATTTTACATTTTTACTCGTTTAAACAATCTAAAATCTATTGTTAACCTTGTTTATTTATTTCAGGTTAATAAACTCGTTGGAATCTCAGCAAACATTTACTCAAGCCATCAAGTCTTAGCAATGGAAAAACGGATAATCGAGAAATTGGAATGGAATTTCACAGTCCCGACACCATATGTGTTTCTTGTTCGTTTCATAAAAGCATCAATGACTGATTCTGACGTAAGTGGACTTGTTCAGACGATGTTTTACGAAGTTTTTTTGCATAAATTTGTGCAAGATTCTTAATAAATCATTATGTTCTTGGGTGGTTTTATAGGTGGAGAACATGGTCTATTTCTTGGCTGAGCTTGGGATGATGAATTATGCTACAATAATGTACTGTCCCTCGATGATTGCTGCCTCAGCAGTCTATGCAGCAAGATGCACTTTAAATAAGACCCCCCGTTGGAACGAGACGCTTAAAAAGCACACCGGTTTCTCGGAACCACAACTCATGTAAGTAGAACGAAACATGAAAACTGGCTGTATAATTCTTGATACTGTATGCTAATGGTATCTTTGTTTTTTTGGTGATAAGGGATTGTGCTAAGTTACTAGTTAGTTTCCATTCGGCTACAACAGAGAACGAGTTCAAGGGAATCTACATGAAATACACGAGTATGAAGCTTTCACCAGCCCCCGATACTACACCACTACCTGAGGATGATGAGCTCATACCTGTTGGTCTTGTCTTTTGATTAGTTAGGATTGTTACTGTTTTGTTTCTACTGATTGTGGCAATATATACAAAATAAACAGACATGTAACGCACATGTGTAAACGATGAACCAGATCGAATTAAAATCTGAAAAAGATTGAAGATATAAAACGTAAAGTGGCAATCTCAAGAATGGGAAATATGTTTTGAGTGTAGCAAATGTATGACCTTTAAATATTGGTCAAGCAACGTACAACGTTCTTGAATTACGAAAACATATAGACCAGCTGACAGGAAACGCTTTGGTGGAAAATGAAGATAGTGCTCTGAATTTCTTTATCCTGTCCAGGGACGAAAATGAATATCCTCAATCAGCAATACGAGAGCTCAAGGAATCCTTAAATGATGGTTCTTTTCTTCCAAAAAAAATTATTATTATTATTAATTTTTTTTTATATTATTATTATTATTATTGTTATTGTTATGAATCTTGAACTTGTAACAAATATTAATATATTCTTTTACTTTCAAGATTATGAGTAGTAGTACATATACTATCAGTAACACACCAAAGACATCAATACACAACACTTGAACTCTGTTTCTTGAAATGAATGTACGAAGACTTCTTGATGTGTTCTTAACACACACGAGTTGTAATCAATTCAGTGATATTTGTATGCATATCATATGATACGAGATCAATCAATAAGAATATGAACAGAATTCAAATGTGGAAATTGAGAAACGAACAAAAAAAACAAAGGAATTTTTACGTGATTCGACAAACTACAGTCAACGGAGATGATTTTATTGAACACTTCGAGATATAATGTGATTCTGCTGTACAATAATTCGTTCCGAGACTCACTCTATCATGAGCTTGCATTACCACATCACACCATTCTTCATGTTTATAAGCTACTTCCTCTGTTCAGGATTAAACAACTCTCCAAGTATTGGATGAAATTATGGTCCAACTGTGGTTTAAAAGGAGTACCCTGGATCTCATCTTTAAAAAAAATCAGCAATATTTGAATTTGTTATTGTTTATGATAATAAGCAGATGTGAAGTTGATGCTTGACTAAAAGCTCTATCTCACCATCATCACTTGAATCTCCGGGCTTCTCAATTACATCAGTCGAGTTCAGTACATCCAGTCCATCTCCCAACAAGAAACTTGTTATTTTGCTCTCTTGCCACGAATGTCCATTATTTCACATTCCAAAAGTTTATTTTAATTATAGATATATCCAATCACACCATTTTCACTGTTCTTGCTTCTAAATTTATATGTATGGAGCTGTTTGATTTACTTGTGAGGAAAATGGAACCAAATTCGATTTTATCAAGACTTTTGATGAAATTTTTTACCATTTTATTGTGAGTTAGAAGATGGGATGGTTATTTCTCATCATCTTTATCGAATATCCATCTATGAGTGGATCATGCCCAAAGCCATGATCAAGACTAGCCCGAATTAGGATTTTTTTTAGGGTCATGACACAAATCTTAGGAATATATTTCCTATCCTAAAATTGTTAAATTCAACACTCGAGACAACAATTATATGTTTTATTTTTTATTATTTATCTATAGGTTATTCTCATATTTTTAATTGGTATTATCCTAAATTAATTAGCATCTATAATTATTATTAGCATTATTTATTATTTGGCATTTGATACTTTTTATTATATTTTTTATTTATTAATTAATTATATTAATTAGTAAATAAGATGTATGAATTTAATCATTTTGTAACCTAAAAGATAAACAACTAAGCTGTACGAATTTATGTACGAATTTCTACTCTTACTATTAATTTAATTTAATTTAATTGCTTCATCTTCACCACACAGGATAAATGCTTTTGGGTAAAAGAACTTACTTTTCTCAAACTGATTCCATCGACAGGAGAAACCATCAACTCTGCTCTACAATGGTCGTCACGGTTTTGTTCTTGAGCTCAAGCAACTGACGATTTGCACAGTTCCATTACTCAACTTCTCAACATGGGTATTCGATTTCTATATTATTTCGTCACTTTCTCACTTTCATTTTCTAGTATTACTCTATTCTGCTGCTGCATGTTTGGTCACTTTGGATTTTTTTTATTTTGGCCTTTGTTTCTTTATTCTTTCATTTTTGAAATGCCTCTAATCGCATGTATTACTGCAAATGGACAAGAAATATGTCATACTTAATGTTTTTTGTCATCAAAATACAGAGTCTAAACATTGTGATGACGACTTCGATATGGGAGCTTTGAGAATTTGTTTGGGTTACTTATAGCTATGTTAGGTTGGTCACGGTATCTTCAAGTTTCCCATTCTTGTTCTTCGGATGCATTTCTGGAGTGATATTTTTCAATTGATTAATTGTTTACATTTTTTGGTAATTTTTTCACTTTTGGTAAAGGATATCTGTGTTGTCGTCTGTTATAGGATTTTTGCTCGACAAGGTACAGGACACGTAAAAGGTAAAAGGTGACAATTTTTGACGTAGAACACGTAGAATATAATTTCTTCTGCAATATTTAATCTGATAAACATATGGCTATATATAGGAAAACAAATAAAAGCGAACCACTAAGCCATTAACCCCATAAACCCACGTAGACCCACTAAATCACAACCACTAAGCGTCTAAGCCACTAAGCACTGGAGGAGAGGGTACTGATCCATTGAAAGAATGAAAGAGTAAAAAGCATGGAACTGTCTGACTTGCCAAAACCATCTGATTCAGAAATGATTGAGGAGGAGGCTAGTTCCACATCACCTTGTGGTGGGCCTGATAGAGTAAGTATTTCGGATCAGCCAGTGGAATCTGAATCTGTTTCACATAGTGTATCTGAAACAATGAGTGAGAAATGGACTATTTCTGTAGACGTTATTTCAATGGATGTTGAGGAGAACACATTAATGGATTCAAATACTGGTGAAGATATTCAGATTCACCAGTCAAATGAAAAAATGTGTGGAAACTGCTGTAATTTGGATATGCTCAAGTGTAGCCATGTCCCACAAACAAATTTGGAGGAAAATCGGCCTGCTCCTGTTTTACCGATACATTAGCCACTAATGAACATTTTTGCAACTCACGTGTGCTTATAGATAGACCGCTGGAAGAAGAACATGAAGGTAATATTATTACATAGCAAATTGTATCTTCTAGTGATGCATTTCACTTGGAACAAAACAAACATTCTGTGGCATCAAATGCTGACCACCCTTCTTTGTCAGGGTTTGATGGTATTGAAGGTCTTTCTTCTGAAGTTGTAAATGAATGCGCCAATGTAGCAGTGGATAAAGCTTTTACTGTCTACAAAGGAAAGAAGCTTCTTGTTCTTGATGTGAATGGGCTGCTTGTTGACATTTTGTCATATGTACCTTATGATTATGATCCAGATGACATAATATCTAAGAAAGCAGGTAAATATGAAAGGTTACATGTAATTAGTTTGATGATGTGGATTGCTTCTCGTTCAATCTTCTAATTTTGTTTCCTAAAATTGTTCTAGTTTTTAAAAGACTGCACTGTGATGATTTTTTGAAGTTTTGCTTTGAGAGATTTAATGTTGGTGTTTGGTCTTCAAAAACCAAGTACTCCTCAACATCAACTTACTATGGTTAAGTAGCTCGGCATTTGATTTTGTTTATGAATTATCATATTATTTGTTCTTTTTGTATGCCACGTGGGATCATGGAACTTTTACAGAAGAAATATGGAGCCAATACTTGATCTTCTTTTTGGAAATGAAAAGAGCAAGCTGCTTTTTTGTTGGGTAAGCCATTTTTGTACTCTTTCAGAGTATCCCGATATTATCTATTCCATTATAAGGTGCTTTGAGATTTTTACAAGTCTTATTTTTGTCAGTATTCGCCGGTTGCTTCACAAACTACCATAATTATGAAAGAATGCTAATGATTTCCTCTTTTTACAGGATCAGTCGCATTGCACCGTTACCGGTTATTACAACGTTGAGAAAAAGGACAAGCCTATTCTCTTAAAAAAGCTAAAGAAGTTGTGGGACAAAGTTGAGCCAGATCTTCCATGGGAGCGGGGATTATTTAATGAATACAACACTCTTTTGTTGGATGATTCCCCTTACAAGGCAATATGCAATCCTGTAAGCTATTAGATTCCTTTTTTCCCCACCATAATGGAATGCTTGTCTAGTTTCCTAATTTACACTTTCCATGCATTCTTTAAGTGGCGCGGCCTCTTGCGTTGCAAGGGAAGAATGCATACATTAGGTCCAATGTGTCCTACCCCTCCCAGACCCCACGCATTTTCCCCTTTTATGCATTGTTTAAGTGGGATTACTCAATTTTTGAATATGTGTATACTCGCCAATTCATTTGTTTTGTTTATTACTCCAGCGACACACTGCTATCTTTCCACCCACGTACAACTTCAAAGACGTGCAAGATAGTTCATTAGGTCAGTTATCTTCCGTGTTTCGCTAGCATAAATACAAGTTAAATGCAACAAAACTCCTCTATTGAACCTTTTTTTTTTGTTTTTTGTTTGTGAATGTTCTTGCCTAAAACCAAGCGTTGGTCATCAAATCGTCAGCAAATACTGATCTAATGTGTGGAAAATGAATATTCATCTTGTTTTGCTAATCGTATGGAGGGATGGCGATCTTCGTGCTTATTTGCATGCATTAGCTACAGCTGAAAACGTTCAAGAATATGTGAAACAAAATCCATTCGGCCAGAGACCCATCACCGAAAAAAACTTATCGTGGGGTTACTATCTTAAAGTTATTGAAGTCAGTTCGTCCCCCCCTCGTCAAACTGCCGATGATGCTGTAACACAACAAGAATCTGTTTGAATCCATGTTTTTTGTCTCAAGGATAGAAATCTAGTGTATGAACAAGCTGTCATACATACGTTTTGCTAGTGCCAAGTCACTGTTGATTTCCAAATCACTAATTTTGTCATTTTGTCATCTTGTCATCTCATGTTAGATACTATCCTTCTATCTAAACGCACTGTTGTAAAAAGTGATTAGTATTAATATTAATATTATATATCGTGCATATCTTATATATTTTTAACATTTACGTAACATTAATATATATTTAATTTTTTTTATTTAATTTGTTTGAATAAGTTGTTTTTTAGTTTTTTTATAATGTTTTAATTTTTTTTCACCCCTAGGGAGTCATGGTTATTACATATTATGATTTGATTGAGATATTTTTCAAAAAGTAAATGGTATAACTTGAACCTCAAATTAGGGTTCTCACCAATTATATATATATATATATATATATATATATATATATATATATATATATATATATATATATAATAGACTAGAAGACGTAAACACATGTGTATCATATGAGGATCTTTATAATTATAAAATAAATGTTGTGTGATCGATTGTTGGGGTTCAACAATTGTCTCTACTTTGTGATCGGTCGAACACATAGCGCTTGTGTCAGTGTATGGTTGAAGATTGATGTTGCATCATTACCTTTAACTATAGTTATTGGTAAAGCGGTAAGCGCTCGATCCTACATTGGTATCAGAGCCACAGTCGAGTCGATTCACATGAGTCGCAGAGAGTGCAATTATTGGAGGAGGGATTGTTAAGCTTCAACAATTGCATCTGCTTTGTGATCGATCGAACACGTGGCGCTTGTGCCAGTATATAGTTGAAAAGATTGATGTTGCCCTTTACCCCTAACTATAGTTATTGGTAAAGCGGTAAGCGCTCGATCCTACACCGTCATTAGAAAAAACAAATCTAAACTAAAGCAAGAAGATAACCACAATTTACATAAGAACCTTTGGCAATGATTTTGTTTGATGTTATCCTTAAAGTTATTGTCATTGCAAGTTAGGGTACGAAAGTCGGACGCCAGGGTGCTTTTTGAGTTGACGTTGTTGGATCAGAGATGGAGGTGGTCCCACTTTCATACACTTGATCTTACAAACACCAATACACATACAAACATACGTGCATATACATATATATTTATGTATCTTGATCTTTATAAACACCCGATCCATATCTATACTATCTATATTATATTATAAAGGAAGAGCAACACATAATAACTACATTGACCTCTTGGTATATTTTTATGTGTTTTTCCTAAAATACCCTAATATAAATAACTACCGTCAATATTTTGATTTTCTTCAAATTTTTTAAATTCATTTATTTCATCTAATTAATAATATATCATATTAACTTAAATTTTTAAAATTTTTAAAATATAAAATAATTTACATATTTACATTGTAATTATATACCATATAAAATTTTTAAAAGTATATATATATGTATCAAGTGTCAAAAATCACTAGTAAATATTATTTGGGAGGGAGGGGAACAAAGTAAACAACCATTTTGGTAGGGCATTAGAGAGTGGGCCTTACAGTTATTTTGATGCTAAGTGTTATTCATCTGACGCGTGTTCATATAATTTTTCTTTTTATATTTTTAAACTTTTCTCATTTTATCTAATGAGAATTTGCCACATGGCAGAGCTCGTTCACCCTCTTTTTTCAATTCAACCATGGTTAAAAAAAATGACTTTGCAATACATATATAAATAAATAAATAAAAAGATACATACATATGCAATATAAGTTGCAAGAATTTAACTAGTCAAGTACGATAAGTTGTCACAATTTATTAATGAAGGAATTATAATGGCTAATATAATTATAGACTACTTTTGAGTAGATCTGTCATTTTAGATTCAGATCGTCGGGTTGGCCCAATCTGTCACATAAAATAGGTAGGTCTGGTTAACATTTTCCCAACCTATTTCAAAGTGAGTCAAAATAGATTAACCCATTTGGGTTATGAGTTGGGTCGGATTGACCCGCGAGTTAAACTTAAAAGTTAGACCTATTAATTTATTATGTAGATAATGAAGATAATGCAAGTTGATCTGATTAGGGATCAAGTATTCTAGATACTTTTGCTAAAAAAAAGAGGGGAGAGATGGAGAAGAATGAGAAAATTTTTCACAATTGTTTCTCTATATTTCCATCTTCACAAGTGTTGTGTTATAATGTTAATATCACTGAGTAGAATTTTTGGATTCCATAGGAGCATCGGGTGTTAAATTTGATATTTGATGATTTAGGAACCGTTCATTTCTTCAAATTCGTGATTTTTGATTGTGTTAGTTTTTGATGTGGTGTTTCATGAATTATATTGAGTTATTGTCTTGCAAATATGTGTCATTCTTACACGATCACTTATTGTCCGATGAAATGTCTCAATGAACAGTGCTAAAAAAAAAAATCATCGAAGGATATACGAGTACTTCCATGGAGAACTTTAGTAGCAATCCATTTTTTAAAGTCAACTATTTTTCTGGTTTTTTAATATTTTTATTTCACTTTAGTATCTATCTGTTTGGCCCTTTTTTGGGCAAAGCGTTACCAGTGTTTGTTTCATAACTTCTACAGTCAGGAACTTTTAATTAGATTGGAACTTCAAATTGCATATTTAGTTTTATAAAGTTGTATTCTCATGTAATAGTATATTTTTCTAAAACACACCAATTTAGGCATTTATTAAACAAATTTTTTGTTCAAGAGTAACCACGGAAATTTTTTTTTGGCACAATTCAGATCGTTGATTTATACATTTCCTTTTATGAGGGAGTTTCATGATGTTTTTCTCTTTTCCTTTGCTGAAATTTTTGATTCTCCTTTCCAAATAGAATGATTATTAAAAGTTAAAGATTTAAAATTATGGAAAATATTGGTTACAAGTCGGTCTCTTACCTCATTACTTACCATTTGATGAAAGGACTCAATGAATAGTAATGTAAAAAAATGATTGAAACATTTGAGACCACATCCATGTAGAGTTTCAGTATCAATCCACTTTTTTTTTTGCTAACACATTTTTATGTCTTGTTGTTTTAGTTATCTAATTTTTTGTTTAGTTTAAGTTCTGCATATTTAAATGTTGCCATATTATTAGCTTACTTTTGTTTCAATGATATAGTGATAGTTTGATGAGCTTAGATGATTATCTAAAAAATGTTATGATTCGATTTTTATAATAAGTGGTTATTATCTATTTTTTTGAAATATTTTTTCTTTCAGTTTAGGAAAACGTCCACCGATGACTCTGACTAGAAAACAAGATTTAGATTTATGTTCGCGATGAAATCCTAAGGAGATAAATGATTCCGCTGTTCATGAGGCAAATAGTTTTGAAGTTTACATGTGAGTGTTGACATTTCAAATTTGTATGTCTATTCATTTAATTTTTTTTTTTATGTTAATAAAAGTTTGTATACGTGTTTTTAACCTCATTGTAAATTTGAATTCTATGCAAATGTATTTTGTCTGCTGTTTTTTCAGCTTTGGTACGTCTTGATTTGAGGTATATTTGGAATCTTCTGTTCAATTTTTTAGTGTTTTATTTTGTTGATATTGTGAGATTAATTATGACAAATTGGATTCATCTTCGCCCATTGAGCTCTAGAAATGATGTTGTATGTTTTGTTCTTTTACATTTTAGTTACTTAGCAAGAAAGATTTTGATGTTTTTTGATTGTGTTATGCTTCAATGAAAGATTGAAGAGAAATTTAAAGTTTGTTGGTTGATTTTTTAATTTTGTAACTATAAAATATGTTAGCACTGGACATTTTAGGTCTGAGATCAAAATCCAAATTCACATACTCGGAACTCATGGATTGGAACCGTTTGGAAAGATGGTTAGTTTTTTTTTTTAAAAAACAACTAACAGAACTGATGTTTATTTAGGGTGCAGAAAATCTGATCCATAAATGTTATTTTTCCCATTGAAGATGAAGAGGAAGGACCTCGATGATGTCAATGATGAATTCTCTGGTTTTTCTCCCTGCGTTCCTGGCAGAAAAATCCGAAGACTGGTAAATTTTGTTAAAATATCTTACTTATGTTACAATTAAGATTAGTGTGAGTTCGAGTATTTGTTCATTTGTAGGATGCGGAATTGCAAACCAATTGATAGACGAGGAAAAAATTTGAGATTTCTGGTTCAAGCAATCGGACCCTCGGAAACATAAGTTTCTATCAATTAGGGGGGTTTTGAAAATTGAAGAGTTGCCGAGCGAGGATGAAAAGAAGGCTATTGTGCTTTTCAAGCCTCTGTAAAATTCCTTGCTAAAGTCGCCGTCAAATTTCTCATTATCGGTTGATACTCACTTAATTATGTGTCTCAAAAGTGAGTATTA
The DNA here is from genome assembly GCA_907163345.1 of Haberlea rhodopensis. Lineage (NCBI taxonomy): Eukaryota > Viridiplantae > Streptophyta > Magnoliopsida > Lamiales > Gesneriaceae > Haberlea > Haberlea rhodopensis. Next base: position 2,310,554 of record CAJQUN010000045.1, on the reverse strand, counting down.
TGCAAATAACAATTGATTTATCATATAACTGGGAAACGTTTGAATTTCTGTATCCTTTGGTTGAATTCTGGAGTGATTGGTTTTCAGTGCTAATAGTTGTGGAAATTTGGTATATTAACTTGATGTACTTGAATCTTGCTGAAATTTGTTTTATAACTAACATTTACTCGTATGTCTTACCAGCTCACACTGAAGCATATATGGTGATCAATGATTCAAGTTACTTCGTACGTTAGAACTTACAACTTTTTGCTAAATACACATATAATTTTTAAAAATTTTGATCCAACCTATCAACGGTCCCCACACTAATTTGCACACCATGAAAAGCTCTACAGTTCTCACCGTGGGAAGTTGTTGATGCATTTGATCTCAATTCTTCCATCCTAGTTTTTTATTTAAATTTTATAAGGTGGTTGATATCCGAGTAAAAGTTTCATTTAAACCTCATTACCTCAATTGAGGAGTGCTATCTATTTAGCAGCTTTTGTCTTTGAAGTTCCTCAATTGAATCCCAGTGGGTTTGCTTTGGAAGACTTTGATTGATCTTCAATCAGCTGTTATTGAGCTTCCAAATCATGTATATATAGCCCCAAGTAATGATATATACATTAGATACAAGAATATAACCGTTGGGACAATTTTGGTAAGCTTTCAAACATGGCAACGGTCATATTCTGGTTTCTGGGCTTTTTCTGGAAGGCCCGCTGGTTGGATCCTGTAGGTGTGATCCGGTAGGTTCCATCCGGTAGGTGCCATCCGGTAGGTTGGATCCGGTAGGCGCGATCCGGTAGGTGCAATCCGGTAGGTGCAATCCGGTAGGTGTGATCCGGTAGGTGCCATCCGGTAGGTGCAATCCGGTAGGTGCCATCCGGTAGGTGCAATCCGGTAGGTGTGATCCGGTAGGTGACATCCGGTAGGTGCAATCCGGTATGTGTGATCCGATAGGTGTTTCAGCTCTGCACCAGCAAGCTCTTGCAGACCTCTTTTCGACAAGTAAACCTTCGAATTTGGTCTTCTGGCCTGAAATACGACTTGTAGAGAATTGAGTTTTCTATCCAACCCCTTTGGAATCAGGTCGTTTCAATATCCGAGCTATGAGATATGATTAATTTAGTCAGCAGCGCTCGGGGTCTACTGGGTGCTAAATTCTCATTTCAGCAACCAAACTCAAGGCCATTTCTTAGCAGATCATCAAGCTGTAAAATATCATTTATGAACTGCACACTTGATGAAATATGTTAGCAACACAATAACAAGTTTTGTTAACATCAAAACTAAGATATTTGGTTTTCCAAAACCCAACAATCTCCCCCTTTTTGATGATCACAAAACTTGAATAAAAATATGAACATTAAAGCACAATGTTGCATAACAAGAAAAAATCATATATTTTTTTTAAAACAACATATTTCTCCCCCTTTTTGTGTGAATCAAAAAGGAAGACAAATAAAATTTACTCCCCCTCAAGGATTGAGATTAAACTCTCCCCCTTAATTTTAAAAGGTTTGAAAATTTAAGCAAGTGAGGGGCAAATGAGGTATGCTAAAACAAATTTTTTTTTTAAAAAAAAATGCAATGCACATTAAATTTTGAACAAAAATAACCTCTTTTGATGATGAATGAAGCATACTTGGCAACAAATTTGAATTTCTTGACAAAACTCAACAGTGTCCATTTCATCTTTCTGCGGTGGCAGAACAGTTAGTCCAACTTTGCAGAATAAACTGTATCTCCTCGTGATGAATTAGGCTGCAAGACCTATACCCTTGCGATCCTCTATGAGTCTAGTTTGCAACGCAAAATACGGTTCGTCATTTGGACATTCGAGCAAGAAGTTATGCCAATTTTCCCAAAGTCGCTGCAAGCTGCCAGAAAAACTGAATGCTTCGAAAATTGTTAGAAAAAATTTCAAAATAAAACTTAAAATGAGTTTAGAACATATTGAACGAAAATTTGAACATTTAAAATAGATTATAAAATTATTTTCGTGCAAAATGAATGCAATGAAATTGATTTTTATGCTAAAAAATTTCATACACCATGTTTTGAAAAAATATGCTATGAAAATATTTCATGCTCATGAGAAAATTTTGAAAAAGATTTTAAAAGATATCCGCAAAACAAATCGGTTAAAATGCTTTCAAAGAACAACCTGGCTCTGATACCACTTGTTAGGATCGATTCCGGAGGTGGGTTGCCATTCCACACCCGAGTTCAACCAACTTGAGTTTCAATAGCTCGTGTTCTTCAATTAGTGCACCGAGAGATTATATCGAGTTCGATTACAAAATCGAGCGGAAGACACTCGACATAACCCGCTCTAAAACCGATTAAACATTTGAAAGGCATTTTAAAGATATGCAAGAAAGTATGTAAAAATAGTAAGGTAAATAACACAAGCATTTGTTTCTGGAAGTTCGAAGCACAACGCTTCTACGTCTCCCCTTCTTCCATCTCATGGAAGGATACACTAGAAGACTTTGATTTATACAACTCTTTGTACAAACCCGGTCCAGTTGGGCATTCCCCATCCAACTAGAACTCCTAGCAACTCAACTATGTATGTTCTTTAATGTCTCGCATACAAAGACCTCTCAATCGGTTGTGATGAATCATCAACCGTTACAATGGTATTCACTCTTCTATTTTAGCTCTCAAATACAATGAATAGAGTGAATACAAAGGCACAAATGATTCCATAATGAATCTGATACAGCAAGGTAAGAGGTGCCAAAGGTTTGAGGAGTGCTCTCTATTTATCAGCTTTTGTCTTTGAAGTTCCTCAATTGAATCCCAAGTGGGTTTGCTTTGGAAGGCTTGGATTGATCTTCAATCAGCTGTTATTGAGCTTCCAAATCATGTATATATAGTGTAAGTAATCCATCAAGCATCATACACAGCGGAATATAAAAAAATTATGGATAACAAGACACCGGATCTATACATAGGTTGTCATATCGGATTAGGGATTACAAAAGTCTCACCCTTGTAGCGTGTTTGAGAAGATTCCACGGAGCACCACGTCCAACGATCCCGAGTCACGAGCAACACTCCAAGGTCTTGCCTCAACGGTATCCACACGATTAAACGAACAAGGGACGTTCAAGAACAAGTTGCTAGACTTATTCTTGAACCAAAACCAAACTCTCGGTTCAAAAGCGATCAACGACTACCTATCTCTCCCCCAAAACCGACGGCGGCGTGAGCTAATGGAGAGGAAGAGGTGGCCGAGACTTATGAGAGGAGGCTAGGTTATTTTGATATGAAGTGTTGGATTAAAAACAATTAATCACATTGATATCAAATTATATATGATTTAATTAAAGGCTTTCTTAAAGCCTCATGGGCCCAAACCCATGATTTAATTAAATCCTTATAATCATTTAATTAAGACTCTTCTTAATTATTTAATTCATCCCATGAATTTAATTCCCTTTATCGATTTAATCTTTTGTGCGACCCGATAGGATCTTGTAATGTTGGCAGTGATATAAAATCTCATTTTACGTTACAAGCAATGAGCGGTATCTAGCAACACATCAAGGCTACCCAAATTACAAGAATGTCAATGACTCGACATAACCTTTAGAACTTGTGATAATATTAACCATGTAACTTAATCCCTTTGTCCTTTGTGTTTAGATTGAACACGAGTCATGGAATAGTCATACTCATATATTCATCTTTATTTCTTGATCCCCAAGTAGAACTAGAATAAACGAATACGCTCGATATCTCATATCGACTCATTCGAGCATGGCCATGCATTTTAGTTCTCACTTGATCAAGGGCCAAACACTTCTCCTGTTATATAGGAGGGACAAATCCTATCTCGATCAGTCAACATCCCTCTACATAATTTGTAGTGTATCCAATAGTCGCCTTTATAGTTTACCCTGTTACGGGTAACGTTTGACAGTATCAAGATACATAACTCCTTATGTTGGGATCTCTGATGATCACAAGTCGTAAGGATGACATACATTATTATCACTATGAGAATTGCATATGACAATAATATAACTATCCATGTTGCATTCTCATGGTGGGTTTGTCCAGTACATCGTTCTCTAACATGTACCCATGTGTTGATTTGATATCTCATATCAATGAACAATTCATCAATCAATACATACTAGTCTCAATGTATTATCATTATCCTGATTCATGATAATACTTGACTATGGACAATGTTTAAGAATAATACAATATTATTCTAAGGACATTAACATATATATTAATTCACATTGCACAGTTAAACGAATAATATATAATAATGAATTGCCATTCATAAAATCATAAACATTGTATGTCAAAACAATCATCCAATGACATGTCTTAGGGCATATCCCAACATATAGCCCTAAGTAATGATATATACGTTAGATACAAGAATATAACCGTTGGGATAATTTTGGTAAGCTTTCAAACATTGTAACAGTCATATTCTGGTTTCTGGGCTTTTTCTGGAAGGCCCGCTGGTTGGATCCGGTAGGTGTGATCCGGTAGGTTCCATCCGATAGGTGTGATCCGGTAGGTGTGATCCGGTAGGTGCGATCCGATAGGTGCCATCCGGTAGGTGTGATCCGGTAGGTGCAATCAGGTAGGTGTGATCCGGTAGGTGCCATCCGGTAGGTGTAATCCGGTAGGTGTGATCCGGTAGGTGCAATCCGGTAGGTGTTTCAGCTCTGCACCAGCAAGCTCTTGCAGGCCTCTTTTCGTCAAGTAAACCTTCGAATTTGGTCTTCTGGCCTGAAATACGACTTGTAGATAATTGAGTTTTCTATCCAACCCCTTTGGAATCAGGTCGTTTCGATATCCGAGCTATGAGATATGATTAATTTATTCAGCAGCGCTCGGGGTCTACTGGGTGCTGAATTCTCATTTCAGCAACCAAACTCAAGGCCATTTCTTAGCAGATCATCAAGCTGTAAAATATCATTTATGAACTGCACACTTGATGATATATGTTAGCAACACAATAACAAGTCTTGTTAACATCAAAACTAAGATTATTCGATTTTCCAAAACCCAACAATAGCAATTAACCTACCACTAATTAGGAACTAGCATGACCACTAATTACACATATTAACTAAAAGCAAACTAAGTCATCAATTTCATAAACAGGGGCCCGGAATGGCTTGCGGGTTTCTCTCTTGGGCCGTGTAAGTTGCTCAAATGGGTTGTCAGGTGGTGGGCTGCATTGTTCAACATCAGTCCAGCACCTGACTTTTTGATTGGAGATGTAAATGTGAATTCCACGACATCCAAACTCTTCTTCTCTATTGCTTGCATCCCATTTAGAATTGCTTTCAGCTACATTACACTTACCCGAACTTTCATCTTTTAAAACCGCTGATTTATGAGTACCACGTCCATTAAAGTGAGTATTCCCCTGGATTGATCTTTTTGTCTTAGAAGATTAAGCAACAGCATTGATTTTTTGTTATTAAAATAAAAAAAAATGCTTAATTTTTTCGGTTAATTACAAAATTGTCACCAATCAACTTAAAGCAGTCAAAAAAATGTCATGATTTGCTTCTCCTTTCTTCTGCTTAGTTTTAGAGAAGCAATAGTAGAAACGAGTAAATAAAACACTCAAAATCTGTTTTTTTGTCTGAGAAGCTGATAAGCACTCTGCAAAAACATTTACAAACACCCACTTAATAAAATTTTACTCTTTGCCAATTATTTTCTTTCTAATTAAAATAAAAATGATTACTTAAAATGTTATATATCCAACTTTTAGAGTATTTTTGGTTAAATAAACCTCTAATATATCAATAACACTTCATAATTTTTTTTTTCTCGAAAGCTTCATAAGTTTTATTATAATTTGCGTAGTTAATTTTATAATATTTAAATATAATAAAATATCATATATTTAATTATTCGACAGAAACAAGTAATTAACAATATATACATGTTCTTAAAAATTGAAGAAAAATTATTGGGCTGAAAACCCAAGTTCACTTGATCTAAGAATCAGTACCTATGATTTTAAACATAATGCGCATTTTTTCGAATTTATGATGACCTTCCCAATTTTGGATTGTGATTAACAAAAATGATTGGACATGTTTACGTTCAAAAAAATAAAATGACAAACAATACAAAACCCGAAATAGTCTTGGCTATCTCATTCGTTTTTTAGTTTAAAATTTTTATTTTGAGATTTTATCTAACAATTTTCGAAGCATTTTACTTTTTCTGGCAGCTTGCAGCGACTTTGGGAAAATTGGCATAACTTCTTGCTCGGATGTCCAAATGATGAACCGTTTTTTGGGTTGCAAACTAGACCCATAGAGGATCGCAACGGTATAGGTCTTGCAACCTAATTATTCACGAGTAAAACCAGTTTATTCTACAAAGTTGACTCATGTGCTGCCACCGCAGAAAGATGAAATAGACATTGTTGAGTTTTGTCAATAAATTCAAATTTGTTGCCAAGTATGCTACATGCATCATCAAAAGAGGTTATTTTTGGTCAAAAATTAATGTGCATTGCATTTTTTTTAATTTGTTTTAGCCTACCCCATTTGCCCCTCACTTGCTCAAATTTTCAAACATTTTAAAATTAAGGGAGAGAGTTTAATCGCAATCCTTCAGGGGAGTAAATTTTATTTGTATTCCTTTTTGATTCACACAAAAAGGGGGAGAAATATGTTGTTTAAAAATATGATTTTTTCTTGTTATGCAACATTGTGCTTTAATGTTCATATTTTTATTCGAGTTTTGTGATCATCAAAAAGGGGGCGATTGTTGGGTTTTGGAAACCCAAATAATCTTGGTTTTGATGTTAAGAAAACTTGTTATTGTGTTGCTAACATATTTCATCAAGTGTGCAGTTCATAGATCATAATTAAGAGCTTGATGAATTACAAAGAAGTAGCTTGAAAATATCAAGCTGGACCAAGTCTGAAATCCTGGCAGAGCTGATTGTTTCAATCATATCTCATAGCTCGGATATCGAAATGGCGTGCTGTTAAAGAGATTGAACAGCCAACTTAAAATACTAAAAGTCATATTTCACAACAGATCGGCTAGTTCGAATGTTATCAAGGAGAAAAGACGCCTGCAAGATCGAGCTGTACCGCGAAGAAACAGCAAGCTGTTTCAGCAAGCAACTGTCAGTCTATTGGGCATAACTCTTAGTTCGCTTATCGGAACGGAACGATTCAGTATGGATTAGAAAGCTAAGACAAAGATCTACAAGTTATATTTGGAAGTCAAAGACTGAATCGGACGTTAAGATGGCCAAAAAGCTTCTGTAAGTCACGCCATGTGCTGATGCATCCAGCAAACAGACAGCAGGACCATCGCCTCGTATTTTGAGCATAAATCTCTCATACGAACTCGAAATCGAGCGATTCTTGATTCCGTGGAAAGATAAGAGAAAGGGCTACAACTTTTATGTAGATCACATTGCCCAGAAATCAATGAATCAATAGCTAAAAGCAACAGATCAGAAGAGCAAGTTTATCAATCTGTCTTGTATCAAGCTGATTGTCCAGACTGATTCGGACCAGACTGATCCGGACCAGACTGAGCTTCCCATGCTGTTCTGTCCAGACTGATCTGCCCGTGCTGATCCGGCCAGACTGATCTGCCCAAGCTGATCCGGCCAGTCCGGTCCGAAATACAAAGAGCCCAGAAACCAGAATATGACCGTTGCAAGCTCGGGAATGGTGCAGAACCTTCTCCAACGGGCATATTCTTGTGTCTATCGTATATATCAATACTTGGGGCTATATATACATGATTTGGAAGCTCAATAACAGCTGATTGAAGATGAATCCAAGCCTTCCAAAGCAAACCCACTTGGGATTCAATTTGGGAACTTCAAAGACAAAAGTTGCTAAATGAAGAGCACTCCCCAAACCTTTGGCACCACTTACCTTGCTATATCAGATCTAGTTAGAGATCATTTGTGCCAAATATATTCACTCTATTCATTGTATATGAGAGCTTAATAGATGACTGAAGATCATTGTAACGGTTGATGATTTATCACAACCGATGAGAGGTCTTTGTATGTGAGACATTAAAGAACATACATAATTGAGTTGCTAGGAGTTCTAGTTGGATGGGGCATTCCCAACTGGATCGGGTTTGTACAACGGGATTGTATAAATCAAAGTCTTCTAGTGGAATCCTTCCATGAGGTGGAAGAAGGGGAGACGTAGAAGGATTACACCACCTTCGAACTTCCATAAACAAATGCTTGTTTATTTACTTTAATTGCATATCTTTAAAATTGCCTTTCAAATGTTTGATCGGTTATAGAGCGGGTTATGTCGAGTGTCTTCCACTTGGTTTTGTAACCGAACTTGATATAATCTCTCGGTGCAATTATTTCAAAAACACGAGCTATTGAAGCTCAAGTTGGTTGAACTCGGGTGTGGAATGGCAACCCATCCCCGAAATCGATCCTGACATTTACGCTTCCGCATACTCTGTTTCATCTGAGACGCTTTGTAAGTTGTTTCTCAATTATATGATCTATGAAGAATCCCACGATTTGTGTACAAGTTTTACGTTTAGATTCAATGTCGTCATGTGCTCCAGTCTCGGGGTGTGACATTTTAGTGATATCAGAGCAAAATCATGTTCCATGATCCCCATGAGAAAGACTTCTGGTTGATGCAAAATATCCAGATTTTCGGATCGAATAGACCAACTGTGTAAATAAAAAATCAGTTGTGAATCAAAAATTACAATCTAAAATATTTGTTAAGAAAAAAAAATTAAAAATAAACAAAAAAATTCGAAAACCATAGATCGAGGGCTCTCCACCGCCGCCACATCGCCACTATGGGAATTGTGACGACTGACCCACCTCACAAAGCGACGCCTTACAGCGACCCTATGATCAAGATATCAGCCAACATATGTCGTTTGCCCGACAAAATCGCTACCAAAACCCCCCAATCCTTCAGAAATTCTATTCCCCTATCTCGCCGCCTCCGGCCATATATCGGAACATGTGACCACCACCGTGAACATCTTCACTCATAGAACAAAAGCCCTCAATTGCAAGTACCAATTACAGGACGTAATTTCGCTCCCAAGAACACTAATGTAGCCGAAAATTAAGCCTTCAATTTTTCACCCATCATAACGTAATTCTTAAATCCGCTTTTTTAAAATTCCATTATTAATAAAAAGCCCTCTAACCAATTGGATTCACAAACAAAGGAAGATGTCCAATTTCAAGCCTAAATTCGTTCTTTAGAATAATAACTTGTGTCAATTTCGAGCCTCACTTTTTCCCCTATAATCCGAACATAAAATTCAAATTACATCCGCCTTAATTATTCAATTAGAAGTTATAGTAAAAACCCTCTATCAAATCCAAATCACAAACAAGGGAAGGTGCTCAATATCGGTTCGAGATTCAAGTCCTTAGAACCCAAAATTTGCATAAACTTCGGGCTTTGATTCCTCTCAAATCCGAACACCAACTCCAAATTAACTATGGAGTATGAATCCTCATATCATCCTTATTAAAAGCCCTCTATCAAATTTGAATCACAAACAAGGAAATGAGTCGAATTTTCGGATCAAATTCTACCCTAAAAACTCTAACTGGCCGAAATTTGAGCTATCAATTCCTCTCAAATTCGAACATTAAAATCAAATCAATTTCGGAGTACTACTCTATATTTTATGGTTAATAAAAGCCCTCTATCAGCATGTTCTCACAAACAAGGGAACACTTCTAATTTTGAGCCGCAACCTATAACCCTAAATCACAAAATTTAGATCAACAATTTCTCCTACAAGCCTAACATATATTTCGAATTAAATCTAGGTCATTAACCATAATGTCATGGATAATAAAAGCCATATGACTTTATACACCCATAGATGTACACATGACATCAATCGGGGCCGATATTACGCCCAAGAACCCTAGACGCGTAAAACTTTCAAACCACCAATCTATTCGTATTTGAACATTTCTTTTCAATTAAATCAGTGTTGGAACATTTACCATGCTAATTAAAAGCCCTAATTGTCAATGTTTGATTTTACAAACAAAATATAATCTTAATTCGAACCGAATTGCTCATCAAGAACCCTAAACACGAGACACTTTCGTGTCTTGATTTCTCGCAGCATGGAACACCAAATTCAAATTACATTTGGGTTGTTCAATTTCAATTTACAGTCAACGGAATAGGTGAATTTGAGCAATTGAAATCGCGCCACCAAGAACCCTAACCCAAAATATAATAATTCATCCTTTGATTTCACATCGATTGTGGCATATTTTTTTGAATTCAACCGAGATTAGCGATAATCATAATGTGCTTGTTAAAAGCCCTCTGCCAATGTCGATTTTCAATCAATGGAAAATGGTGATTTGCTCGAACAAATTGACCTATAATGAACCCTAATTTCGAAATTATAAAAACAAAGGACCTTGAATATGATGTCCTTTGTCTATTATTATTAGTCCTTAATAAAATTTACAATTTCTAAATTTTATTTCTAAATGCTTTATTTTGATCATATTTCTCGTTACGCTCTTACACAACAACCTAAAAACTTTTTGTTGAATATAGATTACGACTACCTCAATTTCCTTAAGAACAGATTGAACGAAAATTAAACGTTAAAATAGATTTTAAAATTATTTTCGTGCAAAATGAATGCAATGAAATTGATTTTAATGCTAAAAAGTTTCATACACCAAATTTTGAAAAAATATGCTATGAAAATATTTCATGCTCATGAGAATTTTTGAAAATGATTTTAATAGATATCCTCTAAAAAAAATCGGTTAAAATGCTTTCCAAGAACAACCTGCTCTGATACCACTTGTCAGGATCGATTTCGGGGGTGGGTTGCCATTCCACACCCGAGTTCAACCAACTTGAGCTTCAATAGCTCGTGTTCTTGAAATAATTGCACCGAGAGATTATATCGAGTTCGGTTACAAAACCGAGCGGAAGACACTCGACATAACCCGCTCTATAACCGATTAAACATTTGAAAGGCAATTTTAAAGATATGCAATTAAAGTAAATAAACAAGCATTTGTTTATGGAAGTTCGAAGGTGGTGTAATCCTTCTACGTCTCCCCTTCTTCCACCTCATGGAAGGATTCCACTAGAAGACTTTGATTTATACAATCCCGTTGTACAAACCCGATCCAGTTGGGAATGCCCCATCCAACTAGAACTCCTAGCAACTCAACTATGTATGTTCTTTAATGTCTCACATACAAAGACCTCTCATCGGTTGTGATAAATCATCAACCGTTACAATGATATTCACTCATCTATTAAGCTCTCATATACAATGAATAGAGTGAATATATTTGGCACAAATGATCTCTAACTAGATCTGATATAGCAAGGTAAGTGGTGCCAAAGGTTTGGGGAGTGCTCTTCATTTAGCAACTTTTGTCTTTGAAGTTCCCAAATTGAATCCCAAGTGGGTTTGCTTTGGAAGGCTTGGATTGATCTTCAATCAGCTGTTATTGAGCTTTCAAATCATGCATATATAGCCCCAAGTATTGATATATACGATAGACACAAGAATATGCCCGTTGGAGAAGGTTCTGCACCATTCCCGAGCTTGCAAGGGTCATATTCTGGTTTCTCGGCTCTTTGTATTTCGGACCGGACTGGCCGGATCAGCTTGGGCAGATCAGTCTGGCCGGATCAGCACGGGCAGATTAGTCTTGCCGGATCAGCACGGGCAGATCAGTCTGGACAGAACAGCATCGGAAGATCAGTCTGGTCCGGATCGGTCTGGTCCGAATCAGTCTGGACAATCAGCTTGATACAAGACAGATTGATAAACTTGCTCTTCTGATCTGTTGCTTGTAGCTCTTGATTCTTTGATTTCTGGGCAAAGTGATCTACATAAAAGTTGTAGCCCTTTCTCTTAGATTTCCACGGAATCAAGAATCGCTCGATTTCGAGTTTGTTTGAGAGAGTTATGCTTGAAATACGAGGCGATGGTCCTGTTGTCTGTTTGCTGGATGCATCAGCACATGGCGTGACTTGAAGAAGCTTTTTGGCCATCTTAACGTCAGATTCAGTCTTTGACTTCCAAAGATAACTTGTAGATCCTTGTCTTAGCTTTCTAATCCATACTGAATCGTTCCGTTCCGATCGGCGAGCTAAGAGTTATGCACAACAGACTGACAGTTGCTTGCTGAAACAGCTTGCCGTTTCTTCGCGGTACAGCTCGATCTTGCAGGCGTCTTTTCTCCTTGATAACATTCGAACTAGCCGATCTGTTGTGAAATATGACTTTTAGTATTTTGAGTTGGCTGTTCAATATCTTTAGAAGCACACCATTTCGATATCCGAGCTATGAGATATGATTGAAACAATCAGCTCATCCAGGATTTCAGACTTGGTCCAGCTTGATATTTTCAAGCTACTTCTTTGTAATTCATCAAGCTCTTAATTATGATCTATGAACTGCACACTTGATGAAATATGTTAGCAACACAATAACAAGTTTTGTTAACATCAAAACCAAGATTATTCGGGTTTCCAAAACCCAACAGTAAATAAATAGTTAATTAAAATCTCGGGATTTCTTCGTAGATCACCACCCCCAAAAGTGTTCTTGTACCTCTTCTTTGATCTCCTCATCCTTCTTATCTGGGAGGGAAGGTAATGGGGTGAGTGTTTGGGGAAACACTCAGCAAGTAGGGCCAATTGAACATGGTACAAACATATACATATACGAGCATATAAAGCCTTTAAACCATTCTTTATCAAAACACACAAAAACTGACACATATACTCATATTTGCTCACACTAGAGCTTTATCAAAAACACATCACTTACACATATCACATATCACATGGTGGCTTCTATGGGTTCAAGAAGTGGATCCCGTGTGCATAACACTTTGAGGTTCAAGAGGTGACTCCCATGCACCTGACACTTTGCCCCGCAGGTTCAACAGGTGTCCTCCCGTCATGTAGCACTTTGCTCCACCGATTCAAGTGGTGGCTCTTGCATACGTAGAACTTGCACCGCAAAGCCCTTAACTGTCACATCTCATAAATCTCAGTACTTTTCAGATCCAAATGATATTCATAATTTATTTTCGACTGAATCTTTAACACTCATATAAGATTCTTAAAATGAAATGATACAACCGTTGGAGATTTGAAGCGCAATTGAATGAATTATGGGCAGTGGAAAGGTGCAAGTTTCCTCCTCCCAGGCTTGAAGACTTTCAAAACTTTTTGCGTGTGTGTGTGAGAGGTTTCCAACGGTGTTGTTTCTTGGAATAATCGATATTTCTTAAAATGATTTGAGGTTTTTTTAAAGTAAGAGTAATAAATTCCTGATCTTTGGCCATTTAGTGATATGAATTGAGCAAGGTAATGATTGACTAACAAAATTTGAGCAAGGTACGAGAGGTCTCCCCTTTACTTACATCATACGCAGACCCTACAGAAACCAACAACCACAAGAATCATCTCAACAACATAAGAAGTGATAAGAAGAATGTCAACATGCAACATTGAAAGTTAAATTAGAAACTGTTGTGGATAACTTGAAGCACTTCCTTTTGATTAGACTAATATACTAATCAACTCCTTCCTTGAATTGTGTGCCACCACCAGGAAAAATAAATAGTCCCTGACTTCACTACCCAATGTTGGTTCTTGTATTCAACAATCTTGGGATGAGGAACATTGTTGTACCATACCTGTGAAGCAAATCGATTAACTGGTAAACCATTCCTTGTTATAAAAGATTAACCATTTTCCATCTGATTTCAAGTTTTAAATCAATGAAAAGGGGATGAAAAAAAAATAAAAATAGAGAAATAAAAAATGATGGTTCAATAGCAGGAGTTGAAAATTGAGAAGAGAGTGCACAATATTGTTATCCGTACTTAACGTACACTATATTATAAAACTTGACAACATATACTTGTGGTAAGAAATCATGCACCCCTCCACAATGATTTTAAAAAAAGTCAAATATCATCAATGTGTGTGTCCTTTCATATTTTGGTTTCATTAATCATGGCTATGGTGTTTAAAAGCATCTGTTTCGTACATTATTTCAAACTTTGTTATTCTCAAATGAATTAGCATTGATTTTCTTCACCTCTTCGTCCATCAAAATCTCCCTTAACGACAACTCAAACTGCAAAACACTTTCTCACCTCTTCATAACACATGGAAACAATCAAATTCGAGAAAGAAAGGTCATAGAGGCATAACCCAAAAATGTGTATAGGGCAATTATTATTTAGGCAAACCTGTACATGAAAATATCTTCACCATCGTGTCAACAATATATATATCTTCATCATCAAAACTCTTCTAGCAAAAGTAACATAATTTCAAGAAAACCATGGAAGGATAAGAAGCAAGATCACCAGAGTTCACCAGCTCACATTTTACCTTTCTTGAAAAAACTGGTTAATTTTTCATTGTGGGATTCCAAAATACAGTCACAAAAGATGTGAGTTACATTTGACTGAGGGCCATGATTTTTAATGCAGGTATAGTCCTCTGAAAGGTCAATTTCACTAGGTGGGATTGAACTAATAAAATGATATTAGCGATTTCAAGATTGCTAATCTCCTAAGAATTAATCGAGATGAAGAAGAGATTGAGAATAGATCAGATCGAGAGAAGAAGATATTTTTATTGAACAGTCATTGAATGAATACAATGTTCCATACACATTTATTGAACTATCTTGAAGCAACTAATAGTAATTGATTTAGTTAACTACTTAAACTCATTCTTATCGCACGTGGTCCCAGACTTGATTGGCCTGGTTCTTTGTCTCCTTCCTTCACTACAATTTCCTAATTTTTCTCCTTGTCTTAATGGATTAAAATTAAGCATAGAAAAGCTGAAAATATGAAAGAAGAAAAAACAGTGCGAAGACGGATGATAATCGTTGCCCGGATAAAATCCAAGCAGCAAGGTCAGCGCTCGTGCTGCCAGGCAGAGCCCGAAATGCCGCTTCTTCTGCCTCGCTCTGCCTGGGCATTGCCCGACAGTATGCTAGGCGATAGGGCGCCGCTTGGAGGCGCCTTAGCTCCCAATATTATGTCTGAAAATCAGAAAATGGTTTTTTTAGAAGGGTTGTGTACCCTGTCGCGTATAGTGCGATTTTTCATGGGAAACACTTTCAAAATGTGTGTTTTGATGAAGTCTTATGGTTTAGTAAAAGGAACAACTCATATTGAATTAAACACACTTTTTGCAAGATCAAACTCAAGTTTTGAGTGCAGATTCCTGCATATTCGTCTTGTGCATCTTCGTTTTGTTGGTTGAGTGCCTTTAAGCCTTTGTGGTTTGAGGGTTTGTGATTTGGTGTGCTTCTTGTTGGGATATGCCATAAGACAAGTCATTAGATGATTGTTTATGACATACAATGTATTATGATTTTATGAATGGCAAATCATTATTATATATTATTCGAATATCTGTGCAATATGAATTGATATATAAGTTAATGTCCTTAGAATAATATTGTATTATTCTTAAAGATTGTCCCTAGTCAAGTATTATCATAAATCAGGATAATGATAATACATAGAGACTAATATGTTTTGATTGATGAATTGTTCATGGATATGAGATATCAAATCAACACATGGGTACATGTTAGAGAACAATGTACTGGACAGACCCACTATGAGAATGCTACATGGATAGTTATATGAGTGTCATAAGCAATTCTCATAGTGATAATAATGTATGTAATCCTTACGACTTGAGATCATCAGAGATCAGGGAACATAAGGAGTTATGTATCTTGATATTGTCAAACGTTACCTGTAACAGGGTAAACTATAAAGACATCTATTGGATACACTACGAATTATGTAGAGGGATGTTGATTGATAAAGATAGGATTTGTCCCTCCTATATAACAGGAGAAGTGTTTGGGCCATTGATCAAGTAAGACTAAATGCATGGCCGTGCTCGAATGAGTCGATATGTGATATCGAGCTTATTCGTTTATTCTAGTTCTACTTGGGGATCAAGAAATAAAGATTGAATATACGAGTATGACTATTCCATGACTCGTGTTCAATCTAAACACATGGACAAATGGATTAAGTTACATGGTTAATATTATCACAAGTTCTAAGGTTATGTCGAGTCAATGGCATTCTTGTAATTTGGGTAACCTTGATGTATTGCTAGATATCGCTCATTGCTTGTGACATAAAATAAGATTTTATGTCACTGCCAACATTACAAGATCCTATCGGGTCGCACAAAAGATTAAATCGATAAAGGGAATTAAATTCATTGGATGAATTAATTAATTAAGAAGAGTCTTAATTACATGATTATAAGAATTTAATTAAATCATGGGTTTGGGCCAACGAGGCTTTAAGAAAGCCTTGAAATTTAATTAAATCTAATATATAAATGATATCAAGGTTAATTAAGATTAATCCTAGACATCAAAACCTAATAGCTACTCAAGCTCTCTCTCTCGGCCGCCTCACTCTTCTTCAAGACTCACGGCCACCGCCGTTTTCTTGGTTGATTGATTGGTAGTCGTTGATCGGCTTTGAACCGAGAGTTTAGTTTTGGTTCAAGAATAAGTCTAGCAACTTGTTCTTGAACGTTCCTTTCGATTTGATCGTGTGGATACCGTAGAGACGAAGGTGTAAATTTTTGTTTGTGACTCGTGGTGCTACAACGAGGATTCTGCATCAAACACGCTGCAAGGGTGAGACTCTTTAATCATTTCGATATGAATACTGTGTATAGGTCCATGGTTAGGAATCCAATTTTTAATTTCCGCTGCGCATTTGTGTGTTGGATTCCTTTCAGTGGTATCAGAGCCGTGTACATAGCTCATATCGGAATTATGTGATTAATCGTTTTAGAATTATATTGCATGCTTTAAAACTGTATAATTCATATATGATATGAAATAAATCGAGTTTGTGAAATCATTGTATAATTGTATTTAATATAAATTGGTGAATTTATGTATACGATACACGAAGGCGAAAAGCCGAGCCCTTGGCTTGATGGTTCGGCCACCACCATGACTTTTGACCCACGGCTGCCACATGAGGGCTAGGGTTTTCGAACCCTTGGCTCGAGATGGTCTAGCCGTTGTGGCTCATAGTTGTGCATGGAGGTGCCGAAACATGGCTAGGGTTTAGAACCCTCCTTTTGGCTCGATAAAATTATAAGCGGCGCATGATGGTTCGATCATGGCTCACGAAATATTGAATGTCGATGGCTAGGACCACATGAGGGCTAGGGTTTTCGAACCCATTGGCTCGAGATGGTCAAGCCGCCAACGTATGAATCGTGCATGAAAGGCCGAGAACTATAGCAAGGTTTCGAACCTTGTGGCTCATGACGGCTAGGGTTTCGAACCCTAGCAGCCGTGCATGGCTCTTGGCCGCCGTCGCCAATTGTTAGGGTTTCGAACCCTCATGGTTGGACGTGGATTTTGGGGCTAAGGATCCGTGACATGTGATGTCCCGAGCGTACGATAATTTCATAAAATTTATTTTACAGTTTTATTGGAATTATATTTTAAAATATTTAGAATTTAATTCATTAATTGTTATAGCATGTTTTATGTGTTTGTTTGAGCATGGTGCATGGTTATAGCCCTATGCCCTATTAGATAGGAGTTTGTGAATGTTTGTAATTTAATACGGCCAGCGAGTCGTGTCTTCTCTATTTTTCTGAATGTATTCCCTCCCATATGCTCCCCCTCGAATGTAACTCGAGGAATTCTCTAAATCATGTAATTGTTATATAGTTTAGTTAGAGTTTTTATTGATGGAGATCAATGAAGATGGACCATGGTGCCGGGATGAGAAGGCCATTCACAAAAGGGAGCCAAAGAGGTGCTTGGAGAAGTAACCTTAGGTGGACTTTTAGGATTTTCTCATTGGCTTGAGAAAATCGCTAGTATGGGCTATAACCATGTCACGTTTACTTTATGTTCATGTATGAGATGCATGTTTACTGTTTTATTTAATATTGATGCTTGATATATATATATATATGTAGATATGTATATATTCATATATGTACCAGACATATTTTCAGTATTAATAAAATCATGAGATCAATAAATCCCTCTTATAATATTAAGTTTTAAGATGCCTTCCAATTAAAAATACTCGTCAAGACTTTGATTGAACATGTGTGGGTTTGCCAAAGCAAAGCACCGTGACAATCTTAGTAAGACGCGAAAGGATAAAAGTGATATCCGTGTTATTTAAAATTGGGTTCGACTTAACTAGCGTTATCTCAATAAGATTGGAAACCTAGAGGCATGGGGTTGGAAAATAATTCATTAGATGAATTTGAACAAAGCGTTGTTCGTCCAACCATCCAAGAATTGCATGTGATTGTAATTGACAAAGAGTTGTCTACCTAAATAACCGAGTCTTGGGCGTAACCAAAGCTAACTCAAGATTAAGTGAAATATGGATCTTGGGCCACTAACGTTTTCGAGGGTTGATAATTTTAAACAAAATAGTGGGAGTGTCATTTAATATAAGACCATATTAAATGATTAAAATCATAAACTTATTTTGCATATTTATATATTGTAGATATCCATGGCAACCAACAACGTTGCAAGCACACTATCGTTACGATCGGTCCTTGAGAAGGACAAACTTAATGGGACAAATTTTCTAGACTGGTATAGGAATTTGAGGATTGTCCTCAAACAAGAAAAGAAGCAATATGTCCTAGAGGAACCCTTACCTGCTGAGGAACCTCCCTTGACGGCTGCTAAAGCCGATAAAGATGCTTACAAGAAGCATCAAAATGACGCACTTGATGTTGGGTGCCTTATGCTTGCCACCATGAACTCTGAGCTTCAGAAGCAACATGAGGAAATGGAGGCATTCGATATGATTGAGCATCTAAAGCAGCTGTACCAACAACAAGCAAGACAAGAGAGGTATGACGTCTCTAAAGCGTTATTCCAGTGTAGAATGGTAGAAGGAAGTCTGGTTGGAACTCATGTACTCAAGATGATTGGGTACATTGAGAATCTGGAGAAGCTGGGTTTTCCTTTGGATCAAGAGTTGGCCACTGACGTGATCTTGCAATCGTTGCCTGAAAGCTTCAGTCAATTTGTCTTAAATTACAATATGATTGAAATTGAAAAGACTCTACCACAGTTGCTTGGCATGCTGAGAACTTTTGAAGCTAACAGCAAGAAGTCCAAACCTACAAATGTTCTTATTGTGAATAAGAGCAAGGGAAGGGCTAAAGAAAAGGCTTAAAGAAGAACAAGAAAGTCCTTGTCAAATCTAAGCCTCATACTGCTGCACTTAAGCCAAAGGGAGGAGTGGCAAAAGAGGGGAACTGTTTCCATTGCGGTGAGACCGGACATTGGAAAAGAAATTGCAAAGTTTATCTGGAGGATCTTAAGAAGACGAAGGGAAGTGTGACTTCCACTTCAGGTATTTTTGTTATAGAAGTCAATTTATCTACTTCTTCATCATGGGTATTAGATACTGGATGTGGATCTCATTGTGTTAATGTGCAGGATCTTAAAAGGAGTAGGACATTGGCAAAAAGGCGAAGTAGATCTCCGAGTAGGAAATGGAGCAAGAGTTGCTGCATTAGCTATATGAGATTATTCATTATCTTTGCCTTCCGGTTTATCTTTAGATTTAAAAGATTGTTATTTTGTGCCTTCAATTACTAGAAACATTATCTCTATTTCTTGTTTGGACAAGTTTGGATTTTCATTTATTATAAAGGACAATTGTTGCTCCATTTATTTAAATGATATGTTTTATGCTAGTGTACAAATGATTAATGGTCTTTATGTATTAAATCTGGATATGCCTGTCTATAACATAAATACTAAAAGGATTAAGAATAATGATTCTAATCCAACTTATCTCTGGCATTGTCGCTTGGGCCATATAAACGAGAATCGGATATCAAAACTTCATAAGGATGGAGTATTGGATACATTTGATTTTGAATCATATGAAACATGTGAATCTTGTTTAATGGGCAAGATGACTAAAGCTCCTTTCAAGGGACATGTTGAAAGGACAAATGATTTATTGAGTCTCATACATAGTGATGTATGTGGGCCAATAAGCACACATGCTAGAGGTGGTTTTCAATACTTCGTTACATTTACTGATGACTTCAGTAGATATGGGTATGTGTACTTAATGAAACATAAACATGAAACCTTTGAAAAGTTCAAGGATTTCAAGAATGAAGTACAAAACCAACTTGGTAAAAGTATCAAAATCCTTAAGTCAGATCGAGGAGGTGAATACCTAAGCCAAGAGTTTCATGACTATCTAAAGGAGTGCGGGATAGTCCCACAACTCACTCCTCCGTATACTCCACAATGGAATGGTGTATCCGAAAGGAGGAATCGAACCTTGTTGGACATGGTTCGATCAATGATGAGTCATGCAGATCTTCCGATATCCTTTTGGGGACATGCTTTAGAAACAGCAATATTCATACTGAACCGTGTTCCATCTAAATCAGTGGAAAAGACACCATATGAGATATGGACTGTGAAACGTTCTAGTATGTCTTTTATGAAGATTTGGGGTTGTGAGGCTTTCCCGAGACGTCACGCCTCTAACAAACTTGGACCCAAATCTGATAAGTGTTTATTTGTGGGGTATCCTAAGGAAACGCAAGGATACTATTTCTATTATCCCACCGAGAACAAAGTGGTTGTTGCTCGGACTGGTGTCTTTCTTGAAAGAGAATTTATTTCTAGAAAAACCAGTGGGAGACATATAGAACTTAGTGAAGTTCAACCACAAGAAAACACTAAACATGAGATTGAGATGGAAACAGAGCAGTCACCACAAGCTGTTGTGGATGAAGTGCCTGCTCAAGAGACACAAGCCCAGCGTAGGTCTGTAAGAGAACACCGGGAGCCATAGAGATATGGATTTCTTGTGACTCAACAAGGTGACTTACTACTTATTGATGAGGATGAACCGTCATCTTATCAAGAAGCTATAATGGGCACTGATTCTGAGAAATGGCAAGAGGCCATGAATGAGATGGAATCCATGTATGCAAACCAAGTATGGACTTTGGTTGACCCACCTGAAGGGGTGAGACCCATAGGGTGCAAATGGATTTTCAAGAAGAAGACCAACATGGATGGTAATGTACAAACCTTTAAAGGTCGACTGGTAGCAAAAGGTTTCAAACAAATTCATGGTATTGACTATGATGAACTTTTTCACCAGTTGCCATGGTTAAATCCATTAGGATCTTACTTGCAATAGCTGCATTTCATGATTATGAAATCTGGCAGATGGATGTCAAAAAAGCTTTCCTTAATGGAAATCTGCTTGAGGATGTGTACATGACACAGCCCGAGGGTTTTGTCGATCCAAAGGATGCTGGAAAGATATGCAAGCTACAACGATCCATTTATGGATTGAAGCAAGCTTCTCGGAGTTGGAATCTTCGTTTTGATGATGCAGTCAAAGAGTTTGGTTTCATAAAAAACGTAGATGAACCTTGTGTCTACAAGAAGGTCAGTGGGAGCATAATTATCTTCCTAATATTGTATGTAGATGACATACTTATAATTGGGAATGATATCCCTGCCTTACAATCTGTAAAGATTTGGCTAGGGAATTGCTTTTCTATGAAAGACTTGGGTGAATCCACCTATGTATTAGGAATCAAGATCTATAGAGATAGATCGAGAAGATTACTTGGCCTAAGTCAAAGTATATACATAGACAAAGTGCTAAAACGGTTTAGCATGCAAGAATCAAAGAAAGGATTCGTGCCTATGACACATGGGATACATCTCTCGAAGGATCAGTGTCCTTCAACACCAGATGAGAGACAAGGCATGAGTAAGACTCCATATGCGTTAGCTATTGGATCTATCATGTATGCCATGATATGTACTCGTCCTGATGTCTCGTATGCTTTGAGCATGACGAGCAGATATCAAGTTGATCCAGGTAAAAGTCACTGGATTGCAGTCAAGAATATCCTGAAGTACTTGAGAAGAACTAAGGATACATTCTTGATTTACGGAGGTGAGGAAGAGCTCAATGTAATAGGTTACACTGATGCTAGTTTCCAAACCGACAAAGATGATTTTCGATCGCAATCAGGATTTGTGTTTTGCCTAAATGGAGGTGCTGTAAGCTGGAAGAGTTCAAAGCAAGAGACAGTAACCGATTCTACAACTGAAGCTGAGTATATTGCTGCCTCAGATGCAGCAAAGGAAGCTGTTTGGATCAAGAAGTTCATTTCTGAACTTGGGGTTATGCCTAGCATTCTAGATCCGATTGAACTCTATTGTGACAACAATGGAGCCATCGCATTGGCTAAGGAACCTAGATCTCACCAAAGATCCAAGCACATACTTCGGCGCTTTCATTTCATTCGAGAAATCGTTGAAAGAGGAGATGTAAAGATATGCAAAGTACCAACAGATGATAATGTATCTGACCCATTGACGAAGCCACTGTCTCAGCAGAAGCATGATCGTCATACTAGATCTCTAGGCATTAAGTATATGTCTGATTGGTCTTAGTGCAAGTGGGAGATTTGTTGGGATATGCCCTAAGACAAGTCATTAGATGATTGTTTATGACATACAATGTATTATGATTTTATGAATGGCAAATCATTATTATATATTATACGAATATCTGTGCAATATGAATTGATATATAAGTTAATGTCCTTAGAATAATATTGTATTATTCTTAAAGATTGTCCCTAGTCAAGTATTATCATAAATCAGGATAATGATAATACATAGAGACTAGTATGTTTTGATTGATGGATTGTTCATGGATATGAGATATCAAATCAACACATGGGTACATGTTAGAGAACAATGTACTGGACAGACCCACCATGAGAATGCTAGATGGATAGTTATATGAGTGTCATAAGCAATTCTCATAGTGATAATAATGTATGTAATCCTTACGACTTGAGATCATCAGAGATCCCAACATAAGGAGTTATGTGTCTTGATATTGTCAAACGTTACCTGTAACAGGGTAAACTATAAAGGCAGCTATTGGATACACTACGAATTATGTAGAGGGATGTTGATTGATCAAGATAGGATTTGTCCCTCCTATAAAACAGGAGAAGTGTTTGGGCCCTTGATCAAGTAAGACTAAAATGCATGGCCGTGCTCGAATGAGTCGATATGTGATATCGAGCTTATTCGTTTATTCTAGTTCCACTTGGGGATCAAGAAATAAAGATTGAATATACGAGTATGACTATTCCATGACTCGTGTTCAATCTAAACACATGGACAAAGGGATTAAGTTATAATGGTTAATATTATCACAAGTTCTAAGGTTATGTCGAGTCAATGACATTCTTGTAATTTGGGTAGCCTTGATGTGTTGCTAGATACCGCTCATTGCTTGTGACATAAAATAAGATTTTATGTCACTGCCAACATTACAAGATCCTATCGGGTCGCACAAAAGATTAAATCGATAAAGGGAATTAAATTCATTGGATGAATTAATTAATTAAGAAGAGTCTTAATTACATGATTATAAGGATTTAATTAAATCATGGGTTTGGTCGATGAGGCTTTAAGAAAGCCTTGAACTTTAATTAAATCTAATATATAAATGATATCAAGGTTAATTAAGATTAATCCTAGACATCAAAACCTAATAGCTACTCAAGCTCTCTCTCTCTCGGCCGCCTCACTCTTCTTCAAAACTCACGGCCGCCGCCGTTTTCTTGGTGGATTGATTGGTAGTCGTTGATCGGTTTTGAACCGAGAGTTTAGTTTTGGTTCAAGAATAAGTCTAGCAACTTGTTCTTGAACGTCCCTTTCGATTTGATCGTGTGGATACCGTAGAGACGAAGGTGTAAATTTTCGTTTGTGACTCGTGGAGCTACAATGAGGATTCTGCATCAAACACGCTGCAAGGGTGAGACTCTTTAATCATTCCGATATGAATACTGTGTATAGGTCCATGGTTAGGAATCCAATTTTTAATTTCCGCTGCGCACTTGTGTTGGATTCCTTTCACTTCTATCACAAATTATAGTCGTTGTATCTTGAGAAATGATTGCTGTTAACCATAAACACCATAGCGGTGCAATATCGTCTCAAGGACAAAGAATAGAACTCTTGCATCGACATCCTAAAAGCCATTGTTACTTCGCTTGCTGTTATTCATAAGATACACATCCCGACTAAGATTCCTAAAATCTTGAAACTATATTTTGAAACAAATGGCTTCATCGAATGGAATGACGACTTCCGTTCATCACTGAGAAAGGCCCGAGAAGTTCAATCGAAATGACTTCAAAAGATGACAACAAAAGATGCTCATCTATTTGACAATCTTGGGTCTGGCAAGGTTTTTAAATGAAGATACTCCTACCATTAAAGATGGTGAAACTAACACCCAAAAGAGTGCTACAGTTGATCCTTGGAATCAAAGTGATTTCCTTTGTAAGGACTACATTCTAAACGGTCTAGACAATAAACTATACAATGTTTATTACCTTGTGAAAACCGCAAAGGAATTGTGGGAATCTTTGGAAAGGAAATATAGATCCGAGGATGCCGGCATGGAGATATTCATTGTTCGACAATTCTTGGACTTTGAAATGGTCGATGCTAAGCCAGTGATGGTGCAAGTTCAAGAAATACAAGTGATCATGCACGATATTCATGCAGAGGAAATGATTCTAAGTGACTCATTCCAGGTGGCTGCGATGATTGAAATGTCGCCTCCTATGTTGAAGGACGTTCTTAATTATATCAAACACAAGCGAAATGAGATGAGTCTTGGATACCTTGTGGTTCGATTGTGAATTGAGGAGGACTACAAGATGTCTGAGAAGAAGGCGTGCAGGAACCAAATAGAAGCACATGCTAACTTGGTTGAACAACATACCTGATCAAAGCGAAAGTTTGACGGTGATGCCTCTAAAAGTGGAAAGACGAAAAAGTTCAACGGAAAGTGCTACAAATGTGGAAAGCCAAACCATCTAGCCAAGGATTGTCACAACAAAATAGATAATCGAGGGAAAGCAAAAGATCAAGTCAATATAACCGAAGAAGACAACTTCTCAGACGGTTTATCTGAACTCATGCTTACCACTTGATTTATATTTTGAATTTGACAAAGATTATATGAAACAGACTTAGTGTTTGAAGAAAAAGGTTATATGAAGAATCTTTTTTAGATTAAATGTAAAGACTATTATACGGTAAAGACGATTATGCATCTATGAAAACAATAAAATTATGTTATTACTTATTTGATTGAATCTTATAATTCGTGGCTTGATTGTTTAAATCATATAAATCATAATTCAATACGCAAATTTGTAATTTTAAAATTATTGCTTTTTGTGGATCTTAACTTAAAACTTAAGTGTGGACTTCTGTAGAGGATAAGTTAACAAACCGTCATTCCATTTGATGAAAGAAATGTAACATCTCTAGAAGTGACTAACATTGATACTTGTGATCGAAAGTTTATGCAAACTAGAGGTGTGGAAAAAGTAAGGTGTTACTGTATTGATTATTACACAAATTATTGTTATGGATATTTGCTACAAAACAAAGACAAAGTTGTGAAAGTGTTTGAACACTCTAAGAATGATGTTGAAGACCAACAAAGCAAATGCGTTTTGTAATGAAGAATTCTTAGTTGATTCTATTTGTGTTGTATAGCATTTTACGCTTAATACTTGAATTTGCAATATATTTAATCTTGAATTCAAGTTTTTAAAGATTTGTACGCTTAAAATACAAATGGTGAATTGGATGTCACAATTGCTTTTATGGTGTTTTGTTCTCCCGTGAAGTTTATTCTATCTGAATTTGCTAAGCATGATATGCTTAAAACGCGTACTTGCAAGATATAAAATCTTGAATTCGAGTTTTATAAGTTTTGATGCTTAAAATACAAATAGTGAATCTTACTCGAAAGTATTGTATAAGTTCAAATTTTGTAAGCAAAGTGCGCTTAAGTCAAAAGTTTGCAAGAAATGAAATCTTAAATTTTTATAAATAAATAACCCTTAGAAGTTGAAACTTGAAGGTTGAACGCCAATGAAATCTTGATAAGTTTGAGATTACCCAAAAATTGTGGGGGTGACAATTCTATTGGTCTGCAAGAAATGAAATCTTAAATTTTTATAAATAAATAACCCTTAGAAGTTGAAACTTGAAAGTTGAACGCCAATGAAATCTTGATAAGTTTGAGATTACCCAAAAATTGTGGGGGTGACAATTCTATTGGTCAACCATATCCTAAGTACCACACTTACGTAATGCCGGAGATCCTTATGAATTGAGAACAAAATTTCCTACAAATATTGAAGTTGAATTTCTAAGAATCGTTGCGCTTAAAATTTGAATGGTGAATTTAATTTGAGAATTTATAATAGTTTCGAATTTCGTAAGAAATAACGCAAATCCAAGTTTACAAGAAGCTAAATCTTGAATTTGGATTTGTTAGTTTGCAACACTTAGAATTCAAAACTTATGATATCCTATTGTATTATAAGGATATAATGATGCAAATTGGATATATATATGACACAAAAAAACCCTTGAAACTCATAAATGGTTATGTGTTTACCATTGATGTGGCTGTCGTGTCATGGAAATCATCTAAGCAAATATGCATCAATCGATCCATGATGTGATCGTGGCTTATAGGTTTAGACAAAGCTGCGGAAGAAGTGGAATGACTTCATAATTACTAGACATATATTCCATGTTGGACAGAACAATGTAAGCAATTATGATTCATTATGAGAATCAGTTGTAAATTGCTAGAGCACAAAACAATGTGGTTCAATGATAAGTGTCGACATATTTGTCGAAGACAAAATATTGTGCGACATTTTATCTCTAATGGAGTTATCATAATTGATTATGTGAAATCAAAGGATAACTTGGCGGATCCGTTGACAAAAAAAGCATCGAATACAGATCAAATGTATGGATTATCAAGAGGAATGAGATTGAAAGCTACAACATAAATTTTCATAGTGGTAACCTAACCTTGTTGACTGGATATCTCAAGATCTTGGTTCAATGGGACATATAAATTATGAAAATTTGTTAGCACTCAGGAAATTTCCCAACCCATTCCTAGGATGAAAGTTCTTGAGGACCTACCAAAGTAGCGAGGTTAAATTTGATGCTTTTAATGATTCCTATACTTGAAAAAGTGAAGTATGGTAGGATACTCTTAATAGGAGATCACCTATGTAAGTGTGAGAACGAGCAGCCTCAATGAAACACTTATAAATCCAAGAGGTGTTCCATGGCCAAAGCAGACACAGTCGAAAAAACAAAAGCAAAGGTTGAGAAGTTATAGTGTAGATGTTATTGTTTGGGTTTACACGAATCGCCTAGAAGTTCAAGATACTATGTTCATTTCGTGACCTAGTAAATCCGATAGTATACTACTATTGAAGGTTCAAAGCCAAAAGCTACCTCTCCGGTGCAATAATTTTTCGTGCGAACTCTCTTTCGACATCACGTGCATTTCATGCATTAATTTAATTCATGTGGGGGATTGTTGGAAATTTTGTAGCTTAATGAAATAAGTTAACAAAATACAAAAATAGGCTTAATGAACTGAAATTAAGCAAAGAAAAATCGATCGAAGAAAAGGAAGGCGAAAACAGAATTTTTCGGACACTAAATCACTGCCCAGAAAAATTCTGGGCAATGTTGCTGGCACTGCACGCCACTGCTTGGGAAAAACTTTCCCAGGCAGTAAGGGTGGCGCTGCCGGTACAGCGCCCCGGCATCAATCGTCAGTTTTTCTGAAATGATGCACCTCTTGGCGTGCAGATGTGATTTTTCATGGATTAGTGTCTTCAAATGGCGTCTTTGACATCTTGTGTCATATATATAACATCCAAAGGTTGAATTAAACATAAGATTTTCAAATAAAAAAAACACATATTGTGAGTGAAAGCCAAGATCAAAGTGCATATTCGTACACATTCATATAGTGTTCTTAAAAAAGGAGAGTTTGCAACCTTTGTGGTTGATGTTCTTGTGATTTGGTGTGCTACTATCACAAGAAGAAGTCGTTGTATCTTGGGAGAGGATTGCCACATTCCGAAAGCAACGAGTGCGGGGCAAATTCCTCTTAAGGACAAAGTGTATTACACTTGCCTAGACTTGACAAAGTTCATTATTTCTTTTCCTAGCCACATACGGATTCACATACAACGCAAACAACACGTTTCAAGGACAAAGAGCAGAACTCTTGTCTCGGCATCCGAAAAAGCTATTGTTACTTTACTTGCTATTTTTCCTAAGATACGCATCCCTACTAAGATTCCTAAGCGTCATTCCCTTTGTTCAACCTGCTATGCTCACCATTCTGCACATCCGCTTGATTCTTTGGTCTCTTGCTTCTCTTTGGCTGAATGATCGTATCAACTCTTCAATCCTTTCTACTTCATCGTATTATAAAACTAGTTCCAGACTGAATGGAATCAGGAATAGAACTCAACCTTCCTTTCAATGAATTACCTACCTAACACTTCCTTCAAGAAATTTATAATTTGAAGGCACGGGGTTCACTTTATTCTCCAGAGCTAAGTTACGAGACCCAACTGTGGAGCTCAAAATCAGTTAGAGACGAGTTAGGCTTGCCACAGTCTAATGAACAAGATTGAAAACTGTTAGGATCGGTCCGGAGTGTTTAGAGGGGGGGTGAATGAAAACTGTTAGGATCGGTCGGATTAGTGAAAGAAATCTGTTTCTTAATCAACTCTTTTATAGAACAGACCACTGAATGTATAAGTGCGGAACGGTCTGATCTTATATTTGTAAGAGCGGCTCGATGGCTTGAATGAAAGAACAAGTGCAGAAAGACAAGAATACAGAAAATGTTTCTGAAAGTTCGAAGGTGGTGTAATCCTTCTACGTCTCCCCTTCTTCCAATTAAGGAAGGTTTATACTAGAAGACTTTGATTTATACAATCCTGTTGTACAAACCCGATTCAGGCTGGATTTACCCCACTACCAGTCTGAAACTCCTAGTCACTCGATCTGTTCAGACACTCTCTGTCTGACAGTTTCAATTTGTTTCTCACTTCTGTTTTTCAATACAGACTACACAAGATGCGCACAGTGATCCTAAATGATCAAATATTACAAAGTAATCGTGCTTTAAGAATAATTTCAGCTCGAGAGCTTCTGAGCTTGTAAGCTTGTGCTGATTTGCTTTCTTGTGCGTTTTTCGATTGATCAGTCTCTCGTGTCCTTGTATGTCTGTGTGTCGTGTTTTCTGTATTGTTGTTGCATCCTTTTATAGTTGCATGTACCAACGATATTATTTCCCTTAATGTGCAACTCTTGACTCTGCTTATTCTCTGAGTAAGCTACAGTCTTCTTCTTCAGGATACTTGCCGTTCTGGTTCATGCTTTCGGCGACTGTCAGGTAAGCTCTTCTTTGTCTTCTTACCTTTTATGGCAATCTTCAGTCTTTGGTCCTTTGTAGCATTAATTACGACATTAAATGCTACAATAAATAGCCGTTAATGATTCGGACTGAAGAGCCCATCTTTATACATCCTTGACTGCTCTGATCTGATAAAGATTGAGATCGATCTGAAGCTTCAATTTAGTCAGTCTGATATCCATCGATCTGGTCTGATATGTGATATGTCTTATCAGCTTGTTCTGTTTTGAGCTATCGATCTGGTCAGTCTGATTACCCTCGATCCGGTCTGATATGCTTTGTCATCTTATCAGCTTGATCTGTTTTGGGCGATCGATCTGGTCAGTCTGAATTCTCTCGATCCGGTCTGATATGTTTTGTCATCTTTAAAATCTCATCGATAAGGTTCGGAACTAAAAAATTCCCCCTTTTTGATGATGACAAAACCTAGCTTCCAAGTCTTTTTAACCAGTCTGATAAGAACTCTGAAGCGTATACTTTCGGATCGATTACTTCTTATTGTTCAAAATAAATGAACATAATTAAGTTGGATCGATTAAGTCTTTTATTATTAAGCCTTTTTCGTTTAGTTCAAAATAAATGAAAGGACTTAACAAAGAAAGATTTTCTTTATTGATCAACAGTCTTGCATACAGACAGTCTGAATATATAAACAATCTATTTTCTTGAAGACTGAGACTGATGCGGCTTGAAGTCTTTTTTCTTTTCCCCCTTTTTGTCAGCAGCAATCTCTTGGAGAAAATCTACAACTTGTGCTAGCTGAGCGCTGATAGCGTCAAGACGAGTATCTTGAGCGCGAAGGGAGTTGGCGACGGATGCTCTGACTTCAGTGGCCAGTTCGATCTGCTCTTTTCTCAGGCTGTTCTTATAAGTAGCTTGCTGAGAGAACAAATCGTTCAGTCCTCGTTGAAGGCTGCCGATAATGGCTGTCATCTTCTCTTTGAATGAATCAAAGTCCAAAGCTGTAAGCCTCTGACCTTGATGAACTTCTAGAACACGTTGAGAGAGTGACATGCAGTTGTCAGATAGGTGCTGAAGAGTCCTTGCCAGAAGTGGAGATGCATCAGATTGTCGGCTTGGAGAGTGATCTGATGACAACAAAGCATGATCATCTTCTTCAGCAATCGGCACAAGTGAAGATACAGCAGCTTGGTGACTTTTGGACCGGATCAAGGTGACCAGATCCGAAGAAAATGCTTGTAAGAAAGCCATATCTTCATCTGATTGGACTGGAGGAGTGCTGGGTCTGGAAGGCTCCTCAAGTTGTAGAGCTGCAACAACAGTGGATACCACCAGATCCGGATCGACGAATTCTGGTGCGCCAACTGTTGCAAGTTCTGCGGTTGGACTGATGTGAACGTGGGAGTCTGACGATCCCAATGGAAGAGATGTTGTTGGAGAGTCCAACAAAACATTCAGTGGTTCATCTTCTGTAGCAGACGGAGCATTAGGCAATGGCTGCTCCGCTGTCTGATCTGCTACTATGTCTGCAGTCTGATCTGCTTCGCGATCTGCAGTCTGTTCTCCTGCTCGATATGCAATCTGTTCTGCTGCTCCAGAGGGAATAACCTCAAAGAAAAGTTCTGCCAGAGTCTTGCTGGCAGAGGGATGATCCGGGCTGGTTGCTGGAGTGGATATGCTGAGTTTCTGTCGTTGAAATCGGACAGCTAACTGGAGAGCATGAATATCCATCTCTAATTGAGCAATAACAGCCCCATCATCTCTGGCAGTTTGAACATTCGGATCGAAGTTCGCTTTCTTAGCAGTTAAGAGCAGAGTCGCCAGTCTGAATCTTTGAGTGGCCTTGAATAGCTCTTTGCGCTGCACAGCAAGCCGAACATCATCGGTCTCTGTCCCCTTCAGAACGTTTTCTTCCATTTTCTGAAGGCGTTTGAGTTTGCCGAAGAACATCTCAATGTGGTTAATTGTTCTGTATTCGACGTACTCATCAAAAATCACAATGAGTTCCTTCACTTTCTCTTCAACGTCCTCCATAGCAATATCAATTGTTGTTTGTGCTACAGATTTGGGCTTAGAGGAAAGTGGTTCGGAGAGAATGGGTTTGCCCTTGCCGGTGGAGGGAGGGGACTTGATCCCGGATTCTGTATAGTCTCCCAACTCAGTGATAACAATCCCTTTCACCACGGGAATGGCAGAGGGGACTCGTATGGTGACATTTGGTGCAGTGGTTGAAGTGGTTGAGATTTGGGTTGTAGGTTGGGGTGCAGGGGTGTCTTTTGTTGGAGGCAATATGGGTAAGGCTTTTGGTTTGGTAATCTGGGTTCTTGGCTTCTTGGGAAGAGGCTTGGCTGGTGGCGAGGGGGCAGACTGAGTTTCTTCAGAGTCAGTCTGGATGGTTAACTTTTGCTTGACTCGTGGTTTGCGAGCAGCAGCCTGGGCTTCTCCCTCCTCAATCTTGACAGCCACCAGATCGGTGGGAGTAGGTGGAGCACTCTTGGACTTCAGCAGTGCTAGTCCTTTGGAGTTGAGAATCTTGAAGGGACTCAGAGCAGACTGCTTCCCTAGCTCAATGTCCAAAGTTTCTAGGAGCTTGCTGAGAGGAACAGCAAAGCAGACGGCCTGTTTGGAGGCGATCACTGTTTCCATCAGAACTCCAAAAAGAATCACGGACCAGTTCATCTTCTGTCCGGAAACAATAGCAGCCATGGCCCTGAACTTCTCGGCAGTGACGGCGTCAAAACTCCCAGCTTTGCCCAATAATGGCTTGCCCACAATTTCGCATAGCACCTGGAAATGAAATAGCATTTCCTTCTTTTTGAATGAGGGCTGCAGGCGATGGCCAAAAATAGAAATCCTCCCCTGAAGAGCTGTGAGAGAGGCTTGAGGAATCTGCCCAAACTCAGTCAGTCCGGAGTTGGGTAGACCAAAGGTCTTGGCCAGCGTCATCGGCGAGATTTCAAAAGTTTTGCCCTTGACAGATGTGGAGATGAATGACTTCTGGGATATGGCTTTGGCGAACAGTTCACGAATCTCCGACTCGTAAACCACTGTGCCACACTCCAAAAAGTTTCTCAATCCAGACGATTCCAAAGCTCGGAAAATGAAAACCATCTCTGAATCTTCAGCCCTGTAAATGTCATTGAACTCAATGAAGAGAGAGTTGTGAGTTATGGTAGCCATTGGAGTAAAATGGAAAAAGTATACGAAAAGTTTTGAGGGAAGATGAGAGAGTTAGAGAGCAGACAGGCGGTAAATGGTAAAAAGTTAATGAAAATGAAATGTTCAGCCCGCTAAATAAGAGAGAGAAGAGACGTGTCTTTATCTCGAAGACTGATAAATAAATAATTCAAAATAAACGGTCAGGATAAAAGAAATATAAGGCGGTTAAAATGCAATCAGTCCGGGCTGTTTTTTGTTTACAAAATAAAAGATTTATTGTCCAGACAGATTATAGGATAACATCAGATTGACATAGATCGGTCTGAAAGTTCGGACCGGTCTGTGTCTTTCTAAACATTGTATTATCGATCTGTGCCAACAAAATTCTTTAGGCGCGAGAAGAAGAGAACATCTAAACTATTAAGATAAGTCAATTAATCCCAGAATTTGACGAAAATAATTAAACTTAGCCTCAGGGAGCGGTTTGGTGAAGATGTCTGCTGCTTGCTGCTCTGTTGAGATGTGCTCGATCCGAATCTCCTTTTTGCCAACATGATCTCGAATAAAATGATGTCTTATATCAATATGCTTTGTTCGAGAGTGCAGAACTGGATTATATGTTATAGCGATTGCACTTGTGTTGTCGCAAAATATCGGAGAGTCAACAGCTTGGATGCCATAGTCTTTGAGCTGGTGTTGAATCCAGAGCATTTGAGCGCAACAGCTTCCAGCGGCAAGATATTCTGCTTCAGCTGTAGATGTTGCAATTGATGTTTGCTTCTTACTGAACCAAGAGATCAATCTTTCACCTAGAAATTGACATGTTCCACTGGTGCTTTTACGATCAATCTTACAGCCAGCGTAGTCTGCGTCTGAATATCCGATCAAACTGAAGTTAGAATCTTTGGAGTACCAAAGACCAACGTTCTGAGATCCTTTCAAGTATTTCAGAATACGCTTAGCAGCAATAAAATGTGATTGGTTTGGTTCTGACTGAAATCTGGCGCACATACAGACTGAGAACATAATATCAGGCCGGCTCGCTGTAAGATATAAGAGCGATCCGATTAGTCCTCTATACATAGTTACTTCGACTGCCGTTCCCCCTTCGTCTTTGTCTAACTTGATTGTAGGACTCATTGGAGTGGATGCAGTTGAGCATGTTTACATTCCGAATCTCTTAAGCAGCTCTTTGGTATACTTGGTTTGGTTGATGAAAATTCCATTGCTGAGCTGTTTGACTTGGAGACCCAAAAAGAATGAGAGTTCTCCCATCATGCTCATCTCAAACTGTCCCTGCATCAACTTGGAAAATTTCTCGCATAATTTGGGGTTAGTTGAGCCAAAGATTATATCATCAACATAAATCTGAACCAACATGGTATGTTCCCTCTTAATAAATTTAAAGAGAGTTTTATCTACTGAGCCGATCTGAAAGTCATGGTTCAGCAGAAATTGAGATAGAGTGTCATACCAGGCCCTTGGTGCTTGTTTCAGACCATATACTGCTTTATTCAGTAGATATACATGATTAGGGAATGAGTGGTTCTGAAATCCAGGAGGTTGCTCAATGTAAACTTCCTCCTGAAGCTTACCATTAAGAAAGGCGCTCTTGACGTCCATCTGATATACCTTGAAGTCTTTAAAGGCAGCATATGCAAGAAAGATTCTGATTGCTTCAAGTCTGGCGACTGGTGCAAAAGATTCATCGAAGTCAATTCCTTCTTCTTGTCGGAATCCTTGTGCCACCAGTCTGGCCTTGTTTCTAACCACAGTTCCATCTGCGTCCAGCTTGTTTCTGAAAACCCATCTGGTTCCAATAACAGGCAGATCGCTTGGTCTGGGGGTTAGACTCCAAACTTGATTTTGTTCGAATTGATTAAGCTCTTCTTGCATTGCCTTAATCCAGTTGAAATCAGTCAGAGCTTCATCGATCTTCTTAGGTTCCAGAGTTGAGATGAAAGCAGCATGAGTGAACTCATCCATCATCTGTCCTCTGGTTCTAATCGGTGCAGAGGGACTTCCAATCACTAGATTAGGTGGATGCCTCTTAGTCCATCGATAGCTTGACTCAGGATTGTCTGGTCCAGCCGGATGAGTAGTAGTAGCGGTATGATCAGCATCTGCTTTGATATGAGAGTTTGGATCATCCGGATCGGCTCGATCTGAAGAAGCTTCATTGCCTTGATCCGATCTGGCTGGTACTTCAGGTTCTGGTGGGTTGTCTCTTGACCTGTTAGCTACAATCTCATCATCACTGTTAGCTTCGAGATGGATGTTTTCCATCTGATTTTGAATTGATTCTTTGTTACCCTCAACACACAAAGATTCATCAAAAACTACATGAACTGATTCTTCTACAGTTAAGGTTCGATTATTAAAAATTCGATAAGCTTTGCTAGTTGATGAATATCCTAAGAATATTCCATTATCTGACTTAGCTTCAAATGCTGTAAGATGATTCTTACCATTGTTGTGAACGAAGCATTTACAGCCAAATACATGAAGGTGAGAAATAGACGGTCTGTTACCAGTCCATATTTCATATGGGTGAGATTCAGCTTCTTATTAATCATAGACCGATTTTGAGTGTAGCATGCAGTATTTACAGCTTCTGCCCAGAACTTTTGTGAGATTCTAGAATCAGCAAGCATTGTTCTTGCTGCTTCTTTGAGCGTTCTGTTTCTTCGTTCTGCAACTCCATTCTGTTGAGGAGTTCGAGCGGCTGAGAACTCATGCTTAATTCCATGATCTTCTAGAAAGGATTCAAGATTCTGATTTGAAAACTCAGTGCCTTTGTCACTTCGAATCCTGTCTATGCTGGATGATTTCTCGTTCTGAGTGCGTTTCAGCAGCTTGATCAACTTCGGACCGGTATGATCTTTACTGCTCAAAAATATAGTCCATGTAAAGCGTGAGTAATCATCAATAACAACAAGAGTATACCGCATTCCCCCTAAACTTGTTATTGGTATGGGACCAAACAAGTCCATATGCAATAGTTCTAAACAACGGGAGGAGGATTTGGCATTCTTGTTTTTGAAGGATGATCTGATATGTTTGCCCATTTGGCAAGCTTCGCAGATCTTATCCTTAGCAAAGTCGATCTTGGGCAGACCGATAACTAAATCATGTTTACACAGGCTAGAAATAGTCTTAAAATTGATATGATTCAAGTGTTTATGCCATAGCCAGTGTTTATTATCATTGTTAGCGATGAAGCAAGTAGGATTATCAGGTTGAGCATGATTCCAGTTAATCTTATATGTATTTCCATTCCTGATTCCTACAAGCATGGTTATACCGTCTGATGATTTAACAGTGCAAGTGTGTTTGTGAAATTCTACAGCATAGCCATTATCACAAAGTTGACTTATACTAATCAGATTATAGCACAGATTTTCAACTAACAGCACATCATTGATAATAATGTTACCATGGACAATCTTACCCTTGCCCACGGTCTTACCTTCGAATTATCTCCGAAAATGATCTTGGGTCCAGTACATTCTGTGACTTCAGACAGCAGCCCGATGTTTCCAGTCATGTGACGAGAACACCCGCTGTCCAAGTACCAGTCTGATGCAAGTTTCTTCGGTACCTGTCATCAAACATATTTATTGTTGGTACCAAATCCTATTTGGGTCCAGAACGGATTAGCCCCTTGGGAACCCATACCTGTATCAGCTTTAGTGGCTTGTGTGTGTGTGGTGTGTTGTGAGCTGGTCTATTTCGATGTTGTGTGTGATAATGTGTGCGATATGGAACCCCTTGATTCTCATGAGGTAGTCTATATCTTCGTTGAACTGGTTTTGAATTATAGTAATTGTATTGTCTTCCTTGCCTTCGATCTTGCACCCTTAGATTTGGTCTGAAAGACGCAAAGCTTGCTGGTGCCTTTTCTTTGGCTTGGTTGACATATCCAATTCCTTTTCTCAAACCTTGATTCACGAAAGAGACTCCCGTTTGAATCGTAGGTGCTTCAGTTTCATATACTGTGCTGGATTTAACAAATATCATTTGTTTGATTTTGTTCTTTACCAGCAACAGTTCAGATTTATCTTTGGTGGATTCTTTGGTGTCAAAGCCTATGCCGGTGAAATCACCAACGTTTCTTTGTACCTCTTGTAATTCTTCCAAAGATGTTCTGGATTTTGTCCATGTCTTGAATATATGAGAAAGCTTAGCATTTTGTATGCTAAGTCTCTTATTTTCTTCATGGAGCTGATCATAGGAGATTTTCAGCTTATTCAGCTCGATCTGGAGATTGTTGCACTCACCCTGCTTAGAGCAGCTTGGTTTGTTGTGCTCATCCATTTGATCACTGACTTTAGCTTTATTCTTCTCAAATGATTCAGCTAAGATCCTATAATCATTAACCATGTCTTGCAGTGCGGACATGAGCTCTTCACGTGTAAATTCATTTGAGTCAAAGTCAAATACCTCGTCTGTCTGACTCATCTCTTCATCTGCCATTAGACATTGAATATCTTCTTCGCTTTCGCTGGAAGAATATTCGGAGCTGTCTGAATCGAAGTCAGTCTGAGCCCACTTGTTGGTTCCTTCTTCAGCTACTAGGACCTTTTGGGACTTTCCATGATTTTTGCGGTCTTTGTAGTGCTTCTTTTTCCTGTCATCGCGATGCTTCTCCTTCCTTTCTTCTTTCTTCGGTCTGGTGCAATCTGCAATGAAATGTCCGGTCTTACCACAATTGTAGCAAGCCTGATCATTAACATCATCGTCCTTTCTTGGCTTATAATGATGAGAGGGTTTAAAGTTCCTCTTATTTTTAGACATGAATTTACCAAATTTCTTAATAAATAAGGACATAGCATCATTACTTATCTGTTCAATAGATCGATCTGATGTGGAGGCGATCTGGTCTGGAATAGCTGCCAGTGCTTTGTTTGGTTGAGAGATGAATGGCTCTGCTTCACCTCTGCTTATCAGTTCGAACTCATATGCTTTAAGATCTGCGAACAGATCATGAAGTTCAACCTTGTTCAGATCTTTGGACTCCCTCATTGCAATGGTCTTAACATCCCATTCTTTAGGCAGGGCTCTCATAACTTTTAGAGCGATCTCTCTGTTTGAGTATTCTTTGCCCAGACCATTCAGTTCATTAATGATGCCAGTGACTCTTTCATCAAACTCGTTTAGAGTTTCTCCACTCTTCATCTTTATGCCCTCAAATCTTTGAAGAGCAACAGTCAGCTTGTTTTCTTTGGTCTGGTCGTTGCCTTCACATAGCTGTGCTATCTTCTCCCAAATTTCTTTGGCAGTAGAGCACATTTTGATTTTGCTGAACATGTTCTTGTCCAATGTCTTGAACAAGATGTCTTTCGCAACGTTGTCGAGATTTGCTTTCTTTCTTTCCTCATTCGTCCAGAGGGATCTGTCCTTCTCTACCATTTGTGGTTCACCACCAGTAATGGCGACTGCTGTATTGACTTTCAGAATCTTCATTGGTCCATCAGTGATGACGAACCACATATCGTCATCCTGAGCTGCCAGATGAGCTTGCATTCTGATTCTCCAGTCATCATAGTCTTCCTTTGAGAACATAGGAATTTTGTTGAATGATGCCATTAGCTGTCTTTGTGCTGATTAAGATAACCTGGCTCTGATACCACTTGTTAGGATCGGTCCGGAGTGTTTAGAGGGGGGGCGGGTGAATGAACACTCCTTCTAAAATTTAATCCCTTGTGATTTCTTTCGGATTAGTGAAAGAAATCTGTTTCTTAATCAACTCTTTTATAGAACAGACCACTGAATGTATAAGTGCGGAACGGTCTGATCTTATATTTGTAAGAGCGGCTCGATGGCTTGAATGAAAGAACAAGTGCAGAAAGACAAGAACACAGAAAATGTTTCTGGAAGTTCGAAGGTGGTGTAATCCTTCTACGTCTCCCCTTCTTCCAATTAAGGAAGGTTTATACTAGAAGACTTTGATTTATACAATCCTGTTGTACAAACCCGATTCAGGCTGGATTTACCCCACTACCAGTCTGAAACTCCTCGTCACTCGATCTGTTCAGACACTCTCTGTCTGACAGTTACAATTTGTTTCTCACTTATGTTTTTCAATACAGACTACACAAGATGCGTACAGTGATCCTAAATGACCAAATATTACAAAGTAATCGTGCTTAAGAATAATTTCAGCTCGAGAGCTTCTGAGCTTGTAAGCTTGTGCTGATTTGCTTTCTTGTGCGTTTTTCGATTGATCAGTCTCTCGTGTCCTTGTATGTCTGTGTCGTGTTTTCTGTATTGTTGTTGCATCCTTTTATAGTTGCATGTACCAACGACATTATTTCCCTTAATGTGCAACTCTTGACTCTGCTTATTCTCTGAGTAAGCTACAGTCTTCTTCTTCAGGATACTTGCCGTTCTGGTTCATGCTTTCGGCGACTGTCAGGTAAGCTCTTCTTTGTCTTCTTACCTTTTATGGCAATCTTCAGTCTTTGGTCCTTTGTAGCATTAATTACGATATTAAATGCTACAATAAATAGCAATTAATGATTCGGACTGAAGAGCCAATCTTTATACATCCTTGACTGCTCTGATCTGATAAAGATTGAGATCGATCTGAAGCTTCGATTTAGTCAGTCTGATATCCATCGATCCGGTCTGATATGTGATATGTCTTATCAGCTTGTTCTGTTTTGAGCTATCGATCTGGTCAGTCTGATTACCCTCGATCCGGTCTGATATGCTTTGTCATCTTATCAGCTTGATCTGTTTTTGGGCGATCGATCTGGTCAGTCTGAATTCTCTCGATCCGGTCTGATATGTTTTGTCATCTTTAAAATCTCATCGATAAGGTTCGGAACTAACAAAAACTTTCCTTTGGGGATTCCCCAATTACAAACGAATTGTTGAATCACCATGTTCGACATTGTCTCGTTTAGTCTTATTATTATTATTATTATTTTTCTTAAAAAGGGTTAATCCCGAAGGAAAAACACCCCACTCCCAAAACACACACACACATGTGTCAGAGGCCTCTTGACCAGGCAGGTTCTAAATCGAGGGATGTGCACGAATGGCATGGTTCCAAGGGAGAGAGCCAACAGGGTACCAATCCCAGAATAAACCCCCACAATATTTCAGTGGAAATTTGCCCCACACAAGATTCGAACATGCGTTGCCGAAGGAGTCATCCCATGTCACCTCAATCCTTACCAATCCTTCTAAAATAGCAACATAATTGGGCAATGATTTAGGTGTCTCCAAAGAATCGAAGGCAAGTATTTTGTTCAAATAATTATGGTATTAATAATAGGATTAGTTACACTAATCATTAAATTCTCCAACTTTAACAATGACCATTGTCATTCATACCACTTGTTTTTAATACATGCTAGAAGTATATATATTTTTCTGAAATATTTAAAATCTGTTAGTTCTGGATTTTTTAAAGATGACAAAACAGATCAGACCGATCAAGCCGTAAAACCATGTCAAAGCAGATCACACCGATATGGTCTATCGCAAAATCAGAACGGATCGATGCAAACCAGTCTGACCAGATCGAAGCATGAGATCAGCTCAATAAAGATCAGATCAGAGCAGACAAGGTTGGATAAGCTTCGTTCTTCAGTCTGAATCATTAACGTCTATTTATTGAAGCATTTAATGATGCAATTAATGGTGAAAAAGACCAAGGACTGAAGATTACCTTAAAAGGTAAGAAGACAAAGGAGAGCCTACCTGACAGACGCCGAAAGCACAGACCAGAGAAAGTGCCTAAAAGAATAAGACCGAAGCTTGTTCAGAGATTGAATAGAGTCAAGAGTTGCACAGAAAAAGAAATAATATCGTTGGTATAAACGACTATATAAGGATGCAACTAGAGAGCTCAAAGGGGTCGACTGATCTAAAAAGAAACGACAAGAAAACATAACAGCACAAGCTTTTAGTCTACACATTCTTGAGCAGAACAGTTATTAGAAGATATTCATCTCACCAGTCTGCTCAAAGTTTTCATAAGCACAACATACTGTAATATTTGATCATCATAGGATCATTGTGTGCATAGACAATATCATTATGTCACTTGTATTTATACTAAGATAGAAGAGTGAGATTCTATTGTAATTGTCAGACAGTTTGTGTCTGAACAGAGAGACTAGAAGTTTCAGTCTGGTAGTGGGATAAATCCAGCTGAATCGGGGTTGTACAAGTAGTTGTATTGCTCAAGTCTTCTAGTGAATCATTCCTTAATTGGAAGAAGGGGAGATGTAGAAGGATTCTCCTTCGAACTTCCAGAAACATATCCTGTCTATTCTCGTTCCATTCTGAGTTACACTTACTAAGCCATCAAGCCGTTCTTACTAGTCAAGAACAGACCGTTCTTTTGTATTCAGTGGTCTGTTCTGCTCAGAAGTTGATTAGGAAATAGATTTCACTCACTAACCCGGGAGAAATCAGTAAGGATTAATTTTAAAGGAGTGTTCATTCCCCCCCCCCCCCCCTCTAAACACTCCGGACCGATCCTAACAAGTGGTATCAGAGCAGGTCGTCTTAATCATCAAAGATACTTGGACTGATGGAATCATTCAACAAGATTCCCATGTTCTCAAAAGAAGGTTATGATGATTGGAGAATCAGAATGCAAGCTCACCTGGCAGCACAGGATGACGATATGTGGTACGTCATAAGAGACGGAGCAATGAAAATATTAAAAGTGAATCCTGCACTAGGAGGACTAAGTGGCGAACCTCAGATGATCGAAAAAGAAAAGTCCACCTGGAAAAATGAAGAAAGGAAGAAAGCCAATTTAGACAACGTAGCCCAAGACATCATGTTCAAGACGTTGGACAAGAATATGTTCAGTAAGATCAAAATGTGCTCAATTGCCAAAGAAATTTGGGAGAAGATAGCACAGCTATGTGAAGGGAACGACCAGACTAAGGAAAACAAGCTGACTGTAGTTCTACAAAGATTTGAGAGCATAAAAATGAAGCTTGGAGAAACTCTAAACGAGTTTGATGAAAGAGTCACTGGCATTATCAATGAACTAAATGGTCTGGGCAAGGAATACTCTAACAGAGAGATTGCTCTGAAGGTAATGAGAGCATTGCCAAAGGAATGGGATGTCAAGACAATTGCAATGAGGGAGTCTAAGGATCTGAACAAAGTTGAACTCCATGATCTGTTCGCGATCTTAAGGCGTATGAGTTTGAACTGATCACCAGAGGTGAAGCAGAGCCATTCATCTCTCAACCAAACAAAGCACTGGCAGCCATTCCAGACCAAACCACCCCTTCAACAGACCGATCTATCGAACAGATAAGTAATGATGCCATGTCATTATTTATCAAGAAATTTGGTAAATTCATGTCTAAGAACAAACAGAATTTCAAACCTTCTCATCACTATAAATCGAGAAAAGACGATGCTGTTAACGATCAGGCTTGCTACAATTGTTGTAAGACCGGACACTTTATTGCAGACTGCACCATACCGAAGAAAGATGAAAGAAAAGAAAGGCATCGTGCTGATAAGAAAAAGAAGCATTACAAAGATCATAAAAATCATCATGGGAAGTCCCAAAAGGTTCTGGTAGCAGAGGAAGGTAACAGCAAGTGGGTTTAGACTGACTCAGAATCAGAAAGCTCAGAATGTTCATCCAGTGAAAGCGAAGATGAAATCCAATGCCTAATGGCAGACGAAGAAATGAGTCAAATGGACGAGGTATTCGATCTTGATTCAAATGAATTCACACGAGAAGAGCCCATGTCTACACTACAAGACATGGCTAATGATTATAGAGTATTAGCTGAATCACTTGAGAAAACTAAAGCTAAAGCCAAAGATCAAACAGATGAGCATATCAAACCAAGCTGCTCTGAGCTAGGTGAATGCAATAATCTAAAGTCGAGCTGAATAAGCTGAAAATCTCTTACAAACAGCTCCATGAAGAAAACAAGAGAATTAGCACGCAAAATGCTAAACTTTCTCACATTTTCAAAACATGGACAAAATCAAGATCATCACTGGAAGAACTGCAAGAGGTACAAAGAAGTGTCGGTGACATCACTGGCATAGGCTTTGGCATCAATGATTGCACCAAAGATGAATCTGAGTTGTTGCTGGAAAAGAACAAAATCAAACAAATGACATTTGTTAGATCTAGCACAATATATGAATCCGAAGTGCCTACAATTCAAACGGGAGTCTCCTTCGGGGATCAAGGTTTGAGAAAAGGGATTGGGTACGTTAACCAAGCCAAGGAAAAGGCACCAGCAAGCTTTGTGTCTATCAGACCAAACCTAAGATCTAAGGCAAGGAAGATCATCCAACTACTATAACTCACAACCAGTTCAACGAAGATATAGATTACCTTATAAGAATCAAAGGCTTCCATATTGCACACATCATCACATACAACATCGAAACAGATCGGCACAGATCACACCAGACACACACAAGTCATTAAAGCTGATTCAGGTGTGGGTTCCCAAAGGGCTAATCCGTTCTGGACCCAAGTAGGATTGGGTACCAACAGTAATTATGCTTGATGACAGGTACTGAAGAAACAAGTGTCGGACTGGTACTTAGACAGTGGGTGTTCGCGACACATGACAGGAAACGTCGAGCTGCTATCTGAAGTCACAGAATGTGCTAGTCCAAAGATTACCTTCGGGGATAACTCAAAGGGTAAGACCGTGGGCAAGGATAAGATTATCCATGGTAATATCACTATCAATGATGTGCTATTAGTTGAAAATCTATGCTATAATCTGATTAGCATAAGTCAATTATGTGATAATGGTTATGCTGTAGAATTTCACAAACACACATGCACTGTCAAAACATCAGACGGTATGACCATGCTTATAGGAATCAGAACTGAAAATACTTATAAGATTAACTGTTATTTCGCACAACCTGATAAACCTACTTGCTTCATTGCGAATAATGATAATAAACAATGGCTATGGCATAAACACTTGAATCATCTCAACTTTAAGACTATCTCTAGCATGTGTAAACATGATTTAGTTGTCGGTCTGCCCAAGATCGACTTTGCCAAGGATAAGATCTGTGAAGCTTGCCAAATGGGCAAACCGATCAGATCATCCTTAAAAAACAAGAATGCCAAATCCTCCTCACGTTGCTTAGAACTATTACATATGGACTTGTTTGGTCCTATACCAATAACAAGTTTAGGGGGAATGCGGTATACCCTTGTTGTTATTGATGATTGCTCACGTTTTACATGGACTATATTTTTGAGTAGTAAAGATCAGACCGGTCCGAAGTTGATCAAGCTGCTGAAACGCACTCAGAGATCATCAAGTATAGATAAAATTTGAAGTGACAAAGGCACTGAATTCTCAAATCAGAATCTTGAATCCTTTCTAGAAGACCAAGGAATTAAGCATGAATTCTCAGCCGCTCGAACTCCTCAACAAAATGAAGTGCAGAAC
Organism: Haberlea rhodopensis; assembly: GCA_907163345.1. Lineage (NCBI taxonomy): Eukaryota > Viridiplantae > Streptophyta > Magnoliopsida > Lamiales > Gesneriaceae > Haberlea > Haberlea rhodopensis. The sequence continues at coordinate 2,266,532 of CAJQUN010000045.1, read as the reverse complement.
GAAGGAACATAATGCTTAAGGAGGCAGCAAGGACAATGCTTGCAGACTCTGGAATTTCCCAAAAGTTCTGGGCAGAAGCTGTAAATACTGCATGCTATACTCAAAACCGATCCATGATTAACAAGAAGTTAAATCTAACACCATATGAAGTATGGAAGGTAACATACCGTATATCTCTCACTTTCATGTATTTGGTTGCAAATGTTTCGTTCACAATAATGGTAAGAATAATCTTACAGCTTTCGAAGCTAAGTCAGATAATGGAATATTCCTAGGATATTCATCTATTAGTAAAGCTTTTCGTATCTTCAATAATCGAACCTTGACTGTAGAAGAATCAGTTCATGTAGTGTTTGATGAATCCTTGTGTATTAAGGGCAACACGGAATTAATTCAAAATCAGATGGAAAATATCCATATCGAAGCTAACAGTGATGATGAGATTGTAGCTAATAGATCAAGAGACAATCCACCAGAACCTGAAGTACCAGATAGACCGGATCAAGGCACTGAAGTTCTTCCAGATCGAGCCGATCCGGAGGTTTTGAACTCTAATATTAAGGCAGATGCTGACAATGTCACAACTACTAATCCATCTGGACCATATCTTCCAGAATCAAGCTATCGATGGACAAAGAGGCATCCATCCGATCTAGTGATTGGAAGTCCTTCTGCACCCATAAGAACCAGAGGACAGATGATGGATGAATTCACTCACGCCGCTTTTATATCTAATCTGGAACCCAAACAGATAAATGAAGCTTTGACTGATTATAACTGGATAGAGGCCATGCAAGAAGAGCTTAACCAATTGAACAAAATCAAGTCTGGAGATTAACCCCAGGCCAATTGGCCTGCCTGTTATTGGAACCAGATGGGTCTTCAAAAACAAGCTAGACGCAGATGGAGTGGTGGTTAGAAACAAGGCCAGACTGGTGGCACAAGGCTTCAGATAAAAAGAAGGAATCGACTTCGATGAATCTTTTGCACCAGTCGCCAGACTTGAAGCCATCCGAATATTTCTCGCATTTGCTGCTTCTAAAGACTTCAAAGTATATCAAATGGACGTAAAGAGTGCATTTCTAAATGGTAAGCTTCAGGAGAAAGTCTACATTGAGCAACCCCCTGGATTTCAAAACCACTCGTTTCCAGATCATGTATACCTATTGAATAAAGCAGTATATGGACTGAAACAAGCTCAAAGAGCATGGTATGATACTCTGTCTCAATTTCCTCTGAACCACGATTTTCAGATCGGCTCAGTGGATAAAATGTTATTTAAATTTATTAAGGGGGAACATACCTTGTTAGTTCAAATCTATGTTGACGATATCATCTTTGGGTCAACTAACCCCAAACTCTGTGAGAAATTCTCTAAGTTAATGTAGGGACAGTTTGAGATGAGTATGATGGGAGAACTGTCATTCTTCCTGGGTCTCCAAGTCAAACAGCTCAGCAATGGTATTTTCATCAATCAAACCAAGTATACAAAAGAGCTACTCAAAAGATTCGGAATGGAGGCTTGTTCAACTGCGTCAACTCCAATGAGTCCTTCAATCAAGCTAGATAAAGACGAAGGGGAACAGCAGTTGAGGTAACCATGTATCGAGGTCTGATCGGATCACTATTATATCTTACAGCGAGCCGGCCTGATATTATGTTTTCAGTTTGCATATGCGCTAGATTTCAGTCTGATCCAAGCAATCCCACTTTATTGCCGCTAAGCGCATTCTTAATACCTAAAAGGATCTCAGAACGTTGGTCTCTGGTATCCCAAAGATTCAAATTTTAGTTTAATTGGATATTCAGACGCTGACTATGCAGGGTGTAAGATCGATCGCAAGAGCACCAGTGGAACCAGTCAATTTCTAGGTGAAAGTTTGATCTCGTGGTTTAGCAAGAAGCAAACATCCATTGCCACATCTACAGCTGAGGCGGAATATCTTGCCGCTGTAAGCTGTTGCGCTCAAATGCTCTGGGTTCAACATTAGCTCAGAGACTATGGCATTCAAGCTGCCGAGTCTCCGATATTTTGTGACAACACAAGTGCAATTGCTATAACATATAATCCGGTTTTGCACTCTCGAACAAAGCATATTGATATCAGACATCATTTTATTCGAGATCATGTTGGCAAAAAGGAGATTCGGATTGAGCATATTTCAATAGACCAGCAAGCAGCAAACATTTTCACTAAACCACTCCCTGTGGCTAAGTTTAATTATTTTCGTCAAACTCTTGGCTTAATAGATTTATCTTAATATTTTAAGCGTTTCATTAATTTTGTTTTAAAGACTGAGTATTAGCACAGATCGATAATGCAATAGTCAGAACGACACAGACCGGTCTGAACTTTCAGACCGATCTCTGTCAAATCTAATATTATCCTATGATCTGTCTGTTCAATCTCGACCAGTCTTTAAACATAGTAATACTTTTTAACAGCCCGGACTGAACGAATTTTAACCGCCTTATCTCTCTCTCATCTTGTCCGTTAAATTTGAATTATTTAAATATCAGTCATCAAGATACAGACACGTGTCCTATCTCTCCTATTTAGCAGGCTGTATATCTCACTCACATTTCAATTTTTACGAATTACTGCTGTCTGGTTATATCTTTCAAATCCTTCAATCTTCTCTGCATTCTCCATACTTACTCAAATGACAACTATCACTCACAACTCTCTATCTGTTGATTTCGATGCGATTTACAGGGCTGATGATCCAGAAATGGTATCTATGTTCAAATCCTTGGAATCCTTCAGGATTAAGGAATTTTCTGGAATGTGGGACGGTGGTTTACGAGTCGGAGATTAGGGAGCTGTTCGTCAATGTTGTTTCTCACAAGACGTTCATTTCCACATCCGTCAAGGGCAAACCTTTCGACATTTCTCAGACAACGTTGTCAAAGACCTTTGGTCTTCCTACCACCGGACTGACTGATTTTGGCCACATCCCTCAGGCCACCCTTACAAATCTTCGGGGCAGAGTATCCATCTTTGGCCAGAAACTGCAGCCATCCTTCAAGAAGAAAGAAATGCTGTTGTTGGCAAGCCACTGTTGGGCAAAGCCGGAAGCTATGATGCTGTAACCGCAGAAAAATTTCGGGCCATGACTGCTATCCATTCCGGACAGAAGATGAACTGGTCCACTATCTTGTTTGGAGTCCTGCTAGAAACAGTCATTGCATCAAAACAGGCTGTCTGCTTTGCTGTTCCTCTCAGCAAGCTCTTGGAGACAATGGAATCGAGCTGGGAAGCCGTCCGCACTTAACCCCTTCAAAATTCTCAACCCCAAGGGTCTGGCCTTACTTAAATCCAAAGGTGCTCCACCCACTCCCTCTGATCTAATGGCTGTGAAGATTGAACTGGGACAGGAACAGGCTGCTGAAAGAAAGACCAGAGTCAAGCGCAAACTGACAGTCCAGACTGACTCAGACGAAACTCAGTCTGCTTCTGCTCCTTCATCCCCAGCTAAACCTCCTCCAAAGAAGCCAAGAACCCAGATCACCAAGCCTCTGTCGACATTAAATCTCAAACCCATATCCATCTTACCCTCCACAAAAGCCACCCCTGCAACCCAAACTCCAATGCAACCTTCAAAAACTCAACATTCCACAGCTCCAACCACTGTACCCAGGGTCACCATCCGCGTCCCCTCCACTACCCCTGTGGTCAAGGGAATTGTTATAACAGAATTAGGGGACCACACCCAATCGGGGATTAAGCCCTCGTCTACCATTGGAAAAGGGAAAGCAATCCTAGTTGAGCCCCTCTCTTCCAAACCAAAGTCAGCTGCTCAAACTGCAATTGACATCGCCATGGAAGATGTCGAAGACAAAGTTAAGGAGCTTACTGTGGTATTCGATGAATGGGTTGAATACAGAACGATCAACCACTTTGGTCTGTTCTTCGGCAAGCTCAAGAGGCTCCACAAAATGGAACAAGAAGTCCTTAAAGGGACAGAAACTGATGACGTGCGGATTGCGGTGCTTGATGCGTGTTAAAACGTACCGCAAGTGTACGGTGTCAAGTTTTAGTATAGAATTTTAAAATACGGATGTCGAACCCACAGGGTTTGAAAATTAAGATTTACCAAGTACTATAATTAGAATAGTCTCGACTTTATTTAGACAATCGATAGCATAATTATTAAACTAATCTACTAAAATAAAATAAAGATAGCAATATGAAGAATTTAAGTGGAGAAAATCAATGAGAACGGATTCTAGAGGTTCGACTTCACTCAACTATCCACTATGTCGTGTTTTCCTAGTTTACTAGCCGAGAATTCTTATTTATTTTCTACTCCCTCTTCCGAGTGTTAAGCAGAAGTAATCATCTAACATCAATCTTGATATCCCTATCTAAGATCAATTAGCAAACAATTGTAAATGCGCAGTAATTCCTCTAACGACTTCTATGGAGTTATAGGCCTCTCGAACAATATAACTACCACGATATGAATTCTTCTGTCCTATTCACAACCCCCTCTCCCGAGTGATAGATCACAAATATAACATCATTCAATCCATGTCCAATAGATTAAAAGCATTAAGAACAGGAAAACACAAATAAATCAAACGAAAAACCAAATAATATTCAATCAACAATCAACGACATAGTTTAAAGTCAAGATTCGTCTAACTCTAGAATAATAAATTAGTTAATGAATACATTAAATAAACACATAGACATGTATTTAATCATCATAAACATAAAGGAAGAGATAATCAAACGAATATGAAGATGACCCTCCGTCTCCGGTAGTCGCCGTCGTCTTCTCCGGCGTCAAAATCTATGCCCTTCGTTGTAAGCGTGCCGGCTCAATCGATCTCTCCCCTTTCACTAGCTCTCGGCTCTTGCTCTTCTCACGCTGCTCTTCTGTTTATTTACGTCCACAATCCTCCACGTGAATCGTTCTTCACGTTCAATATATGTGTCTCGTTTTCCTTTTTCGTCCCTTCACGGCTGTCCCTCTCTTCTCGTCCAGTATTTTTCTTTCATACGTCCCTTCTTCCTTATTTAATTCATGTACGTGTGTCTCTTTTATTCCTATTCTCACGTGAATTATTCCCGTCTAAAAATCCCTCCTCGTTTCTTTCCTTTTGTCCCGTGAAAATCCTCACCTTTTTACGTGAATTACCCCTCGCCTGTCATAGTGCCAACTTCTCTACTTCTCGCATCTTTTCTTGAAGTCCTGACAGCTGCTCATCAAATTTCCACTCCTTGTTTTCAAGTTCTGTGATGAATTCATTTGCCTTCTCTTCATACTCCTTCAACTGTACACTTCCTGTACAGAGGCATTCGATTGACTTATTTGAAGAAGCTTGTTGAGCACTTTCATTACCTCATCAACGTCCTCAGACTTCTTCACCAGATCCAGTTGCAATTTTTGAATATCAAGCCTCAGAGATAATGAATTACGAACAGTTAGTGAATAACTATGTGAAGGAGAATAAGTGTGGATGAGCTGAAGATAGAACTTTTGAAGAAAAATAATGATTTGGAGGAGGGAAAAAAAAAAAAGTGCATGGGCAGTTGCTCCTACAGATTGAGTCATTTAGTTTTGAAAGGGCAAAGAGAGGGACGGAATTGGAAGGATTTGAGAACGAGAGGAGATGGCTTCTGGATAAACGGAAAGTTCTAGAGGAAACAATTGAATATCTTCAACAAATTATTTCCGAGAGAAGCAAAGAGCCTTCTATTGGGATGGAATTGCATGGGGAGTTATTACAACATTTTGAGGCTAAAGATTATGAACTACTGTCTGAAAAGAGGAAACAAAAGGAGTTTATCGCTCGTTATAAGAAGCTGAAATCTCAGTTCAACTACATGCGTGAAACTATGCTGTCCCATAACAAAATAGAAAATGAAAGTGAAATATTCAGACATGATCAGAGTCCCTCAACTTCACATGTTTCAGATACTGAGAATAAGGCTCTAAAAACTGTTGGTGCTGCCAGTAAAGTAACCAGACCAGAGGAAGAACAAGAACTATTGCCAGACGGCAAAGAAGTCCTACTGATCAAAAGAGCAAGTCTGGCATCATCTACTGTGACAAGAACTTCAGTTTCACCAAAATATCAGAGTGATATGAAGTCATACCCTCCAGGTGGTGCAAAACGCCCTATATCATCTACTCCACTGGAAAACGCGAGAGAAAATTTGGGAAAAGTAATAAAGAAAACATACAATGTCCTGAACAAAATACAAAGAATACGACTTTGGTAACTCTCATAATGACGAGAAAAAACAGGACATGAATGTTGATGCTGAACGGTGAAGAAGACAAATGTCACCTTCAACTCGTGGAACTTCAGGTTTCAAGTACGTAGAACCCGTAAGAAATAAATCTGACAGGGAAAGTCTGAAAGGTGTTGAATGCAAGCAATGGAAGAAGTTTTATGACGCTGTTCTCCCTAATGGAGAAGGAAATGCTGATGGGAACAGGAAAAATATACTCTGTGACCACCACAATGAAGTCTCAAGGCATCGGTACAGTTTAAGAGAACAGGCTTGGAATGCACTGCGTTTACTCGGCACTTCAAGCAGACTCCATCTTCGGTGCGACACTTTCAAGCTAACCTTAGCTTTCAAATCCGACATTGCAATAGTTGGCCTTGACTTCAGCCTAATAGGGCTTTTATAATGGGCCCAGCTCTGTTCTCGATCTCCATTACATTTGTAAGACCTTACTCGGTAACTCGTGAAACAAAGATAAGTACCCTTGTTTATCTTTCTTCGGCGTGTGAAATCTCAATTGTTAGCAAGATTATAGTTCTTTTGAAATGATTTTTTCTACAAAACTTCATACCTTTTAAAATCAGTTATTTGGGTTCTCCGACTGACCCATAATCTTTCTTTGATCAAAAACAAATTTTTATAATCAAACAATTTCAACTACAAGATCGAGGTGCAAAATGTAAAACTTTTTTATCCTGGGCATTTATCTTGGGCATCGCATTCCTGAATTTTGCTATACGGCACATTCGATAAGCTCATTGTGTGGCCTCTTGGGTATCGTATTCCTAAAGTCCACTATGCGGCATCCCTGATCATCAGCCCACCACGCGGCTTGTATGCCCACTACAATGTGGCTCTTCAGGCATCACATCCCTAAGGCCCACCATGCAGCATGTCCCATAAGCCTACTATGCAGCACATCAGGCATTGCGCCCCTAAGGCCCGTCACATGGCACCTCTCATAGGCGCATACATCAAATATTGGGAGATATCTTCAAAAAATATATATATCATATATATTACTACAAGCTTTACATGCTCAAGACTTAAAAATCGTTGGAATTTGAATGTTTTAAATTCCTTATGCTACATCAATTGCAAGATATTATTATTTTGGGATCGTTTCTGTCTCGTCTTTTATGTATTATTGCAGTACTTTTAGGCAGATCTAAGTTATTTCTCGGGCGTGCAATCTAGCAGTAAGGCCCTATTCAGAAGTCCAAGGCGTTGTCAATAAGCCCTTGGCACATCAGGAGCACGTTTACGACGGCTCACCTCGCCTCGGTTACTCCGAGCTCTTTGCCTTGGCTATGCCAAGTGCCGTCAGGAGTTTTCACTCAAAGCTGAGACTACGCTCAGGAGATGATCGCCTCTATTTATTATCTTTGGAGCTCAGTTCAGACGAGCATTCTTCGCTCCTATTTGTTATCTCTGGAGCTCAGTTCAGACAGGTGAGCACACCTCGCCCATATTTATTATATCTGGAGCTCAGTTCGGATCAGGCGAACATCATTTGCTCCGCACCTACTACCTCTGGAGCTTAGTTTAGTCGAGCGTCATTTGCACATATTAGCCGATATAGCTCAAATCAGCTCAGATGAGCTTTATTTGCTCCGTATTACCTATGGTGCCCGATCGGCTTATCTGCTCAGCTCAGGATTCTATTGATGCTGGAAATCAAACAAGTTTCATTAGCATCGTATATTTTTCATCACTGGGGCTTGAGATTTCTATTAATTATGGAGCTCGGGACGCTTAATATTCATAAAGCCAATGTTATTAGCACCGCATGTTTATTCATCACGGAGCTCGACTATATCTCATATTCCCGTGGAAGTAAACAGCAGGGGGCACTAGGAACAGGTCGGTTAAACATTTAACGAACGTCTGGTCTTCGAGGTCAGTTCGACTAGGGGGGGGGGGGGGGGGGACTTGTGATACCCCTCGATGGGGGATTGATCTACCTAATGGGTTTTAACCGACCCAATCTGATTAAGCAAGGAGTTGTAGGGTTTTAGAAGACATCTCTCAATATTCTCGGGATAAACATGGATCTAGTTGCCATATACAATACTATTTCATATTAACTAGAACTCTTCTCCCAGATTTACTAGAACTCTACAATTATAGATTGACTAGAACTCTTATTCTATATTGATTGAGACTCTATCTCTACATCTATAAATAGAGGGCACCTAACCCTCATTCAGGTACGTTCACTTACGCAATAATTACACTATATTGCTTACGTCTTTCATAATTCGCCTTTCATATTATGCAAAGCCTACAATTTCAATACTTTTTCTATTGAAGCATATACTGATATACTGACTTGAGCGTCAGAGCGGCTTCGCCTACGGGCGGAGTCATCTCACCCTTTTTCTTTGATACACAAATACATTTGGGGGACGGTTCAATTCAGTTTAATTGAAGATAAACCGTTTGTTGCATCATCGCTCGATATTTCTTGAAGATCACACTTTTTGGTGATATCATGCATGTATCTTGAATCCTATGCCTATAAAATATTCAGCAAATAAACGTGAACTTCGTCCGAACCTCTATCAAAAATTTAAGGATAATTGGTACTGCATATATGTGGCGCCACAGCGCCATGTATTCTGCCCGGTGCATGATATTTCCACTTTTCAGTCCCAAATTGAATTATTGTCACATTTATGTCATTCTCATCATCGTTTAGTAATAAAATGCTTAATTCCTTGGATTCCTACAAAATAACAAAAACGACAACAAAAGACGTAATTCTGCTCGAATACCAAAATAAAAGTATAAGAAAAGAGAATAAAATATAAGTGCAAATATGCACTTATCAAACCCCCCAAACTTAAACTTTGCTAGTCCCGAGCAAAATAGAAATGGAAAAAGACTAAGAAATAAAAGAGATAAAGAAAGCACACTACTAACGCAAGTCATGAAATGTTATAATTGCAAATTGGCCTCGAAGATCAATGGTTTAAACATTTCACGTCAAGTATGCATATCGCTTCTACTCAAGAATTCTCAAGTGTGTGTGTGCTACCACTTCCATTTAACCGTTAAAGCAATCTTTACTCACACAAATCAATAGGACTTTGCAAGGATGTGTTCAATTGCATTGTTCATAAAAAGGAGTATAACTTTGACAAAAGTTGTCTCGCCAGCATCCGTTGATCCGGATCTAGTGGTGTCAACAATCGTTGCAGCTGTACAGGATGAGGAGCCTACTAGACCTATCACTCCTCCAGATCAGTCTGCTGCAGACTTGGCGTTTCTACAAGAATTTTCTACGGACTTAGTTACAATGATCCAATCCGATATACACCAATCTGCTGTTTCTACACTCGTACCAGTTGAAGCAGAAGTTAATCTGACCGTGTCACCTTCTGATCACTCTCCGGACCATCTAACTGCTGAAACCTCATCTCTCGCCAAGTCTCTTCAACAACTTTCTGACAACTGTCTCTATCTCTCTCAACGAGTAAGAGAAGTTCATCAAGGTCAAAGGTCTACACATTTGGACTTTGAATCCTTCAGAGACAAGATGATGGCTAGCATAAGCGGTATTCAGCGTGGACTGAATGACCTGTTCTCTCAGCAAGCTTCATATAAAAACAGCCTGAGAAAAGAACAGATCGAGCTGGCAACTGAAGTTCGGACTTCCGTCGCTAAATCCCTCATTGCTCAAGACACTCTTCTGGATGCTATTTGCGCTCATCTCACGCAAATCGTAGATTTCCTTCAGGAGATTGCTGCTGACAAAAAGGGGGAAAAGAAAAAGGATTTCAAGCCAGCTCAGCAGTCCTCAGCGAAGAAGTAGATGTCTATATGAGTCAGACATGTAAATGTATCTATCAGGTTTTTCTACAATAAAATCAGAGTCTTTCAGTCACTTATCTAAGTCTTATTCATTTATTTTGAATAGTTCATTTATTTTGAACAAATTACTTAATCGATCCGAACTACAACTTACAGTGTTCATTTATTTTGAACAAGAAGATTTAATTGATCTGCAAGAATACTCTTCAGAACTTTTATGTGATGTCCGGGGATTTATGGTGTTAATCCCGGGGTGGTATTAATCCTTGATGGATTTTTAATTGTGGTAATTAGGAATTAATTGCGGTTTTGTGTCTCCCGAGGTTGTTTAATCGGGCATCTGGGATCGTCGGATCCAAAGATTTATGATTGTATTCTCATTTTGGTGAAAAACCTATGAGTTGGGTTTTAGTGGGACTTGGTGTCCGGGGTGCCTTATGTTGGGGCCAGTCTGGAGATTTGATATTGGAGAGAGAGTTTTTGAAAACAGATGATTTTTAATGAATCATGATGTATTTGTGGAGGTATTGGTATTTTGGGGCATTTTTGCTATATATACCAGTTGGACTCGGGATTCCGTCGTTTGGAATCCATTTCTCTCCTCTCCTCTCCCTCTCTCTCGCCTCTCTCACCCCAAACCCTTCCCCTCTTTCCCCTTCAACAAAATCGTTGGGAACACGATTTAGGGGCCGGATCTCTTGAAGAAAAGCTGCACATATCTCTCGAGGTAAGGAACTCAAGCAAAGTTTGGACTCAAGCTACGGAATTATAAGGTACGTATGACGTACGAGCATAGCCCTTTAATATAATTGCAATTGTTGAGTGCTTGGTACACTGTATTGCGATGAATGTGTGTGGAAATGCATGACACATGGTATTAGCAATAAACGGAGATTGAAATGCATGGTTTATTGTACTTGCTTCAAATGTCTATATATGCATTGAGAATTGCATGGTGCCGCTTTTGAGCGAGCAATGATTGGGATGTTGTCGCCTGTGAGCGAACGTCGATTGTGACGCCGCTGCCATCGAGCATGCGTGGAAATGGAATGCCGCTATTGTAGAGCGAGCAGTGAAATAGAGCTATGAAACCATAAGTGAGAAACATGGATTGTCTATAATCATTGTTTAATGATTTGATGTTATTGATTATGACATTGGTATATGGCTCATAGAATTGTTAATCAATGTAATGATCAACTGGCATTTGGGAATTTGATGGTTTCAGTGTTTTGAGAACAGGGACAGTACATGAAACCCCGGATGAGGATGATGTCATCCAGGGAGTATATTTTGTATTTCATAGCATTTACATTGTTGTAAATTATGAATTGTATTGTTGTGGTTATTGGATTGGGATATTGGTATGCTCACCCCGTGTGGGGGCTGTCTCTGTTGGGGCAGGTGGTACAGGTGTAGCAGCAGCTTTGGAGTTGAGCTCGGGCTGTTGATTGAAGTACTTCCAGGATTGAAGTACCAGAGCTGGATGGACAGGCGCTCAGATCCAGAGTCGAGATCGAGTTGCGCTTGAGAGGTGCTTCCAGGATCGAAGCACCAGTAACGGTATCCAGCAGAGTGTTTTATACATTAGATACACGCTCATTCATTGGGTGTTCTCATGTGAGTACATATTACGTGTATATGGAATGTATAAACTGGCTACGACTCTTCTCTGTTCATTTATGGTTTGCACGCAATTAGATATAGAATTGCTAAATGAACTAAGAGTATGTTAGTGTATTATGAGGGTGCATGTTATATGGATAATCATGGTTGGGGAATGTGAATATTATGTGGTTTAAATGCAAGAAATTTTCTGGTTAGCATATGGTGTTGCACTTGCATATGGTTTTTTTTTCCCCTGATAGTATGATTAAATGCACTAATGATATGGCTTAATACACTAATAACGGGTTAAGGGCACGGGGGTCCTTACATTTTAAAAGGCTAAATAAGAAGACATAGAAGCTAGGTTTTGTCATCATCAAAAAGGGAGAATTTGTTAGTTCCGTATTTTAAAGATGACAAAACAGATCAGACCGATCAAGCCGTAAAACCATGTCAAAGCAGATCACACCGATATGGTCTATCGCAAAATCAGAACGGATTGATGCAAACCAGTCTGACCAGATCGAAGCACGAGATCAGCTCAATAAAGATCAGATCAGAGCAGACAAGGTTGGATAAGCTTCGTTCTTTATTCCGAATCATTAACGGCTATTTATTGAAGCATTTAATGATGCACTTAATGGTGAAAAAGACCAAGGACTGAAGATTGCCTTAAAAGGTAAGAAGACAAAGGAGAGCCTACCTGACAGACGCCGAAAGCACAGACCAGAAGGGAAAGTGCCTAAAAGAATAAGACTGAAACTTGTTCAGAGATTGAACAGAGTCAAGAGTTGCACAGAAAAGGAAATAATGTCGTTGGTATAAAAAAAAACTATATAAGGATGCAACTAGAGAGCTCAAAGGGGTCGACTGATCTAAAAAGAAACGACAAGAAACATAACAGCACAAGCTTACGAGTCTACACATTCTTGAGCAGAACAGTTATTAAAAAATATTCATTCACCAGTCTGCTCAAAGTTTTCATAAGCACAGCATACTGTAATATTTGATCATCATAGGATCATTATGTGCATAAACAATATCATTCTGTCACTTGTATTTATACTAAGATAGAAGAGTGAGATTATATTGTAACTGTCAGACAGTTTGTGTCTGAACAGATCGAGTGACTAGGAGTTTCAGTCTGGTAGTGGGATAAATCCAGCTGAATCGGGGTTGTACAAGTAGTTGTATTACTCAAAGTCTTCTAGTGAATCCTTCCTTAATTGGAAGAAGGGGAGACGTAGAAGGATTCTCCTTCGAACTTCCAGAAACATATCCTGTCTATTCTCGTTCCATTCTGAGTTACACTTACTAAACCATCAAGCTGTTCTTACTAGTCAAGAACAGACCGTTCCGCACTTTTGTATTCAGTGATCTGTTCTGCTCAGAAGTTGATTAGGAAATAGATTTCACTCACTAAACCGAGAGAAATCAATAAGGATTAATTTTAAAGGAGTGTTCATTCACACCCCCTCTAAACACTCCGGACCGATCCTAACAAAATCTATAAAGGTTATCACCATATTAATTAAATATGAGCTTTATTTGTCTATAGACATCATGATAAACATTTCGACTGATGAAATTATGTTGCACTAAAAGGTTGAAGCAGCGATGACCAGAGTTGTGGCCTTCTTCTCTTTGTAAACGGCTCGAGTTCGAATCTGTTCCCTACTAGTTTAGAAATTATCAAAAAACAAGGTTGAAGCAACATAATTCTACACATTAAACTTAATTATTAGTAGCTTTAATACTTATCTAACTTCACCAAATTAATTATGTTGTCACGCTCATGATTATTAATTCGTTCATTGCTTTTTACAGTTTACTAAAAATATAGTGTGAGAATGGTGGTCCAGGTGACTAAAGTAATTATTATGTTTTTATTATTCATATTTTTGTAGGCTCGGTGTATCTTGGGAGATGATTATCACATTCCGAAAGCAACGAGTGCGGGACAAATTCCTCTTAAGGACAAAGTGTATTACATTTGCCTAGACTTGACAAAGTTCATTATTTTTTTCCCTGGCCACAGACGGATTCACATACAACGCAAACAACACGTTTCATGGACAAAGAGTAGAATTATTGTCTCGCAATCTTAAAAAGCTATTGTTACTTTGCTTGCTATTTTTTCAAAGATATGCATCCCTACGAAGATTCATATACGTCATTCCCTTTGTTCAACCTGCTATGCTCACCATTCTAAACATCGCTTGATTCTTTGGTCTCTTGCTTCTCTTTGGCTGAATGGTCGTATCAACTCCTCAATCCTTTCTTCTTCGTCGTATCATAAACTAGTTCCAGACTGAATGGAAGCAGGAATAGAACTCAAACTTCCTTCAATTAGTTCCAGACTGAATGGAAGCAGGAGCCAATAGGGTATCAATCACAGGACAAACCTTCACAATATTTCAGTGAAAACTTGCCCCACACAAGATTCGAACATGGGTTGCCGGAGGAGTCATCCCACGTCACCTCAATCCTTACCAATCCGTCTAAAATAGCAACATAATTGGGCAATGATTTAGGTGTCTCCAAAGAATCGAAGGCAAGTATTTTGTTCAAATAATTATGGTATTAATAATAGGATTAGTTACACTAATCATCAAATTCTCCAACTCTAACAATGCACATTGTCGTTCATACCACTTGTTTTTAATACATGTTAGAAGTATATATATATTTTATGAAATATTTAAAATCTATAAAGGTTATGCCATATTAATTAAATATGGGCTTTGTTTGTCTATAAACATCATGATAAACATTTAGGCTGATGAAATCATGTTGCACTAAAAGGTTGAAGCAGCGACGACCAGGGTTGTGGCCTAATGCATTCTCTTTGTAAACGGCTCGAGTTCGAATCCGCACTAGTTTAGGAATAGTAAAAAAAAAGGTTGAAGCAGCATAATTCTACACGTTAAACTTAATTATTAGTAGCTTTAATACTTTTCTAACTTCATCAAACTAATTATGTTGTCACACTCATGATTATTAATTCGTTCATTGTTTTTTACAGTTTACTAAAAATATAGTGTGAGAATGTTGGTCTAGATGATTAAAGCAATTATTAAGTTTTTATTATTCATATTTTCTGCAGAAGAACATAAACATATTATATAGAATTTTTGCGTTACAAGTTTAAAATAATTCTGAAAAGCATTCAGAAACAAATTCTATAGTAGTAAAAATTAAATAAAATGATAAATTTATTTCTTTTCTCTTTTTTCTTTAATTTCCACAATCAAAATCATGAAATTATATTATTTAAAACGAAAGTATTTGGACACAAAAAAAGTAATTAATTTTTTTTGAATTTTAATTAAAATAAATTAAATTTTATGTTCGAAATTACGTAATTGTTGTGACGACACGTGCCCAATAATGACTAACTTTTCAACCAGATTACTACAAATTACTCCACATTGGAACAACATTACTATTAATAATCGAGAATCGAAAGTTTTATATTACTAAAGTATAGAGAATAAAATTATATGTTTTTTCCCAAACAAAAGTACTCAATTATCTTGATTGTCCGAAGAAAAAGGAATCTATCAGTTCGAAAATTTATATTCAATTCAAAAGTTTAAATCAAAATCTCAAAATTAGCAATTTAAAACACAATAAATAAGCATAATTATACTATATTATTAAGCATACACCCTTGTACAAAACTAATTGTAATATGATGGTATGGTTTTTTTTTAATTTTATAACAAATATACCATTATTTTATTTAATACTCTGAAAAAGAAATAAAAAATTTTACATTATCGTAAATTCACTAGCACACAAAATTATCTCAATCTATCTATATCTTATCTAAATTCAAATGACATATAACTATTCATACAAAAAAGTATTATAAAACAACATAAGTTTTTATTAAAAATATATATATTGTCGGGAAAACATTTCTAAGTTTTGGTGGTGACAAACATCTACTGGACAGACACCTACTGGATACAGACATCTATCGGATGAACATCTACTGGACAAATATCTACTAGACAGACGACACCTACTGGATATGAGTATCTACCGGATAACAGACACCTACTGGATAGACATCTACCGGATGTACATCTACTGGAGAGACATCTACCGGATGGACATCTACTGGACAAACATCTACTGGACAGACATCTACCGGCGGACATCTACTGGACAGACATCTACCAGATGGACATCTACTGGACAAACATCTATCGGATAGTCATCTAATGAACAAAGACATCTACTGAGTACAAAAGAATGAACGATCATTTGAAAGAAGAAAGCCAGCGGACTTCTAACTATCCAGTAAGAGCACAAAGCAACAAGAGAAAACAAGTACAACCTATTCTGACAAAGGTACAATAGAGCGCCACACCTTGCTATATCTCCGCCACCATCAGCGTCAGAATGAAAGAGTCGTTGCTTAACAAAATAGGAAAGAAGACAATCAGAATTTGGAATGAAGACAGAAAGTTGATCTCTTCCTAATACAGAAAAGTTACCGTTAGACCACTGAGTCTATAAATACGTCCAAGTGAAGAAAAAAGAGGTTAGCTAAACCATCTGATCAAACAAAAGAAAAACATCAACGTCAAAAGCAAATCATCTCATTGATATTCTCTGAAGGTTCAGCAAGAGCAGAAAAGAACTACTACTGTAATCTTGACAGATTAACTACAACTGAGTCTGCTGCTCAAAGAACACTCGAAGCTAAACAGTTTATATCTTGTGTGAGTGTCATAGAATTCATTAACAAATTTGGAATTTGTGATTGCTAGGAGTTTAGGCCAAGCTGTGTGAGTGCCTAAGAAGGTTGTATACTGTAAAGTGTAAACCAAAGTCTTCCAGTGTAACCTTCCTGAAAAGGAAGAAGGGAAGACGTAGAAGCGTTGTGCTTCGAACTTCCAGAAACAATACTTGTGTCATTTACTTACTGCAATTTACCATTCAGTTATTACTACTCACAAGTCCACCAGACGTCTTCCGCACTATAATCAGTGTCTGCTGACTTGCAATATATTGAGAAGCTACTGCAGTACTTAACAGTCTGCAGCAACCCGAGTAAAATCTAAATTGAATCTAGTGGTTATTCAACCCCCCTTCTAAACACTACCCCGATCCTAACAGTGGTATCAGAGCTTAGGTCTTCTCAATCTTGAGAAATTACTAAAAACGGATGGCCTCATTCAGCAAGATTTCCATGTTCAAGAAGGATGAATACGATGACTGAGTGCCCAAGATGATGACATGTGGTTCGTCATCACTAATGGACCAATGAAGATCATGAAGGTCAATACAGCAGCTGCCATTACTGGTGGTAAACCTCAGATGGTCAAGAAGGACAGATCCTCCTGGACAAATGACGAAAAGAAAAAAGTAAATCTGGACAATGTGGCCAAAGACATATTGTTCAAAACACTGGACAAAAACATGTTCAACGAGATCAAAATGTGTCCCACTGCTAAGGACATCTGGGAAAAGTTTGCTCAGCTATGCGAAGGAAATCATCAAACCAAGGAAAACAAGCCCACTGTCGTCCTACAGAAGTTCAAAAACATCCAAATGATGTCCGGAGAGACTCTCAGTGAATATGATGAAAGAGTAACTTGAATCATAAATGAACTCAATAGCCTTGGTAAGGATCTATCCAACAGGGAAGTCATCCTAAAGGTCATGAAAGGTCTCCCAAGAGAATGAGATGTAAAAACGATTGCCATGAGGGAATCCAATGACTTAAACAGGATAGATCTACATGATTTATTTGCTGACTTAAAAGCATATGAGTTTGAACTAGGCATTCGGATTGAAGATGAACCCAGCACCAGTCAACAACCAAGCTCTTACTGCATCAGAAGCTCTGCCTACCACAACAGAGATAACTCCTGAACAAATATGCAATGATGCAATGGTGTTGTTTGTCAAAAAATTTGGAAAATTTATGAAGACGAATCAAAAGACCTATCAATCTATCCAAGGAAGCAGAACTTCAAAAATAGATCAGATGAGGATGATCGTGTATGCTTCAACTGTCTTAAGCCAGGATATTTTATCGCGGACTGTCCTATACCAAAGAAAGATGATCAAAAGAGAGGATCCAAGGACTATAGAAAGTCAAAGGAAAGTAGAAGATCATCTAGAAGGGACAGAGACCAGAAAGTACTGATGGCTGAAGAAAACAAAAGCAAATGGGCTGATTCAGAATCAGAATCAGAAAAACCCACCAGCTCATCCAGTGAGAGTGAAGAGGAAGAAGTTCATTGTCTAATGGTCAACGATGACTGTGAGGTAACTGATTCTAATCTATCTGAATTTACACATAATTAACTCACTAACGCATTGCAGGACATGATTAATGAGTATCAGATGTTGTATGAATCATTAGAGAAATATAAGACCGAACAACCAATCCCAACAGAACAGCAAAACAACAAACTTGATTGTGAACAATCAAATGAGTTGAGAGGCTTAAGGGAAAAAGTAAGTCGACTCGAGAAAGAAAGGGATGAAGCGACATGTGCACACCAGAAACTCATTAAGCTGGTTCGCACATGGAATGCATCTACCGCCAGAAAAGATGAGATGCTTGAGTCGATAAGGCTTGCTGGTGATCTTACCGGTATAGGCTACTCTAACAATGATAGTAACTCATCTGGCATCAAATCTCAACTGTGTCTAGAAAGGAACAAGATTCAAACAATGAATTTTGTACGATCAAGCATAGTATATGAACCAAGTAAGTTGGTTAAGGAACCTGTTGACCCAATACTCATCAAGGAATGGGCATCAAATAAAGGTATCGGTTATGTTGAGCCAAAAGAGAAAGCTAGACCGGGGCAAAAGTAGAAATAAACATAATCCGACAGGTCAGGCCACTCGAGAGGTAAAACCCAACTGGTACTATAATTGTATGCCTGTCCAGAAGAGGTATATGCTTCCCAACAGAAACCAAAAACCTAAACAACATGCATACACTAAGTATCACACACATCACCCAAGAACATCTTAATCACTTAATGCACACACGTTTCAGGACACACACAGACCCAAACAATTCAGGGTTATACAAGTGTGGTTCCTGAAAGGACTAATCTTGTCTGGACCCAAGTAGGATTGGTACCAATCATATTATCGCTTTAATTGCAAAAAAATAGAATCCATCAAGTTCGGAGCTCAGAGTGGTTTCTGGACAGCGGATGTTCTAGACACATGACAGAGAATTCGTGCTTATTGTCTGAATTGGTGGACACCACCGGACCTAGAATAACCTTTGGAGACAAAGTGAAATGTAGAACCGTGGGTAAGGGTAAGATTATCTACGGTAATATTATTATACAAGATATTCTTTTGGTTGAAAATCTATGTTATAACTTGATTAGCATCAGTCAACTCTGTGACAATGGTCACTCTGTAGAATTCAACCAGCACTCATGTACAATCAGATCTACTGATGGCAGTACATTGCTCTTAGGAAGAAGGCATAAGAACACATACAAGATTGATTGGAACCTTAATCAGCCTACTTCTTCTACTTGCTTTGCTGCCTTGAATATTTCCAAAAACTGGCTTTGGCACAAACGTTTGAGTCACTTAAACTTTAAAACTATTGCCAGTCTGCGTAAACTCGATCTAGTCATTGGACTGCCTCAAATAGAGTTCTCAAAAGACAAGACCTGCTCAGCATGCCAACTTGGTAAGCAAATCAGATCCTCCTTTAAGAACAAAGGAGAGTAAATCTTCTTCTCGGTGCCTAGAGTTGCTGCATATGGATCTTTTCGGTCCTATACCAGTAACAAGTCTAGGGGGAATGAAGTATACCCTAGTGTTAATGGACGATTACTCTCATTTTACGTGGGTCCTGTTTCTAAGTGGCAAAGATCAAGCTACTCCAAAGCTGATCAAACTACTGAAAAGACTCCAAAATGAGAAATTGTGTGGTATAGACAAAATTCGTAGTGATAAAGGTACCGAGTTTACCAATCAATCACTCGAATCATATCTAGATGACCTTGGTATTAAACACGAATACTCTGCTGCAAGAACCCCACAACAAAATGGAGCCGCTGAGCATAGGAATCGCACTTTGAAAGAAGCTGCGCGAACTATGCTTGCAGAATCAGATATTTTGAGAAGATTTTGGACAGAACTGTCAACACAGCATGTTATACGCATAACAAATCAATGATTAATAAGCGAGCAAATAAAACCCCTTATGAGATCTGGAATGGCAGTAAGCCAAATATTTCTTATTTCCATGTGTTTGGTTGCAAATGTTTTATTCACAACAATGGAAAGACTCATCTCACCGCTTTTGATGCCAAATCTGATGCTGGAATATTTCTTGGATATTCTACAGTTAGTAAAGCTTTCATAGTATTTAATAATAGAACACTTACTGTAGAAGAATCCGTGCATGTAAAATTTGATGAATCTACTGATTATACTGTATCTGATCTGAAAATCAACAACTTGAGCAATCGACTGGAAAACACTTATATTGATGAAAATGTTGATTGATGAGATAGATTACAGAAGCAGAATTGACTGCTCTTTCGAAGCAGAAGTTCCTGAAGCACAAGCAGAGGAGTTTGGTCCACAAGCACTGCACCCAGCTGACAATGAAGATGTTATACTCACCCCTGCTGCAGTAGATGGAACTAACGACAAAGATGCATCAATCAAATCTTCTGAGCTACCCACTCATATTCATCCAAATGAAGAGATCAACCATCTTGGACCTCCACTCCGGTGGATGAAGGATCATCCTCTTGGGCAGGTCATAGGTAACCCTGCTGCTCCTCTACGCACCAGAGGACAGATGATTAATGAATTTCTTCATACTGCATTCATATCTCACATAGAACCCAAAACGATTGATGATGCTATGTTAGACCCAAGCTGGGTAGAAGCAATGCGGGAAGAACTAAATCAATTTGAGCGAAATAAAGTATGGTACTTAGTACCAAGACCACAACATCACACTATAATAGGTAACAAATGGGTATTTCGAAACAAATTAGATGAAAATGGTGTAGTCATCTGAAATAAAGCAAGATTAGTTGCACATGGCTACAGACAGGAATAAGGCATTGATTTCGATGAAACCTTTGCTCCTGTAGCTTGATTAGAAGCAATCCGTATATTTCTTGCATTTGCTGCTTTCAAAGACTTTAAAGTCTATCAGATGGATGTTAAGAGTGCGTTTCTTAACGGCAAACTCCAGGAAGAAGTTTATGTTGAGCAACCTCCTGGATTTGAAAGCCATCAGCAGCCTTCTTCTGTTTTTTGTCTAAACAAAGCTTTGTATGGTCTAAAGCAAGCTCCCCGTGCATGATACGAAACTCTGTTAAAATATTTGACTGAACATAACTCTACCATTGGCACGGTGGACAAGACCCTATTCAAATTCACAAAGGGTGACCATACTCTGATAGTTCAAATTTATGTTGATGATATTATTTTCGGCAGTACTAACTCAAAACTTTGCGAAAGATTTTCTAAAATAATGCAGGATCAATATGAGATGAGCATGATGGGAGAATTATCATTTTTCTTAGGATTGCAAGCCAAGCAATCCAGTGACGGAATTCTGATAACTCAGTCTAAATATACCAAAGAACTGTGAAGAAGTATGAGATGAGTACAAGTTCAGCAGCTGCCACTCCAATGAGCTCATCTGCAAAACTCGACTTGGATAATTCAGGAATACCAGTCGAAGTAATAATGTATCGAAGTATTATCGGATCATTACTTTACTTGACGGCCAGCCGACCAGACATCATGTTTGCAATCTGTATGTGCGCTCGATTCCAAGCAAATCCCAAGCAGTCACACTTCACGGCTATCAAAAGAATTCTCAAATATCTGAAAGGCACTGAGAATGTCGATATATGGTATCCAAGAGACACAACGTTTAATCTGATTGGATATTCAGATGCTGACTACGCTTGATGCAAAATTGATAGAAAAAGTATCAGTGGATATTGTCAATTTCTCGGAGATAGATTAATCTCATGGGGTTGCAAGAAGCAGACATCCATAGCAACGTCTACTGCAGAGGCAGAGTACCTTGCTGTTGGAAGCTGCTATGCTCAACTGCTCTGGATTCAACAACAATTGCAAGAGTATGGAATTGAATCCACTGAGGCACCAATATTTTGTGACAATACGTCTGCCATAGCCATCACATACAACTCGGTTCTTCATACTCGCACCAAGCATATTGACATCCGTCATCATTTCATTAGAGATCACGTTATGAAGAAAGAGATTCGGCTAGAGTACATATCCACCGAACAACAAGCTGCAGACATCTTCACACAACCCCTACCGGACGCTAAGTTTTCCTATTTCAAAATATTCTTGGTTTAATTGAAATAAACCCTTGATTACTATTATTTAAGTATGATGAATTCAGGGGGAATTACTTAGTTGAAACTGCATGAATTAAGGGGGGGATTTCAGTTAGAATTTTTTTTCTTGGCTATCTAAGCTCAGCTGGTAAAACAATAGCCTGCTGCAGTGGGTGCTTCCTTACCAGTAGGACTCTACATACCACTAGATGTTCCCTTACCAGTCGGACTCTACATACCAGCAGGCTTTACCAAGTATGCTTTGCCAAAAATAACCTTCGATAACTATTAACCTAATGGAACGTCGAAATTCAAATTTATTTTTATATAAAAATAAATTATTTCAATCCCGCCCAAATCTTGTCCTTTTATTTATTTTTAAAATTTTTTAAATCGTTAGATGACTGCCACGTATCCATGTGTCCGCTCATCTACAGTACGACGTTACATATACTCATTCTTTCACCGCCTTTAACATTCTCTCTTTTCTCTTACTCTTATCTTTCCAAATTTACTACGTTAACTTTCTCCCCAGAAACTCTTACTCTGCGGGACATTTGATTCTCGGTATCTACACCAAAATGTCAAAAAATACCCAGCCAAGCTTCATCACCAATGCTATTCACGTGGATTTTCATTCGATTTCCACAACCTCTGATGAAGATACCAAATAAGTTTTTCACAAACTAGATACATCTGGACTTCTGGTGATCCTCAGTCAAGCTCCTACATTCTACAAAGAAGTTCTTCACGAATTCTTCGCCACTACCAAAGTTGTAGACGACTCTGTGGTGGCCTCAATCTCTGGTCAACTTTTTACCATTACTCAACTGGACTTCGCCACTCACCTATGTCTTCCCTCTACTGGACTCACAGACTTCTCCACTGTTCCAATGGATATTCGGGAAGAAATGTGCATCATCTTCTTAGACTCTGACGCTCGTCTTCGACGTCCTCCGTTCAAAAAGGTTTTAATGAAGAGTCATTTCCGCCAACTGGCTGATGTCATTTCCAAAGGTCTCCTGTGCAAAGCTGGATTCTTTGATGTCATCACCGCTGAGAAATTTGATGTCATGAGTACTATTATCAAAGGGTTAGACGTCAACTGGTCGGTCGTGATGTTTCAGGTTCTTACCGGACTACTCACATCAAGGAAGGGTCAATCGGGTTTTGCTTTCCCTCTTAGTCGTCTCTTTGACAGTAAACACATTAAGGCGGGGGCTTTATCCACTCTTCATCCAGGAAGACTTGTCACTACCTCCAGATTCACCGTCAACGGATTGGTAGAGAAGTTGGTCTGACGAAGCGACGAACAACTCAAGCTGTAAGTGACTCAGAACAGACAATATTCGAGTCCGCTGAGTCATCTCCTCCTCCTCCTAAAAAGCCCAGGACCAGAAAAGGGGCTCCTCCTGTCCTCAAGAAGCTAGTCACTACTTCTACCTCAACTGTCGCTGATACCATCTCTACTGCAACTCCGGCAGCAGTTACCACTACTTATAGGGAGCCAAGTCCCGTAAATCCTCCACCAGAGGAACCGACTGCATCAGCTGCCTCGTTGGCCATGGTACTCACTGCACCGGTCGCTCCAACTGACCACTCCTCCAAACTGGTGAGCTCTCAACAAGCACCTGGCTTTATTAGCTTCCGGCAACCCAAATCTACCTGTCCTTATTGTCATCCTAAGGACACCACCACCGGAAAGGGAAAAGCAATTATGGGACCAATGTCCACCCCTGTAGCATTTGAAATTCAAATGGTCATGGATGAAGTGGAAGCCAAGCTGAAACCGCAGCTTGAAATATTTAATCGATGGGTAAAGGCCCTTATAAACATTCGCTTTGATGACTTCCCTCCCATTCTTGAAGAAGCACGGGAAGATGAGAACCTCATCTTGGCCTATCTTCAGATCACAGACACTAAAAAGAGTTTGAAGCTTCGTGATCTCTTCCGCATGATGAATTATGTGGAGAACTTCAAGCTCTTGTTCATTCAAGGCTTCAGCAATTCAACATTGACTCTGTCACAGCAAATCATGATCGGGCTGTTCTAAATGCTCTAGGACCCAAGCTGGAAATGGCTGAGCATGCTCTTCATGATCTCTGAATATCAACA
Source organism: Haberlea rhodopensis (assembly GCA_907163345.1). Classification (NCBI taxonomy): domain Eukaryota; kingdom Viridiplantae; phylum Streptophyta; class Magnoliopsida; order Lamiales; family Gesneriaceae; genus Haberlea; species Haberlea rhodopensis. The sequence goes on along the minus strand of CAJQUN010000045.1, from coordinate 2,242,391 downwards.
GGTCTACACTCCTGCTCTGCCTTGTCAAGAGATGAAAGTCCAGCTCTTACTGACTTGGAGACAGCTCCTACTGACTTGGAGATCGCTTCTACTAACATGGATATCGCTCCTACCGCTGACCTGCTTATCCCCTCTGCTCAAGGTTCTATCAGTGATCAACCTCTACAAGTACTGGATGTTGATCATACAAATGTTGACACAGTCATTCAGACTGTGGTTCATCAAGTTACCATCTCCTCAGGTAATGATGAACCCATCGAGTCTTCATCACAATCTACTGATCACACTCAGTCCTCTGCAGCTGAGCTGGAACACGCTGCTACTGGCATGGATGCCATTGCTACCGTCACACCTACTGCACCAAGCACTAAAGCTACTGTTATGTTGACCACTGCTGATATTGAGGGTCCTCCTACGTTATCACAATTAATGCTGAGACTCAAACGGATGCCCTGGATCAATCTCTGGCACAGGATCCTCCTGAGGATTTCTTCGATTTTTCAACTCACATTCCTATGGAAGGAGCACCCAGTATTGTTGATCAACTACGGCATCTGTCCAACGCTATCTCTGAACTAACCAGTGATGTCAACAAGCTAAAGCAGGAAGAACGCACTGCTAATCTTATTCTTGGGAGCCACCAGCTGCATACTGACTCCCAATTTCAGCAAGTCTATCGAGATCTTAGTAGTCTGACGACTACAGTAACCAGGCTCCAAACCTTTGTTGTGGATGCTTTTGCTGATTCCTTCTCTCGGATAGGGCAGGCTCGTCTTCAGATTACTCAGCAGAATGAATCTCTTCATACTGCCACCTCACTGGCACTTGAAGATAAAATCGAGGATGCCAAGAAAGCTTTATCCGATCAATTGGCAAATATACAGGCGGCCTTTGCTTCACAGACCAAGATTTGAGCAACAGCCTACCAGCAGCTTCTCAAACTACTAGACGGCTACCAGAGTCCAGCAGACCTGCTCTCCTGAACCAACGAGAATAGAATCCAGCTCAACGCTCATCTGCTGCAGCTGGAGCATCCAGTCGGTCAAGACCTCCCTCCCAGCCATGGTCCCACAGTCCCCGACAACCTCATGCTGACACTCCCCCCTCCACCCGTGACTACTCCCAACATTGGCTAGGGAGAAACCAGTAACTTTTTATTGTCTTTTTATGTTTAACCATTATATGTTTATCATAAATATTCATGGTGCTGTCAATTATTATCTATCTTTATCTGCACTCCTTTACGCATGATATGACATTTCATACTGCAACTTGCTAGTTTTTCATTATAAATAACATGCTATCAATCATGCTACTCTTAACTGATATTCTTAATAGTCTTGCAACTGTTTCTACAACACATATTCATAGGTTCATTACTTATTCAAATCAACCCTACATGAGTTGATTACTTATCTAACCCACATCTGCTAGCTCTAGCTTCCTGGACCAGCCCTGGCGTTCTCCACCAGCCTGGAATTTGAACAGCAGATGCTTGGGTGTTGTTGACAAAAAGGGGGAAGACAGAGAATTTTCATTGAAGACAGAGATCTTGATAAATGAACAGAGGACTACTTTGAAGATAAAGTTAGTTTTTCTAGGTTTTCCTTTGTTCTAAGCCACTCTGTATGCACTTTCTCCCCCCCTCCCTTTGTCAACAACCCTGAAACTGGCTATGTTTCTCCATTTGGATAGATTGTATAAATAGGTTTGCTGAAAGATTTGTAAGATGTACTATGTAATTTGTAAAATGTACCATGTAATCAGAATTCATTTTATATAAAAATGATATTCCTTCATTTACTCAGTTTGATTACTACTTGTAATCTGCTTATCTATTCTAACAAATTGCAAAGTCTACGTTTGTTTTGTCTCTAAGTCTTAACAGAAGTTGTTGTTCATATGATCAAGCAAGAGTCTTCAGTGCGAAGTTTTATCATCACCAAAAAGGGGGAAATTGTTGGGAAAACATTTCTAAGTTTTGGTGGTGACAAACATCTACTGGACAGACACCTACCGGATACAGACATCTACCGGATGAACATCTATTGGACAACATCTACTGGACAGACACCTACTGGATATGAGTATCTACCGGATAACAGACACCTACTGGATATAGACATCTACTGGATGGACATCTACTGGACAGACATCTACCGGATGGACATCTACTGGACAGATATCTACCGGATGGACATCTACTGGACAAACATATACCGGATAGTCATCTACTGAACAAAGACATCTACTGAGTACAGAAAAATGAACGATCATTTGAAAGAAGAAAGCCAGCAGACGTCTAACTATCCAGTAAGAGCACAAAGCAACAAGACAAAACAAGTACAACCTATTTTGACAAAGGTACAATAGAGCGCCACACCTTGCTATATCTTCGCCACCATCAGCGTCAGAATAAAAGAGTCGTTGCTTAACAAAATAGGAAAGAAGACAATCAGAATTTGGAATGAAGACAGAAAGTTGATCTCTTCCTAATACAGAAAAGTTACAGTTAGACCACTGAGTCTATAAATACGTCCAAGTGAAGAATAAAGAGGTTAGCTGAACCATCTGATCAAACAAAAGAAAAACATCAACGTCAAAAGCAAATCATCTCATTGATATTCTCTGAAGGTTCAGCAAGAGCAGAAAAGAACTACTACTGTAATCTTGACAGATTAACTACAACTGAGTCTGCTGCTCAAAGAACACTTGAAGCTAAACAGTTTATATCTTGTGTGAGTGTCATAGAATTCATTGTAAACAAATTAGGAATTTGTGATTGCTAGGAGTTTAGGCCAAGCTATGTGAGTACCTAATAAGGTTGTATATTGTAAAGTGTAAACCAAAGTCTTCTAGTGTAACCTTCCTGAAAAGGAAGAAGGGGAGACGTAGAAGCGTTGTGCTTCGAACTTCCAGAAACAATACTTGTGCCATTTACTTACTGCAATTTACCGTTCAGTTATTACTACTCACAAGTCCAGCAGACGTCTTCCGCACTATAATCAGTGTCTGCTGACTTGCAATATATTGAGAAGCTACTGCAGTACTTAACATTCTGCAGCAACCCGAGTAAAATCTAAATTGAATCTAGTGTTTATTCAACCCCCCTTCTAAACACTACCACGATCCTAACATATATAATTTTTAGTTTTAATATTGTAATAAAAATTTTAATATGATTAAATAGTTTATATATATATATATACGTATGTGTGTATTTATATATATATATATGTGATGCCATAGGATGAATCAGTCTCATTGGGTAAAATCATATATAAGTACCGAGGACAAAGTACCCGAGCACAAGAAATGCATGCTTGGCTCATTTGGTAAAACAGCAGCGGAAGACCCGGGCATAAATAACAAACAAACGAGGTGGATGAACATGCATTGATAGTGCACGGATTTCTCAGACACGTCTGAAGCCAGTCACTCCACGACCAGATGCGGATCATGCTCCGGACTTGGAGCACATTAACTGCCGAAGTTGCCACTATATACCAGCACAAAGTCACATTAAAAGAGGTTGAAATCTCTGGCACAAAAGTTACAGAGATAAACATAATATTTATTATGTTCGTTCTTTCGATTTTGTTTTTTACTTTATTGCTCAAATATTGTACCCTGTAAAATCATCAAAGTTTATAGTCTTTATACTTGATAAGGACCCATGGTTTTTCCTTTCTTGCAGATTTTCCACGTAAAAAATAAGTTAGGATCACATTAATATATATATAAACCGAGTGCCAACTGCCAAGTGATACTTGTATATATAATTTTTATCCACGTCATCGTCATTATATTAATTTATTGATACAAATATTGTTTAATATAAAGTTAATAAGAAATATTAATAAATTTAAAATTAATATTTGTTTTTTTTTCAAAATTTTAAAAAGCAATCAATTATGGAGGGAACCGTTATTGAATGGAGGCAACCGCTCTCCTTCGATCTCATTGTTGTTTAGGAACAATAACAAAGAAGAGTGTGAACAACCCCAATCTCCTCCTCCTCGGTAACTAATCATTAATCACTTCAGGTTTGTAATAATTCTTCTTCTTCTTCTACACTTTATTATTGTTCTCTCTTTACTAACAAATATTGTTACAATTTGACTCTATTTCCCCTTAATTTCTGTTCTGTATATGTGTAAACATCGCCTTGAAACATACTGTGTTGGATCTTGGCGGAAGCTAGATCCTGGTACACGGATCTCTACCCTTGACCATTTCAAGCTTTATTTTTATGGGTTTTGAGTTTTGGGTCCATTTGGTTTTTCAAATGGGGGTTTTGATTGATTCTGGTTAGAATTTCACTATATTGCAACCACGGTTGCTTGGTTGACTGTTATTTGTCTATGAACTGCATGTTTGAAATTTTGTAGATGATGTCCAAAATAATTTCACAAATGGGTTTCTGGTTTTCTGTTCCGGGTTTGATTTAGTCTTATAAAACTCATTGATTTTTTTTTTTCAATCATGATATATGTGAACTGGACGGAATTAGATGTCTTTAAGTTTTGGAGGTGATATTTCGGAAAGTTTGAAGACAGTAAGCCTGTCTGATAATTACTGGTTAAGTGCAATTTAATTAGGAATCAGAATTTTGCAAGTCACGATTGATACTTTGATCAATGTTTTACTCAGTCAACCCTTGCTGTTCTAGCTATAGTAAGCTTTTTTTCCCATGGATGTAAAAATATGATGAAGACACGTTGTTATACAATAAGAATAAGAATTGTTTTCTTTCAGCGGAGTTACGGGATCGTTTTCACTCTTTAGAGTTTAGATTGTAAACAACGTGGCACAAGAACTCTTTCTTTGTGTATGTTTGAATTGATTTACCCTTGTTGGTAGTTGCACTCTTGATTGATTATCGACCAGTTTCTGTTTTGTAGTTGATCTTTTCGATGACGAAATTAATTCCAGGCTTGATTTGTTTTCTTGTGAAATTTGCAGATTTGGTGGATTGAATTCGATATTACTACTGTCATAGTTGTTTAGTTGCTAAAGATTGCTAAAAATTTAAGAAGAAATGGATGAAATATCGGAGTTGCGGACGTCAGATTCTATTCAAATTAGAGAGGTATGGAATGATAATCTTGAATCAGAGTTTTCTCTGATCCTTGATATAGTCGATGATTACCCATATGTTGCTATGGATACGGAGTTTCCTGGCATTGTTCTTCGCCCTGTGGGTAACTTTAAGCATATCAATGAGTATAATTATCAGACCTTGAAGGATAATGTTGACATGTTGAAGCTAATCCAGTTGGGTCTCACATTTTTGGATAAAGATGGGAATTTACCTACTTGTGGGACGGGTACCAGCTGCATTTGGCAGTTTAATTTCCGTGAATTTAATGTGAGTGAGGATTTGTTTGCAATTGATTCGATTGAATTGTTGAGACAATCTGGGATTGATTTTAAGAAAAACAAAGAATTGGGCATTGATGCGAACCGATTTTCCAAGCTTTTTATGTCGTCTGGGATTGTTTTGAATGATAATATCCATTGGGTAACGTTCCATGGCGGCTATGACTTTGGATACTTGCTTAAGTTGTTGACTTGTCGAAATTTACCCCAAACTCAAGCTGGATTCTTTGTGTTACTGAATATGTACTTCCCAGTGGTGTACGACATCAAAAATTTGATGAAGTTCTCTAACAGACTTCACGGTGGATTGAGTAAGTTAGCTGAACTCCTAGAATTAGAGAGGTTTGGGATTTGTCATCAGGCAGGTTCAGATAGTCTACTCACCTCATGTGCTTTCAAGAAATTGAAAGACAACTTCTTCAATGGCTCCACCGAGAGGTACGCCGGTGTTTTGTACGGTCTCGGTACCTAGGATCTGTCCGAAAAATAATGAAGGAAACACTCGTGTATTACTTGTAGACTCGTAGTTCTTGTAAAATGGAAATCCCATGTGAATTTACACATTGGCACAAAACTGTTGCCCCTTAGTTTCCTTGATTGCTTTTGTTTTTCTTTTCAAGAGTTTATTATGTAAATCAAGAATCCCAGTTGTAAAGATGACTAGAATTTCTTCGGCTTGTGTTTTGACTAATTTAATTTATTCGAATCGAAATTCATGAAAATAGGTACATTTATTTTGTTTCACAATAAGATTTGAGTAGGATTCTCTCCCATCGAATATTGGAATTAAATAAAACATTGTTGTTATTTATCCTTTTTTATTTCTTTTGTCAAACTACTAATTCCTAACTGATTGACGATTAAATGAAAATTTATAATTATTTCTTTTTATTTCTTTTTTTCTTTTGTCAACTTAATGATTTTTTGATTGAATGTCCAAAATAGAATAGTTTAAAATAAAAAATTATTTGTGAATTTAAATATAATTAATTAGAGAAGTTTGAATAACTAAAATGGAATCAAATATCATTATTGTCATATGATATTTTAATTTAATATTGATGTGTAAAATATCATTATCACTATTCGACCAAAAAATAAACCTTTGTAGCCAATAGCGGGGGAAAGGAATAGTAAAAAATATAATAAAATATATGAAGTGTCGAACGAAAATATTAACATACAAAAATATAGTTCATGGGCATTGCTTTTCATTTTAAATTACTTTTAAGTTACAAAATTGTTTAAAAACATTAAGGGTATATTTGCAATTGTTTATTCAAATTATTTTTATGTTTGTTTTGTTTAAAGTTGGAAAAACTATTTTTAAGCAAGAGCATCGAGTGTACGCTATTAAAAGAAAAAACAGTTTCCTGGACTTCAAATTATTTTAAAATTACCACCACATAAGTAAAAGCAGTGAAAAACATCATATGACCTGCTTCTCTACTTCTGCTTTTACCTACTTATTTTTAGAGAAACAATAACACAAACAATGAAATAAAATACCCTCTAATTTCCATGACATGCTTCTCTGTTTCTATTTATGTCTATTTCACTGATCACTGAAATCGTCAATTTAATTTTTTTTATTTTCATTTTAATTGACTTTTAAGTTTTTTTAAAGTCATATTTGAAGTAATACGATATTATTTTTAGTTGAAATGGGGGTTGCTTTTTTAAAGTTCGTACTTGGAGAGAACTTAGATTGAGTTTTCGTAATGTGAATGGAAAATGCTACATAGGGCTTTCTAAATTTAATCTTCATAAGAACATAAGGTGTTGTACCAAAGTGAAATGTGACTACTTAAAAGGATTTCGACTAATATCATAACAAGATCAATTTACAAGACCAATTTTGTAATTTCCCATTTTTCTAATCCGATGTTTATTTGAAGAATTCATGTATCCGATATTACCAGTAAAAAGCCATGTTTTAATGATTCAAAATTATTCTCAAACAAATAGATCTTTTACATACTTCTGACAAAGAAATTCAGAACATATGAACTATTTCCTGAAAACACAAACTCACAGAGCCATCGCAGATCATCCCTGTTGAAAAAAATAACAATTATTATGCCGCACAAGTCTCCTTTATCAAAACATAACGCATGCTGCTATAATTTATTCAAAATACCGAGTTGATGCATATTTTATTTTTATATTCTGTTAGTTTATTACTCAGAATCCACATTTCATAGAGTTTATATATTACATACATGGTATAAGATCGTTAATATTTTTTCGGATATATATACCTTATAACCATGCAGCCTACTCTATGAAATATGGCGTATTTGAATTGAGGGATTTGAAACCATGTATTTCAATCATTGATTTCAATTGTTTAGATGAATTTATATTGAATGTATTTTAAATCCATTTCTTTACTAATTTATGTAAATGTAATTGTACGTGTGGTGGATTTGAAATGCACCTAAGATAGGTGTCACTTTAATCCAAGTAAGAAATCCATTTTCGAATCAAATCTCTCAATTCAAATGAAATTGATAGAATCGAAAGTTTATCGGTTATATATATAAAATGTTTCAAGTAACAACATTAAAATGGTGGAAGACAGGAACCAACTCTAAAAACTAATGATGCATGAAAATTTCCGAGACTAGATCAAGAAAGAACCTAGATCTTGACAATACAATTACAAAAAATATCGAAAAATAAAAATTATTACCGGGAGCAATAGATCAAACAGCAGCATTAGCAGTTGATTTTGCAACAGTAGTAGTGTCAAATATTTCAATCCAGTAGCCGTCTGCGTCCTTAACAAAAGCAATATCCTTCATTTTTCCTGAAACAAGCTCTCGTCATTTGTGAGCAAAAAAAAAATTGGAACTCAGTTCAAGAACTTCAAATGACTAACCCTTTATATACATGCTAGGATGATAATAAAGAATTGACGTCTCATCTAAAAGCCCGAGCTTTTAGAGAGATTGGACAATTTATTATTTATTCTCTAACACCCCCCTCACTTGTGTGCCGATTTGTTCCTCTTTTTTGGGAAGCTCATCAATTGAATATTTAATGTGGGTAGAATTGTTGTTTGTAGCCAGAGGCTCTGATACCATAAAGAATTGTTGTCTCATCTAAAAACTCGAACTTGTAAAGAGATTGGATAATTTATTATTTATTCTCTAACAGATAAGAATCCAAAATTATCAAAATCCTTCTCCTTGTTGCTTAAACTTTATGCAACAACTCTAGTCCTAACTAAATAACAATGCATGTCTGAAAAACTCAAGTTCGGGTAATTTTCGTGTGATTTCCAAAGTTGTAGGATTTGAATCAGCAAGGTACTAAACAAACAAAAATTGCTAGAGTCTTGGCCAATAAAAGTTAATTCTACTGTCATGGGACCGATACGACTTAGGTGTCGACACCCTCTTGAAGTTGAAAACATAATCACATCTTGTATTTGATCGTGACAATAATTAATGATGAAAAAAGTATTGCATATCAGTACCAACTCATCCAATAAAGATCAAGCACAATGCGACCTATATCTCATTTACAGTTCTCAAGCTGAATAAATTTGTTCATCTAGGCCAGAGATTGCGAGCAAAAAACAACTCTGGATTCAGTGATAGGACTTGCCAAATACCAAAAGTTGCATGTTAAGAGGCTAATATTGAGATAATACACATCAATCATCATGCTAAAATTAATGCACAAATTGATATAAAAATACCACATTTATTTCGCATATTAAAAGAGATAAGCTACCATGGTTGGGTTTCTTCACAAACTCCACTCCTAAGCTTTCAAATCTTTTGCAAGCCTCATGCACATCATTAACGGTGATACCTATGTGTCCTGAAAGCATGATAAGGAAGTGAAATGAATCAAGGACTATATGGGGCAAAAATCATTGTTCCCCATGGGCAAAGAAACAGATTCCGTCATTTTACATAGTTTGTTGAAACACTGGACTAGTCAATTTTTTCCCTGACTAATCAGCATCACCTGTTGACAATTTTACCACACGATGCAAACCAAAATTTAATATATAGCAAACAAGCCTTTATTTTTATATAGGCGAAAATGCACCTGAAAACATAAACGGTGAACGGGAATTCCCAACAAATGCACTCATTCCAGACAATATTATAAAAAGTAGAATTTTGAACCGTGGGATTAACAACACAACCAAATCAAAGCTTGATAGCATATTAGTTGTCATTTCAACGCATTTTTGAACAACTGACCACATCCGAGGCACTAGAGGCAAGGAATAGAAGTGATCTGACACCAATGTTGATCTTTTGACATGCTAACTGGTTATCTAATATAAAAAATTCTCAGATTTGAGTATTTCGCTGTAAGATCTTATCATTGAAAAAAATGAGTTTAATATCTCTTATATCTTTAACACTTTATCCTTGATAAAGAACATATGCAAACTTCCAAGGCTATGAACAAAAGGGTCAAGCCTTTATATAAGTGGATAAAAATTCAGAGAAAAATGTTACAGGTAACACATTTCATACCAAAACCACGAGGTACTGAGTTCCCATTGTGATAAGTCTCAAAATCAGGATCAGATTCAGTACCCCAGTTACTGTGAAAAAAGTCCCGATAGTTTGGTATCAATTAAGATTTTCCCGAGTGAGAAGGGTACACTGTTGTGCAATGAGAAGCTAAGTCTTACTGAGTAAGCTCAAGAACAGCTTTCTGACCAAAAGTCCAAGATGTGCGCTCAACGGGGTCAGTGGGAGCCAATGATGTGTCCTAAACCATCCATATAACATATTTTAGAGTTAGATGCCCAAAAAGATTTATCATCTCCAAATACCAAGATGCATTCACTTAGTCAGCACGCATAATTCATCAAGATCACTTCATTTTGAAGCAGACACATGAATTAAGGCCACATAGTTTACCCTCATATCCCAAAAGGTACAAAGTAAACCCCATCTTTGGAAATCCAACCTCTTAAGCAACCTGAATTCAGTCAAAAGGCGTAAAAAAAATTGAATCCAGTCTCTCTTTCCATCGAAAGTTGCAACAAGGCAATGCAAATCAAGAGCAGGCTAACTTAATAAGACCAATAGAACCAAAATCATCCTTACATAGTAAAAACTAAAAATGCATTAGCATCCAAGTTTACAATTATCATAAGAAAAATACTGGTAATTATTACATCCATGTACTCATCTGTGAACAGAAAATTACGGATAGGATTAACTTAGCAATACTAAGTATAGCCACTAGAAGGAAAAGAAGAGTAACACTGAACTATTTTTCAATTAAATGTCATATCATGAATATAGAACAACTATACAAGGAAATTTTAGAAGACTTACGGACATTCCCATTATCCGAGAGTAGAAATCAGACTAACTTTGGGGTCCTTTATCCGAAGCATCTGAAGGAAACAATACATGTAAATAAATTTAAGATTAAGATGCATTTGACATCTTTCATTAGTGCTTGGGATATGAAAGGTAAGCGAGACATTGTTATATCCTATACCATATATTAATTTATTTAAAAAAAACATTATAAGTTACCAAAACACAGAAAATTAAGTCCAAGGAGAACAACTAAGAAGATGGAATTCAACTCTTATAGTGCATAGGTAATTGTAAAAACAACAAGAGAGAAAAACGATACATTAATTTTTTGATTAATATGTTATAAAATATTCGTAAACCCATCCAATGAAAAATTTCACGAATATTATCATATTGTGACAAATTGTAAAGTTATAATGAAAGTTTTATAACATGAAAACCAATAAATAAAAAACAATTTGCTTTAAAAGCTAATTAGAAAGTAATAGGATGAGTTATTTACTACTCATATATGACAATATTGAGTTGGGAGGTCTTTACTACGCTAGAAAAAAAAAGTCTGCCGATATTAATTGGCAATCACGAATAAGAGAAAAAATTCGTGTCATTATTGATTGAGAGCAAGAACCGTAATTGGTTGGAACAACTTTCCAGCTAATTGAAAGATGAAAGGATATCAATCAAAAAAAAAAAAAAGTACGATGAACTTATTTAAAGAAAAAATTACACAATAGCATAGTCTTGCAAGAAAAATCATGAACTTTGAGGTTGTCCTGAATGTCTTGCAAGCAAAGTCGATTATTAATTGATAGTCTTGCAGCAAAATCATGAAATGTAT